>OX638063.1:600000-921370 GCA_951804385.1 Trifolium dubium | reverse complement strand
ATTACTCAAGTTAATGTAAGTTCTGTATCCCAATTATCCTTTACTATATATTTTTATAAATTCCCAAACTCTTAGTTAGCATTACGTTCTCTTTGATTTCAACTGAATTTGATAAAACCAAAATTTAACTTTGCAGGCTTTTCCAAACTTCTATTGTGAAAATTGTAAACATAAGAAGCACCAATGCTTTGCATGTGGCAAACTGGGTTCGTCTGATGAATCATCAAACCCAGAGGTATTTTTCAGATAAAGTTTAGCTTTCACAGATGATGCATCTTCCTTCAGTTTTGTCTTTCCCACTGGTTTTCTGTTACTGATATCCAGAAGATTTTCTCTATTATTTTGTGCAAAAAACCTGGTGTTAAAAATGTGTAGAGCCTTTGTTTCATTTGTTTTCTGGCCTTTTGATTTTGGACTTCAATCTAAAAATCACTTTATATAGAAATAGAATGCCATTATTCTAACCGTCCAACTAACTGCTGGATAATTGTACTGTAGATCATTTCATTAATATGCTAGCAAATTTAAATGTAGCCATCAATCAATGTGTATTTAAACATTTCTTTTGTTTCTTGTTAGGTATTTCCTTGTGTTACTGCAAATTGTGGCCACTATTACCATCCTGAATGTGTTGCAAGACTACTCAACCCTGGCACTGGCACCGAACAAGAGGCAATAAGGAAGAAAATTGCAACAGAAAAAACATTTGTCTGTCCTCTTCATATATGTTCGTTATGCAGAAAAGGTGAAAATAGAAATGTTCATGATTTGCAATTTGCGATGTGTAGACGCTGCCCCAAGGCTTACCACAGGAAATGCTTACCCAGGTAGGTTTTTTCTTGTATTCACTTCAACAGTTTTATGTGTCCTATGTTGAATACCCTTCTATTTCTATATTTCTTTGTGCATCATACATAATATGTCTCATTGTCTCTAACTCTTTCACTTTCTTCAGGGAAATTTCCTTCACAGTTGATTATTATATGGGCATTGAGCAAAGGGCTTGGGATGATCTCCTTGACAAAAGAATTTTGATGTATTGCTTGTAAGTTGTTGGTGTTTAGTAATTGGAGATTAAAATGTGTTTTGATACATTATCCTCATATTAGTAGTCAAATAAGGCCTTACACTGTTATTTACAACCCATTGTTGTTTAGGGATCATGAGATAGTTTTGGAACTTGGAACTCCTGCTAGAAACCATCTGATATTTCCTGATAAGGAAGTCAAAAGGAAGTTAGTCAGTTTCAAATTATTAAAGAAAGAGAAGGTTGATACACCATCGAAGAACAATTTTCAAGATCTTCCTCCTAATAAGACATTGGTGCCAAAAATAACTATAAAGGAAGAAGTTGGCCTTCAAAGTGGCGGTTCTTCAATAGTTATGGAGAAAATATGCTCTAAGCCAGATACACATTTGTCATATGTACCAGAAAATCTTGACAGGCCTAGAAAATATTTGAAAGTTGAAACGATGTCTGCGTCAAATAGGTCATTACCAAATTATGAAAACAAAGTGACTTTGAAAAATAATAATTTGTCCTGTATTCCAAGGCCTCATAAAGCTAGACCCCAACATCAAAAATCTGTTGGTAGAATTGAAGAAACAAGCTTAAAGAAGCCTCTGGTAAAAAAAATCAAAACTTCACTCGAGGATAGAAAAGCAGAAATGGAAAAACGGTATTTTATGTGCATTATCATATGATTGTTTTTTTTTATTGGGTTAATTGAAGAAAAAGATTGATTTGCAAATTCACTTGTTTATATTTGGTCATTATGCTATACAGAATTTTGTCTTTAATGGAAGAAGCCGCGTCTACTTTGAATATGGAAGAATTTAATAAGGACCATCAATTATTCAATGCAAGTTCAAGTTTCGCAGAAACTGCATTTCATAAGAACGTTACTCGAGGAAAAGTTGAAGGTTCTGTTAAGGTTTGTCTTCTTTATACCACTTCAATGTAGATGTCAGCATTGATGTCAAGTGCAGTTTGAGCAAGTTAAATTCAAATGGTTAGTTATTCATTTTACTTATAATAGTAGAATCTCCGACACTTTTGCAGGCTATTCAAATAGCTTTGCAGAAGTTAAATGAAGGATGTAGTATTGAGGAAGCAAAAGCTATTTGTGAGCCAGAAATTGTTCGTCAGCTTTTTACTTGGCAGGTTGGAACAAGTTGTCCTACATGCTTTCCATAGGTTTTTTATTTTAGATTCATAGAGGTGTTATTCATATGTCTTCGTATAACTGCTCAAGCTATTTCCATGAACAATTATGCTGAAAGCTCAAGCTGTTAGGTCAAGAGTATTATGGAGACCTTCTTTTCTATCTTTCTCACCCTTTTTCTCTAACTTAAACACCTCTTCAGTAAATAGTTTCATCTGATTATAATTCACTTGCAGAAGCAGCTCAAGATCTATCTTGCACCTTTTCTTCATGGCATGCGATATACTTCATTTGGTCGCCATTTTACTAAAATAGACAAGTTAAAGGAGGTAAGCACGTTCTTTTAGCATATCTTCTTCAGGCATTGGTTATCATGAAGCTGAATTTTTATTACATTTATCAGTATCTTTTTCTTGAGCTATGCAGGATAGTTGGTCTTCAAAGTTTATGTTTGTATGCCTTGTCTTGATGATGAAAATGAACGCTACACAATAGTCACAACTTGAAAATGAACGCTTCACAATAGTCATAACTATCACATAGTTATTAACTTATTATACAAGCATTATATTGATCATATTTATCAACAAACTTTGGGAGGATTCATCGTACATCACTAAATTAGATGCTTATTTTATGAATTAAAATGCTTTCGCATTATAGCTAATGTTGAGGTCTCTAATGCAGATTGTTGATAGGCTTCATTGGTATGTGCAAAGTGGTGACACGGTATGTGATTGTCCTTTATGCATATCTATTTGTGTAATATACACCTTACTGTCATTGTGTAATTGATATTATGTTATTGCAAGTATACTGCATTAATATTTCTATACTATTATGAATATGTATACTAACTCCTTGTTTACATCCTATGATCATCTGGTTATGTTTCCAATTCAATGCTATTACTTTCTGGTAATTGATTTCTGAAAATCTTTCTGATGTTACTGCTCATACTTTTTAATTCTTGGAAAAGTTTTATAATTGCATGAAGTTTTGCGCAATTGTAATCTATGCGCATCTTTTGGTCTGGCTGATGTAAGGACTGCATTTTTGAGGGCAAGGTTCCTTTCTTGGGAGACTTTTTGGATTGTAATTATGGTTTTATTATGATATAAAAGAATGAGTGCTAGCTAACCCTTATTGTTACTACTGCTATAATCCTAATCCTCACCGGATATGAAAACTAACCTTAAGAGATAATCTGAGATAAGATAAAAATATTGTAAGATAATTTACATGCATAACTAGCAAAATGTTTTTGCAAATTTGAATGTCACGCTGCTCTAATTCCTAATATGTATATTCTACTATGTACTATGTAGTGGCAGTTGGAAAGACTAGGTTCATTATTTTTGCATTATAAGGAAGTACCTTTACTATGGAATCCCTCGTTGTGGGGATTATTCATGTGCATTCGGAATATCCTACTGCGAAGAAGTATTAGAGTTTGATGTAAACATTTTGGTAAAAATCGAGAGGAAAAACTTTTCTGTAGTAAGTAGTTTGTAATTGTGTAAGCGCATTTGGTTCAGTGTGATATGCTTATGCACTTATTTTTGGTGCACTACATACATACTATATTTATATGGTTCAGTGTGATAGTGAGTGTTATGGAATTTGGATTCATAACTTGTAATATTTTATTGTTATGGAACTTCTCACATTGATAAATTAGCTTAACACATGACAAATTTTTATATGAACGATTGCTGCTGACAGTTTCAATTTAACTTAATTGTTGTTTCAAGTAACTTGCATCCTTTATATTTACGCCTTGGCGTTACCTTTGCCAGGTTTTGGACTTCTGTTGTGGTGCGAATGACTTCAGCTGTCTAATGAAATCAAAGCTTGACCAGACTAGAAAGTTTTGTTCATTTAAGAACTATGATTTATTCCAAGCTAAGGTACATTTTTCATTATATTATTAGTGGCTTTCCCAGATAGCTTCTCTGCATGAATACAAGCTAATTTTCAGACATAGTGTTTTGTATATGAAATGGATAAGTCTATAGTTTAAAACCTCAAATTCTCACTATTGAGATTTATAATCTTCCTTTTAACTGTAGAATGATTTCAACTTCGAAAAGAGAGATTGGATGAGTGTCAAGGCTGAGGAATTACCCAATGGCTCTCAGCTTGTAAGGCCTTGTAGCTATATTTTTTCAATTAGATTATATAAATACTTTCATGTTCAATATTGGTGTTAATATGCTCTTCTTTCACTTTGGTACTTGATTAGGTCATAGGGCTGAATCCTCCTTTTGGGGTTAAAGGTTCTCTTGCTAACAAATTTATTAACAAGGCATTGTCATTTAAGCCAAAACTCCTTATACTTATTGTGCCAAAAGTAACTAAAAGGTTAGTACTATTTCTTTTTTAGCCTCAATATTTATGACATTTATACCATAATATAAAGTAAAATAAAAAACTGTAAACATATTTTTCTCTTTAAATTTTATTTTAAAAGCAAAGGGCATGAATATTGAAACTGAAGATACGCAGACTAATTTCGACTAATTTCTACTTTGGCAGACTTGACACAAAGAAAGGTGGATATGATTTAATTTGGGAAGACGAGGAAATATGTTCAGGAAAGGTGAGTTTTTTTAAAACTCACATGATTTTAATCCAAGATTGTGTGACGAAGTACTCAAGGAATTATATATGTTTTGCATTTTGTTTATTTGTCCAGTCATTTTATCTACCCGGTTCTGTCGATACTCAACATAAGCAGTTGGAAGACTGGAACCTAAAGCCGCCGCCTCTATACCTTTGGAGTCGTCCTGACTGGACTGCTCGGCACAGGGAAATTGCTCTAGTTCATCGCCACATCAAATATGATGTGTGCAATAATAATAAAGGAAATGAAGTGATGAATTATCTTATGGAGGAGAATCATGATTGTTATCAGAACTACCCTGGGTTACATGCACCTGATAATTTTTTAAGCATATTTGATGGTGTTCCAGATGATAGTGGTGACATTGCACTAGGGTATAGTGCACCTAGCTTTTCTCGATGAAGAGAAATAGAATAGGAAGATGGATTACCTATGATGATGCTGAAGAAATGTTCAAAAGTTGAATTATTATCTCTAGAATGAGGATAATTGGGTTTAGAAACATTACAATGATAATAGTGTAAAAAAAAAAGTTATTGGGTAAAGTATCTCTAGTAGTTTATTGTAAGTAATACTTGTCATATAGATTAATTAATGTGTTTTGTGACGGCATATATAAAGACAAAAGAGGTTAAACCCCAAACAACAAAAACTATAATCTTTTTAAAGTTAATTTTCACCATGCGTCGGTGACTTGATTAGCCTCTCTAAGTGCATGAGAACTTTACCATGGTAACTTGCGATGCGAAAACTTTAATATCATGCACCAAGCCATGTTATGGGTGATCAAAAGAGCAGCCACCAGTGGTCAAATTATTGATGGGGAGTCAGATTCGATCCAAATGTTCAGGAAACCTCTAGAATGAGCAATTTGAAGAGTTTTCGATGATATAGCTTGCAATTTCGCAATAGAAATAGAACAAGCTCCTAGATTTCAAGACACCCTTGCGTCAAACGCTCCGTGTCTGAATATTAAGTAAAACACCGCCGGGTGCAAGTGTGCAACCATTAAACAATGACTGGTAACAGCGCTGTCGAATCAAACCTCTTGAACCTGAGGTCTTTCTAACATCAGCTGATCATCAATTAAGAGTGCCTGCTTTATTGCCTTTGGATTTCTGAATCTACTGCATCACAGCAACAGGAGCAAAATTTGATTGATTGAAAACAAAAGGTCATTTCTAACCAATGAAAAAATCCTAACTATAACAGTTTTTTCCTCTTAAATCTTGATTTGTAAATGGTCTATTTACTCATTCAAACCATTTACAACCATCTTAATATTATTGTTATTGTTATACTTTATATTTCACTTTCAAGTATTTTATGTCCACCTCATCTGTTATGTTGTTGGATCACCTGTTCTCTTAAAATATATAGTATACATGAGTGGAGGATATGAAATCCAATTTCACCAAATGTGTCAAATCGTGCTTCATTTATATCCTTTTTTTGGTAACATCAGCTTTATATCCTTTATTACAGTATGCTTACAATTATTAATGAAGAAAACATAGAGCTAATTCAGCGACAAGAATAATCTCACTTATTGAATTGAACGAAATAATCTCGTTTATTGGGATATAACAATCATAATATATACCATAATATAATTATAATTTGTGCATGAGATGTAACTCAAGTCTGAAATATAGTTAAAATGTTAAATAGAATATTCCAGCATATTTTCTCACCAACTATCCAATACCCAAGATTTCAAACCATTGTGATTGCAGTGATTGCAGTTGCATTACAATTTAAAGGATTATTAAGAAAAATAAACAAATGTAACTTTTTTTTAAGTTGTTTAGTGACTAAAAATTTATCTCTTGTGATGAACAAGTAGAAATCCATTATTCAAACTCCAGCCCCTACATATAAAATACGATATTTTTAGCAATTGAGATATGCTCATAGAGATATATTTTTTCCAGGGATAACATACTCATGAATAGAGTCTAGAAGAAATCATAGCTCAACTGACACAAAATACCAAAATTGCTAGGTCGGACGTCCACTGAGCTTCGAACTCCGGTCACTCTACTTTGTGTGTGTGAGTTTCTAATGGTCATGTATAGATGATGCAGTGTGTGTGTATACATAAGTTACATCGAACATTATTGTGGTATGCATGGGAGAACTACTATATTGTGCAAACTAACTTTGTTTCTATACTGTGATTTCAAATGGAACAACCACAGGAGAATTGGATTCCTCATTTGGTAATCAATTAAGTTTAATATACTATAATCCAACAAGACTTCTACAAAATATATAGTTTTGAAATCTATAATATTGAGTTGTACATATTATATATGAAGTATATATAATTAACCCTCTTGTATTTGGTGTTTTGAATTTTTGTTGTAGGAAATGGGAAATGATAATTTCTTCAATCAACAAAACCATAGATTAAACTCTTCATATTTGCATCAACAAATCTCCCACCCTTCTTCCTCTCTTGTTGAGGCTGCTTACACCACAAATTTTGAAACTCCTCTTCATGTACCAAACAACCTTACCAACACCAATATTAATGTTAACAAGTTTTTTAATGATGATCAAACATGTAATTTCAACATGGTTAACATTCATGAAGATGCTGAACAAAACATTCTATCCACACACATTTTGCCTTTTATTAATTCACCACTTGACTCTGCTTTTCAAAGTGCACAAGTGAACCATGGCTTGAAGCCAATTAGGAGGAAGATTAGAAGCTCTTCTGAGACAGCAGATCACATAGCATCTGAGAGAAAAAGAAGACTAAAACTGACTAGGAACTTCATTGAACTTTCAGCTATAATTCCTGGGCTGAAGAAGGTAAGTACATAATATTTTCGGCCACTCCGGTGGTATTCGGTTTTTATATTGAGTATAACTGATTCTTATAAAACTAACTTCGCTCTTTATGTAATAAGACCTATCTCAGTCTTATATAACCTGTTTGTCAGATGAAGAGTGTCACTCTTTATAAGTTTTAGATGATATATGAATAAGTTTTATCTTTATTCAACGTGTAAGACTTTGAATTTTTTTTCTTCAATAGATTACGTTTTAAATGTCTAGTTTTGAGTGTGACGAGTATGTTAAGAGTGTCACATGTACAGATCGAACATCTTATAAGTCAATTTTGTAGAAGTTAGTTATGCTCGATCTGAATTCTAATTAACAAAATTTATGGAAATTAGTCTATTTATCTAAAAATTTCATGTATATTATTCTACTTGATATATCTATTTATATATTGTACACAGACAGAAAAGTCTTATATACTTCAAGAAGCAATCAATTATGTGAATCAACTTCAAGAACGTGTAAAAGAACTAGAAATTCAGAATGAAAAGATAAATATTGCTTATTCAAAAATGGTTGACAAGAAACTACATAACTCAACCAATTCTGAAGCAAACTTTGTTGGTAATGGATTCATTGATGAATTAGCACTGCCTGAAGTCACAGCAAAAGTCTCAGAGAAGAATGTGTTGATTGCTATCCAATGTGAGAAGAGGCAAAATGATGATATTGTGCACAAAATTGTGAGCTTGGTTACAAAACTTCATCTATCTATAACAAATACTAACATTTTTCCATTTGGTGCTTCCACACTTCAAATCACAATTATTGCTCAGGTACAAAATGCATGCAATTATAGATTTATTGTGTTTTTTTTTTACACTTATAATTTATTGTGTTAAAAACAATTAATTGTATAAGTATTTAAAGATTGAAATTACTTTATCTTCTTTTTGTATCCTGTTAATTTCATGAATCTTTAATCAAAATATGACATTTTGAATAGAATAAATTAACAATAGTCCCTTAAGTACAACTTAGATAGTTAAAAAGTATAAAGACATTTGATATACTAAGATGTGTGTGGGTTTGAATCTGTAATTCTCCATTTCTCAGTGAGAGTTTTGCCTCAAAATATTTAGACTCGTTTTTTTTTCTCTCTAAATATTTATACAATTTATATTAAAACTAAAATGTATTAGTATTGTTGTAGTATTGTATTTGATGAATTTTGAAATGTTGGACCTAATTTGCAGATGAAAGATGAGTATAGCATGACAATCAATGATCTAGTGGAAAACCTAAGGAAAGTATTGTTGGACTTGGAGTCAAACGATGTTGAACAATGAGAATGTCATATGCATGTGTTTGTTTGACAAAGATCGAAAAAAGTTCAGAAATTGTTTCATATTTGTCATTTAATTTCAAAAATAAATTGTAACATTGAGAATCAAATATATATATATATATATATATCTTTACATATCATCATTGTGTATTATTATATGAAAAAAATGATATGTAACACATGTTATATTCTGATATTAATATGTAATATGATATAATCATAAGACAAAAACACAATTTTTTGGTTAGGTTTTCCTTACCTCGCGGCCGAATTCTAGACTACTAAAGTCTCTTCTCTTAAAAATCAGAAGATGAAAAAATAAACAACACAAAAGCATGAAAGTTTTAATGTCCCTTAGAACGCAAAATCCACAAAATCTTATATAATCATAATACAAATCAAACAAAAAAGAAAAAATCTAACGCACAAAGAGATCTCAATATAAAAAATAAAATAAAAAATAAACTACTAAAAATTGCATTTATGAGAGGTCTAGCATAAAGAAATGATGGATGTTTCGGTTGAGGGCAACGACCTACAAGAGGACGGGATAGTAGTGGCGGCCCACCACCATATACGAAACGGAGACATTGATCAGAATCCCTTCATATCCGCCTATCTATAATTTTAGGGTGAACAACAATGTGCAGTGATGAGCAACTTGCAAGAGACAAACTTGGATATTGGGCTGGGCTGTAGAAAAACAAAGCCCAAACACTAAACTCATTCACACAAAGGCCAACTATATAAACATAAAGATTGCTTACAATTTTGTTTGCAAACCATTCTTTTCACTCATTTATCTCCGACGATAAACCCTAAACCCTAACATTCACCATGTTCCGTCGCGCTGCATCTACTTTCCTCTCTCGCGCCACCGCTACCCGCCGATTCTCCACCCATGTAGCTACCCCCGCCGCTGCTACCCGCCGATTCTCCACCGATGTGGATGTGGCTACCCCCGCCGCTGATCCACCAACTCCTTCTACTCCCCCTACCAAACTCTCCGTCAGTTTCGTTCTTCCCTATTCTTCTCCATTGGCCCCTAAAGAGGTTTCTCTTTTCATTCCGATTTCTTCTCTTTTTTTTTTTTGTTTATGATTATTATTACTATTATTGTTGTTGTTGGTTTTGCATTTTTGAAATTGGTGATATGAGATTATTTTGGATTAGGTTTAAATTGAAGCAATTGAATAAATTGATTGATGATAGAAACTCAGAAACCCTAAACCCTTATGTTACTTATGTTATTGTTTAATCCATGTAGTTAACTCTAAAGTAGGTTATTCACTTATTTGGTTACTTTTTATGGTTCTCTTCTTATAGAGCCATTTACTGCTGAAACCTTGCAATCAGAGTATTGCAATATAGAATTTCATGCATAGTCATTAGTGACTTTCCTGTTCTTTTTCCTGCGGGAATAACATGATACTCGGATTTTAGAATTTCTTCGATAAAGTAAGATTTCAGATGCTTTTCCTTAATGTGTTTTCCTTATTTCTTGAAGAATGAAAATCATTTAGTGATACGGAACACGAAGCCTTGCCGTCTTCTCATGACACCCCCTTGTTTACATCATCTTGTAATATGAGTATATAATCCAACTAAACCTAGGCAATTTTTTGACTTATTGAAAAATTAGGAAAATAAGAATGTTGTGAAACTGCCAAACAAAGTTTACTGTGCTTAACATCAGCTAAAATGGATAGACTTTCCAAAACGTTTCATTTGAAATGGGTTTCTGTGTTATTTTTTGCCATTTAAATTTGATCACTTGATCACGTGGTTTTTTTCTAATGCCGCAATTGACCTGCCCACATTGGTTCCATAGTATTTTGTGATTCAATGATATATTTTGCTTAGGTTTCGATGTTAGAAAATTCCTTAATTCTCATTCCTTTGAAAAATGACAAAGTTTATGTTTTATAGGTTGATATGATTACAGTCCCAGCTGCAGCTGGAGAGATGGGTGTTCTCCCGGGACATGTCCCAGCAATTAATGAGTTGAAACCTGGGGTCCTTTCTGTACATGAAGGGAATGATACAACCAAGTATTTTGTAAGCAGTGGCTTTGTCTTCATCTATGAAAACTCAGCTGCTGATATAATCGCTCTTGATGTTGTCCCATTGGACCAAATTGATGCAAGCGAAGTTCAGAAGGGTCTTCAAGAGTTCACTCAGAAACTCAACTCAGCAACAACTGAATTGGAGAAAGCTGAAGCTCAGATTGGAGTTGATGTGCATACCGCTCTCAACTCGGCTCTTGAAGAAAATATTTAAAATAACTTTATCTTATTTTTGTGTCCTATTAATTTCATGAATCTCTAATCAAAATATTATTTTTTTTTGAACGGCAAAATATGACATTTGAATAGAATAAATTAACAATAGTCCCTTAAGTACAACTTAGATTGTAAAAAAGTAGTTTAAAGACATTTGATTAGTAAGATGTGTGGGTTTGAATCTACAATTCTCAATGCGAGTTTCACTTCAATATTTAGACTCGTATTTTTCTCTAAATATTTATACAATTTATATTAAAACTAAAATGTAATAGTATTATAGTATTGTATTTGATGAATTTTGAAAAGTTACACCTAATTTGCAAATGAAAGACAATTATAGAATGACAATCAATGATCTGGTGGAAAACCAAAGCAAAATATTGTTGGAGTCAAATGATGTTGAACAATGAGAATGACATTGCAACTTGCAAGTGCTTGTATGACAAAGATTTAAAGAATATCAGAAATGGTTTAATATAAAAAATAGTGACACTGAGAATCAAATATGTGTCTTTGCATATCATCATTGTATAATCATTGTGTATTATATGAGAAAACTGAAAAGTGATATGCAACCCTTTTTTTTTTTGACGGGATGCAACCCATTTTATATTCCTTGATATTAATATGTTATCTGATATAATCATGAGACAAAAGAACCTCCTAAAAACACACATACTAAAAAACAACTCAAGATATAACAACAACAAAAAAAAAACTAAACAAACATACTAAAAATTACATTTATGAGCAAAGGTGGAGGTTTTGGTGGAGTGTGACAACCTAAAAGAGGAGGGGAATGGTTACCCACCACTAGATACGAAGCGAACCACTTTGATCAAGTCAGATCCAGCTTTAGAGATGCATGTCTCCCTTAAATTGATCACAATCCTCCATATCCTCCATCTACCGGAGTTCGGTAGTACAATCTTATCAGAGTTATCTTGTGAAAATCTTAACGGAGATATGTCTTGATAGTACAAATTCTATTGAAATATATTTTTCGTTAGGCGTTAGTGCTTCTTTTAGAGTGAACAATTGCATGTTGTAAAAACTCTTGGGTTTTGGGCTGGGCTGTAGAAAAACAAAGCCCATAAGCTCATTCAGACAAAGCCCAATTTAAACATTGCTTACAATTTTGTTTGCAAACCATTCTTTTCTTTCTCTCTGTCTGGTTTCTCTCTCTCTCTCTCTTAACGCACACTCTCATTTCTCTCATTTCCATTTCTCTCCGACTTGCGAGCCCGAGCGATCCAACCCTAACATTCACCATGTTCCGCCGCGCTACATCTACCTTCCTCTCTCGCGCCACCGCTACCCGCCGATTCTCCACCGATGTCGCTACCCCCGCCGTTGCTGATCCCGCCTTCATTGAAGCTTGGAAGAAAGTTAGCCCCAATCTAGACCCACCGAAGACACCACTCGAATTCCTCAAACCTCGTCCACCAATTCCTTCAACTCTCCCTTCTAAACTCACTGTCAATTTCGTTCTTCCTTATTCTTCTCAATTGGCCGCTAAAGAGGTTTCATTTCTCTCTTTTCATTCAGATTTGTTCTCATTTTTTATTTATGATTTTTTATTGTGATTTGTGAGATTGTGTATGATTTGATTTTGATTTTGTTTTGTGTTGCTGATTTTGCATTTTTCAAATTGGTGATATGAGATTATTGTGGATTAGGTTTAAATTGAATTAATTGATTGAGGATAGCAATATACATGTGTTTATGATCTAATTGTTTGAGTAGAAAGGAGATAATTAGGAAAATTATAAGACGAATTGACGAGAAGGATTTTGATTGAAAACATTTGTTTGATATGTGATTAATTATAGCATTTTAATGGTGTTGTTGGATCCAATTTAGTTAACACAGACTAGGGGGAGAATGATTTTGTTGTTAATTATGCAACATTTGACGCATAATTTTTCAATTTAATTTATCTAAAAGTCTGAATTTAGAATCTAGTTCGTCGTTGTGTTTGTTGTTAATTTTTCTCTATGGATAATCTAAATTTAGAATCCAGTCATTTTCTAGTGTTCTTCATGGTTTATTTTGCTGTTTACAATTATCTCTTGCAAGCGGAAGTAGGTTATTTGATTACTTTTTACGATATAAGTGGTAATAGTTTTTGTGATTATTCTTTTTGCTTCTGTCATGTTAGCTTCCATTTATTACTGAAACATTGCAGTTAGGGTATTACAATTACAATATAGAATTTCGTGCATATGGACTTTCTTGTTCTTTGTCTTGTGGGAATAACATAATCCTCAGATTTTAGGATTTCTTGGATAGAGTAATGCTGTAGGATTTCAGGTGCTTTTCCTTATTTCTTGAAGGATGAATTGTTTAGAGATGCAGAACATGAAAGCCTTTCTGTCTTCTCATGTCATCCCCTTGTTTACTTCATCATTACTGAAAATTTCTAGACAATTTCTGAACTAACTGAAAATTTTGAAAAAAAATGTTGCCAAACAAAATTTGCCGTGATAAACATCAGCTAACATGGATAGACTTTCAAATAATCTATGAAAGTGACATTTGAAATAGGTAGCATTTTGGTGTTATATTTTTACATCTAAGTTTGAACACTTGATCATGTAGTGAAATCATGATCTTTATATCAGGGTGTGTATTTTTTTTACTGTAATGTATACATTTTGGTCTTGGCAACATCTCTTTAAAGGCCTTGGATTTGATACTCTTTCATTGAACATTTTTTCGTATAAAACTATTATTGGTCTAAATCTAACTATTAAGAAGGATTTGGATTTAAGCAGTAGACAAGATTCATAATAGAGGACATAATAGCATTGTTTGATCCTATGCGGTTGACCTCACCTAGTAGAAAAGGGTTGTAGTTGCTGGTATGTGTTTTTTGCTTTGCATCACAAAAAACCTTTGAAGTTGAACTATTGAACTGTCCACTGTTATAGGTTGGCGGATTTAAATGGTAGAAAATTGCTGAATTCTTCTTCCCTTGGAAAATGACACAATTTATGTTTTATAGGTTGATATGGTTATAGTCCCAGCTACAACTGGCCAGATGGGTGTTCTCCCAGGACATGTCCCAACAATTGCTGAATTGAAACCTGGGGTCCTGTCTGTACATGAAGGGAATGATACAACAAAGTATTTTGTAAGCAGTGGCTTTGTCTTCATCCATGCAAACTCTATTGCTGATGTAATCGCTGTTGAGGCTTTCCCATTGGATCAAATTGATGCAAGCCAAGTTCAGAAGGGTCTTCAAGAGTTCACTCAGAAGCTCAACTCAGCAACAACTGAATTAGAGAAAGCTGAAGCCCAGATTGGAGTTGATGTGCATAGCGCTCTCAACTCGGCTCTTACCGGCTAAGTAACCTTAGTTGAGCTATTTTTAAATTGTTTATTTCCCCTCAGTTATTTGTCTCAGTGTAATCAAAGTTACTGAAGAACATTTTCATCATGTATTTGTGTGTTGAAAACCGAATTGATGAAATAATATATTTCAACAGTTTCCATCCATAGTAGCTCCAGAAAGTGGAGCAAGACCTTGAAATTAGAAACATAAGCTTGATATCTATATATATATTTTGGATTATATGCAAATATGATTTCAACTTCATAAGCCCGTGCTTTGTTGTGCTTATGTTATACCTATGTTTCTCTGTCCAAGCACAAAGTTTCGAAACAACACCCTCGAACCAAAATGTGTTTTTAGTATATTAAAAATCCATTGGAATATCTAGGCAAGCGCTTCATTTTAGCCAAATTAATCGCAAAATTCCTTGTGTTAAGAACATTTTAGGTTAAGAAAAAAAATAAGCATTGAGTTTTTTTTTTGTTGACAAAATATTAGCATTGAGCTATTATTAGATTTCTAGCTGAATATTTCGTCTAAGGTCTGAGAATGTAAGAGTGGGTTAATGTGAAAGCGTTGTGCTGGTAGTCATGAGAATAATCTACTATTACTTATTCAACTAATATATGATAGACTAGTGCGCCGGTAGTGATGAGAATAACTCTATTACATATTCAACTAATATATGATAGAATAGTTTTACAATCTGTAATTCTTTTTTAATATAAAGTTAGCTCATTCATACAAAATTGATTTGTCATTCTAATATAGTTTCAAATTTTGAAATTAAAAAAATTAAAAAAAAAACCTTTCAATTTATTGCTTAATTTATTAAGTTTAAGTTATTATATTTGATATATAAATAAGTTATTAATAATGCAATAGTATATAATTTAAAAGAACAAGAAAAATTCTAACTTAAAACTATAAAGAGTTTATACTATTAATTAAATGTGAAATAATATGGTGTTCTGCATTTTTACCAATGTGATCAATTGCAAGAAGCTAGCTTATAAACAAGTTGTTCTGTAGCGGTCCAATTAAATTATACTTCACCATGAAACAAAGGGGAAGAGGGATTTGGGTTAGTACAAACTAATCAAAAAAGTATTCTAGTTAATGATAATAACTCCCATAATAATTTGGTTGATACCCTCCCATGTAGAGATTACTAGGTTGTTGTTGTTGTTGATGTTGTGTTGTAAATCCAACATGTCCTTGCATTCCATATTGTTGCCACATTGCTTGTTCTTCAGCTAATAATCTTTGTCTCTTTTCAATCTCTGACATTTGAACATAAGCTGGTGGTGCCACAGTCATTGATGCTGCAAATGGATCTTGAAAACCATTCATTGATGATGATATGTTGGTGCTGGCAATGCTAACATTGTGCTAGCACTTCCATAACCATTCATTCCTTGCATTGATGATGTTGGTTGTTTATACATGCTATCTCTTTTTTTGCAACTTCTATCTATTGGTTCCTCGTTGAATCCTTCTGGTGGTGGAAGTGCTTTGATTTCATTCATATCTTCTACTACTTCCTTTTCTTCATTGTTTTCAATTGTTTCTTCTTCAAGTTTCTTAATTGTATTTAACCATTGGTAAGCAAAGGGCAATAGTATGTATTTTGATATAATCATGAGACAACAAAAAACTCCTAAAAACACAAAGGCATGAAAGCTTTAATGTCCCTACCAACACAGTAAAATCATATTATAATATCATAAGACAAATTAAACAACAAAGGCATCAAAGTTTATTATTGCTCCTTCAGGTCTAAGAATCCTATCCATTTCTAGCATGATGTCTTCCAATTCACAAAAATGAAGATTTAATCATTTTTTAATTTTTTTTTTGTATCTAAATCAAAAAAAGATTTAATC
Organism: Trifolium dubium; assembly: GCA_951804385.1. Lineage (NCBI taxonomy): Eukaryota > Viridiplantae > Streptophyta > Magnoliopsida > Fabales > Fabaceae > Trifolium > Trifolium dubium. Next base: position 904,927 of record OX638063.1, on the reverse strand, counting down.
AAAAAATGACTTTAAATTAAAAAAATCAAAAAATGATTAAAAAAAATTAGAAAATGATTAGAAATTACATAAATCAAAAAATGAAAAAGGAAAATGATAAAAAGCACGGGGCGCATTGTCGTCTAATATGTACGACCGTTATTTTTTTTAACAACAATAATATATTATGTAAACTGTTTTGTTTTAGTATCCTCTATTCCTCTCCATACCAAATCATAAGTTACTAGAAAAAAATTGTACTAAATTATAAATCGTTTTACATTATCAATGTTATTTTTTCTATTAACAACTCATAATATTTGTTCTTGGAGACTAAACAATTTTGTTCTTGGAGTACTCCTGCAGCATGATCATGATTTGAGTCAACTTACTAGAAATTGTTTCAGTGTTGCCTTTCATTTCGTCCAAGTTTTTTGAAATAGATTGGATAATCTCATGTTCCACTTTTTTGGACAGACAATAAAAATAATAAACACGAAGATAAAATGAAATAACTCAATCAACTTTTTCAATAATAATCATCCCTAACAATAAAAAAAATACATTAACAACTCATAATATTTGACAAAAGATTATAAAAAATTAAGAATTACTCGTAAAATTGCAGTTGAATAGTGTCCAAAACCAATTGAATAACCAAAGAATTTTGCTCCTAATGTTTGTATCGTAATCCCCTTGCGTCTCTATTCGTCGGTTTTTCCTGGTTGAGTCATGGTGTCACTATTTATAATAACGCTGAGACCTAATAATATGACCCACATAAGGTCAAGACTCTCCACAACGTTTGGGCCAGTCACTTTGTGGTTTTTTCATCTTATTTTATTCAATCAAGTCTTCCCTCCTAATTACTTTATTATTCTGTCACAATTGATCACTGCACACATGTTAATATATATTATAAATAATCAATATTTTTATTTATGTATCGTAAAAAGTTATAAAAAATTTGGAAAATATTCATTGAGATAAATTGAACAACAATAAACTCACACACACAAGTGAAGTGACTAGAGTTCGAACCCAGATCATAGACAATTTCGGCATTTTCTGCCAGTTGAGTTAGGACTTCTAGACTCTTATATACTAATTTTATTAATGTATATTAATAAAAAAATTATAGTCAAAATAAATTATATGAATAATGCACACATATGACAAGCGACAGTTAAAAAAGAACCGAGGGAATATAATTTGTGTTTCTTTCATCACCAAGACATCAGTAATTTAATTTCATACTTTTGATGATAATATTTCACCCAAAAGGTCGATCTATTTAGCTTAACTAATGAAATAAAACAAAAATTATACAATATGTATGTTTGATTAATGAAAAAATTGAAAGTACAATCGCATAATTGATTTGATAATTTTCAAGCGATACTATATCAAACAAAAAAATTGAAAAATTATATTTAACGAGACGACACCAGTAGTATATCAAAACATCATCAATGGTGGACTAGCTCGAAGTCTAATCATTAGTGTTATTGACAAGTGAGTTAAATAAAAAAACATTGATCATTAACGCAAAAGTTTCAAATTTAACTCAAGTTATAATCAAGTTTTGAGACGAAATCAAATTATTATTTCTTACAGTAAACTATCATTTTTTTTCCTCTTCTAAAATTGTAATCCAATAAACACTTAAGAGCCTGTTTGAATGACTTCTCAAAAACAGTTTTTTAGTTTTTAAAAATTAAAAACTAAAAAACTTGATTGGTAATCTAATTTTACAAAACTGTTTTCAAAAACTGTTTTCTATTTATGAGTTTTTAAAACTAAAAAAGTAAAACAGGTATAACAAGTTTTGCTTTTCTCTTTTTAAAAACAGTTTTTGAAAACACTTTTATAAAACACATTTTAAAAACTAAAAACCAAAATTGTTTCAAACAGATTATTAATTTTCTTAAATTAAAATATTGTTCACATACAATTGTAGAGTCTAACCATCTAAAATAATTACAAACATTTTTTCATACTCATAACAAAACTTGAACATCTAAGATTCCAAGTGACACATATTTTTGTAATATACACTTGAATTTTATCCCAAGTAAAATCCAAATCCAAATTCAAATTACAACATCACATTTTCCAATTTTATAAATGGCATGTATGAATGTAACCGCAACATAAACATACCATATGCCATGTCCATGTGAATTTTATGTCATGCATGCTATGAGTATGACCATAAATAGATAATAAATTAACCATGAGAAACTCCACTTAAAAAATATTAAAATAATAGAAATTAACATCAAAATAGAAAGGTGCGTGTAATGCAAGCTTCTTCTTCTTAAAACAACCCTCAAATCAATCACACTTACCTTTTCATCTTCAACAAAAAGGTAAAAATAAATCAAAAACCATTTTTTTCTTTTGTAAAAAAAACAAAACCATTTTCTTCACACTTTTTTTATTTTATTTTTTCCCTCATTTTTGAACTGTGAATTCTGTTTCTATTTTTTCCTCATTTTCTTAACATTGTGGGGTTTGTTTGAACTTGAAATCACAATGTGTGTGTGATTGTGATTTAGGTTATTTTTTTCTACTCTCTTAGTGTGATTTTTTTTCTTCAAGGAAGCAAATTTTTTCGTTGTTTTGTGTGGATGCTGAGAAAGTGTAGGAAAATGGAGTAAAATTTTGGGGAAAATGGAGGAAAATTTTATGTTGAGCTGAGAAAAGGGTTTGGAGAGTTAAAGTTCTTTGTTTTTGATTCTGAATTGATTTTGACATGTTTAATTGATATTGAGTAGAATTGATTTTGACTTCAAAAGTGATTTTAACTTAAGTTAGAATTTCAATTTATTGCTTAATTTATTAAGTTTAAGTTATTATATTTGATTGCGTCAAAAAAAAGAAAGTTATTATATTTGATATATAAATAAGTTATTAATAATGCAATAGTATATAATTTAAAAGAACAAGAACAATTCTAACTTAAAACTATAAAGAATTTATACTATTAATTAAATATGTGAAATAATATGGTGTTCTGCATTTTTACCAATGTGATCAATTGCAAGAAGCTAGCTTATAAACAAGTTGTTCCTTTTTTTTTTTTGAAATGGTAAAATTTTATTTAAACTAACTCCATAACAAGAAGTACCGGAGAAGTACAAGAAGCAATAACACGGACAAGGAGAGAAACCAAACAACACCAGGTCTCAAACTCCACTAGTTGATTATCAAACAAGTTGTTTATCCAAAATGTTACGGTATCTCGCAGTTCCTAGTTGATTATTCACTTTCTTATAATGTGATGCTCTTTCAAGATTATCTTGTGAACTACAAAAAGGCCGATTTACTTATAAGAGAATTCAATAAAAATATAATAGCATCATTAAACACACACATTAATCACAAATCCACAAATTAACATTGTAACATTCATAAACCCTTCTACAAAATCAAACAACCACAACCCCTACACCCACACTCAATCATCCCTTACCAAAAACACACAACATGTAGAGTAGAATTAATTTGGTTTTCTAGAAAAACAAAGTCCATACACCAAACTCATTCACACAAACCCCAATCATAAACATTGCTTACGATTTAATTGGTGCCGTACTTAGAGATTCAAAAAGGCAAACTGGTTTTTTCATTTCGGAAATATTTTCCGAACTGTTATATAACAAATAATGAATTAGAGAGACTGATAATTACAAAATTGCTTAAATTAGGTGGGATGTTAAATGTTGTTTATCCTAAACATTATTATACATATGTCATCGTGTATTAAACATGGTTATAAGAATACACGATGTTTAACCAACATGGTATTCTATTTGAACACCAAACATTCAAATGACACGGGGCGACACACAAAATAATATATCAGAGAAATAAAAGGTTGTGGAAGCTACCTCAACTCGGCGCCAAACATTCAAATGACACGGGGCGACACACAAAATAATATATCAGAGAAATAAAAGGTTGTGGAAGCTACCTCAACTCGGCGCCTGTCCACCAGTTCCTTCTACTCTCCCTTCTAAACTCACTCAACTCGGCTCTTATTACAAGCTAGTTGAGCTATTCTTAAATTGCTTATTTGTCCACCAATTGGTTATTTGTCTCAGTAGTGTATTTTCATATGTATATTTTTGTGTTGAAAACCGAATTAATGAAATAATTTATTTCAAAAGCTCCGTTGAGCAAGACCTTGAAATTAGAAACAAAAGCTCAGCATATATTTAGTTTGGCTTTAAAAATAATTAATTTTTATAGAATTTATTTTGGTAAAATTGATTTTAACATAATTAATTTTAGCATAATTGATTTATATTTGGATATTATTATTATGTAAAAGTAAGTTGAACAATAAATTTTAGTGTAAACATGAGACTTAAACTCAGAAACTACAAATCATAACTTCTATCAGAATTAATTTTTTAGACAGAATCAACTCTGCTTTAGAAGAATTGAACACTTTAAAATCTCTCAAGAATCAATTATATACCTTTAGAATTGCTTTTGAGACTTTGAAAAGTCAAACTAAACATACCTCTAAAATTGATTTAAGTGTATGTTTGGTTTAACTTTTGGAAGAGCCAAAAAAAATTCTAGAGGTGTAGAATTAATTCTACATTAATTTTAGATGTTTGATTATTCTAAAGCAGAATTGATTCATTGATTCTGCTAGAAGTTAGAATTTGTAACTTTTGACTTAAGTATTATTTTTATACTAAAATTTATTCTTCAACTCATTTTTACATAATTTTATCTAAACATAAATCAATTATACCAAAATCAATTCTGAACAATCAATTTTACTAGAATCAATTATATCAAGATCAATTCTATTTAAAGTCAAACCAAATACACACTGAATATATATATATATATATATATATATATATATATATATATATATATATATTTTGGATTTTATGCAAATAAGATTTCAACTTAATAAGCCCATGCTTTGTTCTGTTTCGGTATACACATCTTTCTCTAACCAAGCATAAAGTTTGGAAACAACACCCTCGAACCAAAATGTGTTTTTAAGTATATAAAGAATCCATTGGGTTAAGAATATCAAGGCAAGCGCTTTATCTTTAGCAAAATTAATCCCAAAACTCCTTGTGTTAAAGAACATTTTAGGTTAACAAAGAAAAACAAAATCTTGAGCTATTATTAAATTTAACACTAAATATTTCATCTAAGGTATGAGAATGTAAGAGTGAGTTAATGTAAAAGCGTTTTGCTTGTCATCATGAGGTGTAACTTTATAAGCAACTGTTTTAGGAAATATATCAAGCTATATATCATGTTATTGTAATTAAGGCAGATTATTAGTTTTGACTACCATTCATGATGTAGCTTTTGATTAATAGTTGACAGGAATATTCACCTTCATTTCAGGACGAACCCATTATGGGTCATTCATCCATAGTTACAGCAAAGGAGCCAACAAAAAGGAAGTACCAGAAACGGAAGTACCAGAAACACTAAGGTAATTTCTTATAACGCTTCATATCGATTGACTAGTATATCGAATGAAACATTACTTATTTCAAACATTCTCAAAATACATAGCAGAAAGTTGAATTCTTGTACAAAACTCATGAAATAACTAAAATAAACAATACAAAAAACTATAATATCAAATATCTCTTTCACCATAGCTTGATCAATAGCTCGATCCATTGCTTAACATGTTCTTTGGAAGAAAAAAAAGATGGGGAAGATGAAACTACTTGTCTCGTAAGTTCCAACTATCTTAGGATGTTAGCATTTTCTACGTGAAACTACGTGCTAGGGCTGAGCAGTGGGAGGGGTTCAGGCCCAAAATATCAAGTCTAGAAGAAAGAGTTGGCTAAATGAATGTCCAATTACGACCAAATTTGGGCCTAGTTTGGACGGTTTACGGATCATACAAGTTGGCCAGGTCACGGTTTGGGTAAGGACGGGTCATGGCTTTGTTGAAAATGGCCCAAATTAACTTTTTCTCAATTTCTTATAATATTTTTGGTCAGTTTTTTGAACAAAAATTATTGGGCTGGATCAAAATTTGATATTAGAATAAATAGTTTTTCATAGTGATATTTAACCATAGTTTTCATATATAAATTAAATCACAACCTGATAGGAGAAATTGTCAAATGATTAACATCAATATAATAATATCATTTGTAGCGGTAGCTACTAGATTGCTAATATACTTATAGCATATCTTACATCAATATACAATACATAGAATATTTTTGCCCTGCTTGACTTTGATCGCAACATCAGTTATCAGCCTATGATTTGTCATATGCTTGACTTGATAAAATCCACAAGTTCAAACTTGAAAGTATTCTAGATACACATTAAATATATATTACAGACCATTGAAAATTAAATATATAAGTCCTTTGCTGCCACTGTTGTTAAAACATATGTTCAACACACAAATTTGAAGTTGATAGAGATAATTTGTCATCATACTTTGCTGCCATTACAACCATTGCTGAAATAAAGAAGGAAAGTAAATCAAACCTAGCTTATTGAGTAAACAAGACTTATATCATCAAAGTTTAAAAAGCCTATGACTTATAAAAAGGCATGAAAATGTTAGATGAAAAATTTAAAAAGCAGCTTCTAAAATACAAATTATGTCATCAATCATAAGTTTCACAGTTAGAAGAATACATACCTTTCATTGAGCTTCTCCCACAATTTCTCACAGCCATGCTTTTGTTTCTGACTTGTAGCATGATTCAGTGCGTCCCTTGCTTATGACGCCAAGGAAATTTATCACAAAAATTGTTATTATAGCTGGCTATGCTACAATGTTATTGTGTTATTATAAACATTCAAATCTAAAGTCGTGTTTTTAAGACGGTAATTATTCAAAGCCATGCTACAAAGTCATGTTTTTAAGACAGTAATTATTCGATCCTTACATTTTCAGATAAGTAAATCACTTCATATGTAACAAGAAAATATACCTCTTTCTGGTATTCTCTTCTTGACACGCAACAACACCACTTGGAACGTCAATTTCCGTGCTCACACTTGCGAATTCAGACAAAAAAGAAATTGTATTAGACAAATTTGCCACACAAAAAAAACATTCAACTATAACAATTCCAACTAAAAACCATTCAAATTATTTAACATAAACAAAGGGGAATTAGGCAGCATTAAAAACACACTTATAGCAATATGCAGAAGCGAGATTAAGGAACAAATGAAGTCACATTAGGCAGTTTTTAAATACAATTTATTAGCTACTAAGTATATAATTGGGTCAAATATATTATTTATTAACATAAGATATCAAACTGTAAATAATGATGGGAGCCTTATGATGATTTCTTTAAGTGTGATTTACTAACATAAGATATCGAACATATTATTTGCTACTGAGTGTGATTTATTAACATAAGATATCAAACATTTACTTATTAACATAAGATACAATGATGTGTTTGTAACAAATAATAAAAACAAGAGTAAAGTTTAAACCCAACATAATCAAAGTTAAGAGAGTAAAGTTTAAACCCAACATAATCCAACAACATTGTAAAAGCAAGTAATAATGAACGAAAAAGCTTAAAAATCAAGCAGAAGTGAAGAACAACAATAATGAAACTCAAAGTGATAAGTTGCAATGAGACGAGACGATGAAGGTGAGGCTGCGAAACGGTGTGCAGAGACTAAGAGTGAGTGAGTTAGGGTTAGGCCGATTTCGTGTTCATAATATCGAGATTGAGAGAGAGAGCGCCGCTGACTTGAAATTAGATTTAGGGTTTGTTTGAGACTTTGAGTGAAGTGTGTGTGTGAATGAGTTTATATACCTAGGTCGGATTGGATAATTTTGAGATTGGGCTTGAGTTATGTTATTGGGCTGGCTAAAACTTGAAGTATAAAAGGTAATATTAATCAACTAGTATACTTGAGTTTATATTGTTTGCAACCATCTGATCTAAATTAACGATCGAGATTTTTAAACAGTGTTAAAATTGATGTTCTATAACAAATAATGAATTAGAGAGGCTGATAATTACATAATTGCTTAAACTAGTTGGATGTTAAAGGTTGTATATCCTAAACATGATTATACAAATGTTATCGTGTATTAAACATAGTTAAATATGGTTTTCATAATACACGAAGATAACCATGTTTAAACATCGTGTATTTCAAGCTTCTATTATCACATATTTATTTATCTTGTTATTTATTATGTTATTGTAATTAAGACCGATTACTACAGTTTTGACTACCATTCATTATGTTGAATTGGCTTTTGATTAATAGTTGACAATAATATTCACCTTAATTTCAGGTCGAACATATTATGAGTCATTCATCCATAGTTACAGCACAGGTGTCAACAATAAGCACGTACCAAAAACACTTAGGTAATTTCTCTTACACAAAACATATTAATAGAACCACTTACATCTGAATATATGTCAATAAGGACACTAAATTGTGCAGGCCTCCTAGAGGTTATGTACTAAATGTTGATTGTGGAAGAGACGATCCGGTTGACTATCAACAAAACTTAGAGCAAAGGAAGCTACTAGAATATGAATAAGCAGAATTGAGAACTAAAAGACAATATAAAATAATAGGAGCAATTGGTGTCGTACTTAGAGATTCAAAAAGGCAAACTGGTTTTTTCATTTTGAAAATATTTTCCGAACTGTTATATAACAAATAATGAATTAGAGAGACTGGTAATTACAAAATTGCTTAAACTAGTTGGGATGTTAAATGTTGTCTATCTTAAACCTGATTATAAATATGTCATCGTGATTTAAGCAATTTTGTAATTACCAGCCTCTCTAATTCATTATTTGTTATAGAACAGTTCGGAAAATATTTCCGAAATGAAAAAACCAGTTTGCCTTTTGAATCTCTAAGTACGACACCAATTGCTTCTATTATTCGATATTGCCTTTTAATTCTCAATTCTGCTTGTTCAGATTCAGTTAGCTTACTTGGCTCTAAGTTTTGTTGATAGTCAAACAGATCATCTATTCCACCATCGACATTCAGTACATAATTCCAGGAGGCCTGCACAATTTAGTGTCCTTATTGACATGTATTCAGATGTAAACGGTTCTATTAATAGGTTTTGTGTAAGAGAAATTACCTAAGTGTTTTTGGTACTTGCTTATTGTTTGACACTTGTGTTGCAACTATGGATGAATGACCCATAATGTGTTCGACCTGAAATTAAGGTGAACTGTCAACTATTAATCAAAAGCCACATCAACATAATGAATGGTAGTCAAAACTGTAGTAATCAGTCTTAATTACAATAACATGATAAATAGCAAGATAAATGAATATGTGATAATAGACACTGATTAATAGCTTGAAATAACATATCAGTGACATAGACTTGAATGGTTTAGTATTTCAGTTGCTTATAAAGTTACACATCATAACGACCAGTAAAACACTCTTACATTCTCAGACCTTAGACGATATTCAGTTTGAAATCTAATAATAGCTCAAGATTTTTTCTTTCTTTGTTAACCTAAAATGTTCTTAACAGTTAACACAATGAGTTTTGGGATTAATTTGGCTAAAGATGAAGCGCTTGCCTTGATATTCTTAACACAATGGATTTTTAATGTACTAAAAACATATTTTGGTTCGAGGGTGTTGTTTCCAAACTTTGTGCTTGGACAAAGAAACCTTGTGAGGATTATGAACTATAGAAAGCAGCAGATGATAAGACTGAAGATCATGATTTAGCATCAATCATGAATGGTGATAAGACAGAAGATCAGGATCTAGCATCAATCATTAAGAATGGTAAGTTTTTATGGTGTGATCAACTTTCAGGATGAGGATCTTGAAGAACACATATAAAACGATTACAAATATCAGATATAAAAGCAGCAGACGAGATGATCAAACAGAAGATCAGGGTCTACTATCAATCATGAAGGGCCAGTTATTATGGTTAGATCAACTTTAAGATGAGGTTCTTGAAATACTAATCAACAAATATATGCCTTTAATATACATTTGAATTCAGTTTTTTTGTTGTATCAGTAACATTTTGATGGTTACCATTTTATTTGCTTTTCTCAACTATCTCTTTGCTCTATGTGCTTCAAATTTGGCCAAACTTTTTGAAAAGTCTTTGGCTAGCAAGCAAATAATAACCATGCACTGATATTATACAACTTGGAAAATGCATAATTAAAACAGAGTATGTGTATGTTTGGTTGGGCGTTTCCCCACCCCAAACTCACGTTTTGACCCTTAAACGTCATTCTTGTCTTTTGCCAACATGTTTGGTTTTCTCTTCAATAAGTGATTCTGGCTTCTAAACGTGATTCTACAAGAAGCTAGGAATCCTAGCTTTCACGGTGAGTAAAATCAATTCTTCATTTGTTGTTGGGAAACGGTGTCATTATTTATATTATTCCTTCATTGCCCTTAACTACTATCATCCTTTACTCTTACCATAACTCATTAATCAACATTCAACACTCATAACCCAGATTGGTCACTCTCACAGTCTCACTTGCCATGTTGCCTTTCCTCTTTAAAAGTCACAGCAACACAGATTGTCTCTCATATGTAGAAACATGAGTGATAACGAAAATAAATCACAAAATTGGAGAATTGTGAGAGTGAAAATGAGAAATTATTGAATAAAAAGGGTTGATTTGGAAGATATATGGAGAAAAGGAGGTGTGATATGAAAAGAATGGTAAGATGGGAGAGATGAGGGAAGGAGAAAAGAGTAATAAAAGGGAATATAAAAACTGTGTTTGAAGGTTCCAGAGAAATGGCCAACTATAATTAATAGTTTGAGTAATTTTTTTTTTCTTTTAAGTTTTGTTGGGTTGGTTGCATAAAAACAAAACTATTGGGTTGGGTTTTTTTTTTCTACGCAAATTATTTTGGGAACATTGGGTAGGAGTAGGAGAGTTTATATAGCACTTGTATTTAGTGTTAGGTCCCTTTAAAATAATTTTGATTCAAATACAAATTATTTCCATACCAAAAAATACAAATTATTTTTCTTTAAAAACATCAAAAAATAAAATACTTTTAGTACTATATTACAATTAAATATGTTTTTTATGGTATAGCAATTAAATATGTTCATTTGGCTTCTTCAAAAAAGAAGTGTTATTTAATAAATTCTATTTATTTGCATTTAACTATGTCCATTTTCGTAATTATATATTTAAAAGCAAGTTTGAGCAAAATTATCCAAACAACATCAATTCTATTTAATCAATTCTGCATTGTTACACCCAAACATAAATCAATTATGTTTAACTCAATTCTAACAAAATCAATTCTATCAAAATCAATTCTGTCAGAATCAATTCTGCCTACGGCCAAACCAAACACACACTATATCTAATTGAATAGGAAAAAATATATTCAACGGTGTATAATTTGACAGTATCAGTCTCACAAATAAAAGCTTTGATAGGATCATAAGTAAAACAACAAGAGCCTATGTAATCAGAAACCCCACATAAAAAACAAATGATTATTAACCTTCCACATACTAATTAATAGGATTGAACATACCAAAGTTTCAACTAGAGTGCAAACGTCAAAATATTAATTGTAGAATTAATCATTTATTTTATCCATCATTACTGGCTAAGACCAAGTGACACATCAAAAAAAGGTACTCACTTCATTGAATCATCTGCAAGAATGCCATAAAATACCACTTTAAAAAGAATTGACAGGCAGCAGAAAATGGTTTCAAAAATAGTTGACAGTTGATTGAGACACTTAACAAAAGCCAGCTGCATAAAGAATATAATCTAGAATCCTGATTTAAAATGATGGATATCGATCCATTCTAATGAAATATCTAAACTAAGTATATTTTCTTTCTCCTCCCTAACTAAATTTCTTTTCACATCAAAGAAAAATAAAATTGGAAACTGGACAAGTGAAAACACCAAGATTAATACAGATTGTAAATCCATTTTGGTATTCAATGTGAACACCAAACATTCAAATGACACGGGGAGATACGTAAAATAGTATATCAGAGAAATAAAAGGTTGTGGAAGCTACCTCAAAGTTAGAGGAAACGGTTAGGTTAGATTCAGGATTATCTGGAAAGCTAGCAAGGTCTGTCAGCAGTTTTATATACAATGCAGAATGGCATAAAAAAAATGGACAGGCAAAAAAAAAAAAAGAATTCTGAAAAAAGTCACTAAAGTAAATTGTACTTATGTTTACCTCAAGTTGATACTAGCAACTGGTTTGTCAAGTCTTTTGCAGCAACTACAAACAAAAGATCATAAAGGAAACTCAAATATTACTACGAGAAAAAATAAATTACATTATAAGGACGTTAATGACAGCCAAATGTAATCAACCTGGAGATGCATATATATATATATATATATATATATATATCATGAGGATCCTGTTTATGAGATAGAATGTGTGGTAGCAAGTAATTAACAACTGGTTGAAATTCACTTACCTTAATAGATTCCTGTATTACTACATATATCTTTCAAGAATCTACTGAGTTTCCAAATTAGTTGAAAATGAAAACTAAACAAGACTAACTTAGAAAGTTAGGAGGTTCATTCCAGACCAAGAAAAAAGTGAGTTTGGTGTTCACAAAAATAACAAGTTCATATTGAAAATGCAATGGCACTTCATGCTATAGACTTCTCTTTGAATGAACGAACTCGCAAGTTAGAAATTGGTCCCACATTAGATTCTGGGAGGATCTATTGGTAAGATTTAGAGAGATTCCATTTTAGATACTTTCCTCAACTGTGTCTCTTTGATTTACTACACAATAAAGTTTCCAACGAGACCAAAATGAATTAGAACAATACTAGAGTTCAATTGGATGATATTTTGGGTGTTCAAAATCAATTATGTAAAGCTTGGAATTGATTTTAAAAATGCCAAATATTCTATCAAGTAGAATTAATCTAGGTGTTAAAAATGCCAAATATTTAAGAACATACCTACCGTTATACTTCAATATTGATTCATTTAATCATCCCAAAAGAATCATTAATAATTTCTTTAACCAGTCGAAGACAGAGATCAATTTCTTTAACATTGTTTCTTTCAGAATCAATCATTTCTATAGTAGGTTGTTCACTTCCACTATAAATAGGAAGCTATTCAACTCTTTGTAACTAGCTTTCACATTAATGACAAGATAAAGTTCAAGATCACAATTCCTTTAGCTCTCAGTTCTGATCTATAGAAATTGGTCCCACATTTGCTGAGTGAGGGATTAAAAGTCGGAATGAGGCCGAGAGTTAATGAAAATGGCATTATGGAAAGGGCAGAGATTGCTGAGTTGATCAAGTGTCTCGTGGAAGGGGAAGGAGGTGAGAAATTGGGCAATAATTCCACCCCCGTATTCAAAATTCGGATTTTTCCCGCACCCAGTGGAAATGGCTTTTTCCCACTAAATTTAGGGCAGGTGAGTGCGGGCGGGTCTCGGTCTTGTCGTCGTGCCCAGTCATAGTCATGAGAATAACTCTATTACATATTCAACTAATATATGATAGAAGAATAGTTTTACAATTTGTAATTCTTTTTTAATATAGAGTTAGCTGATTCATACAAAATTGATTTGTCCTACATTTTAATATAGTTTCAAATTTAAAAAAAAACTTTCAATTTATTGATTAATTTATTAAGTTTATGATATTTTATTTGATATATAAATAAGTTATTAATAATGCAATAATATATAATTTCAAAGAAAAATTCTAACTTAAAACTATAAAGAGTTTATACTATTAATTAAATATGTGAAATAATCTGACGTTCTGCATTTTCACTTTTGTGTGAAATAATCTGGCTTATAAACAAGTTGTTCTATAGCTGTCCAATTAAATTATACTTCACCAAGAAAATAAAGGGGAAGAGGGATTTGGGTTAGTACAAACTAATCAAAAAAGTATTCTAGTTAATGATAATAACTCCCATAATAATTTGGTTGATACCCTCCCATGTAGAGATTACTAGGTTGTTGTTGTTGTTGTTGTGTTGTAAATCCAACATGTCCTTGCATTCCATATTGTTGCCACATTGCTTGTTCCTCAGCTAATAACCTTTGTCTTTTTTCAATCTCTGACATTTGAACATAAGCTGGTGGTGCCATAGTCATTGATGCTGCAAATGGATCTTCAAAACCATTCATTGATGATGATGTTGGCGCTGGCAATGCTAACATTGTGCCAGCACTTCCATAACCATTCATTCCTTGCATTGATGATGTTGGTTGTTTATACATGCTATCTAATAACAATGTATCGAATCCACCACCTAATGATGGTTTTTGATTTGATAAGTTGCTACTTGATTGAACTAGTGTTGTTTCCCAATCTGGTACATCATCAAAAGTATGCCATGGAAGAGATTGTGTTGTTGTATTACTTGTTGTTGGTAATTCACCATCAAATAATGCTAATGCTAGTTTGTTTTCATTATAATCTTGTTTTATAAACATATCATCATCACCTAAATCTAACAAATTAATTTCTGTTTGCACTATTTGAATGAAATAGAATCAAATCAATAATATTAAGTAAATGTAGAAACAAGCTACACCATGACAAGAAATAGATACGAGTCTTCAAGCCAAATGTGCTAAATAAGGAAAATGGTAAACCTAGTCAAGAACTTGCCATATTGTAAGTCCCCAAGCCAAATCATGCAAGACGCAAGCTGGAGGAGTCGGATCAAGGTTTATGGTAATAGAGTTCAACAAGCAAAACCGAAGATATTATGCACTTGCTGGAGCATATGAACACTTAAGAAAAAGGCCGTCCTTGGATTTTACAGCTAGCACTTCGAAAAGAGCTTCACTGTTAGGTTCCTTGGGGTTAAATTCATTAAGGAATTTAAGTATCTCGGAGTCATTGAGATTACAGCTTCTCAATACGTTTTGTATTACCCAATGCAACTCATTGAACATAGCTTTCCATTCTAGAGTGTAAATAAGAGCAAACACAGTGAACATGTGACAAGCAAAACCATAATGCACCATCTCCTTGTACATATTATAGGCCTGATCAGTATTACCACGTTTACGATGTTCAATAATAAATAAATTATAAATTATTCCATCTGGCTTATAATTAAACTTCAGCATTGTGTCATAAGCATTCTCTAAACCCCTATTGCAGAAACCCTTGACAAGCTCCACCAGACTCTTAAATTCATCATCATTGCAGTTCACTGCCAGAGTACGCCGATATTCTAAAGTTGGCATATTCAAACACCACTGAAAATCATAATTAGATTTGAGAAGATCCTTCTTAGTTTCTGTTGTCCTAACTTTGTTATCAAGTCCATTAATAAACACACTATATATAACAGAATATGGCAATAAATCACAGTGTGACCTTCTTTTATGAGGCAATTCATCTAAGTGTGTCATTTGATCAAGCAATTCACAAGCATTATAGCATTTACCTTCATCATAATAATCATTCATAAGACAAGTATAAGTAACCTCATCTGCCAGGGATTCTAAAAGCAATATTTCCGTGTGTACATCCATCCAGATTTCTTCATTGAAGTAGTCATCCATTGTGTTGCGCATTTTACTAGCCTTCCCTATCTGTCCGATTCGGAGAAACCCACGAAGAACATCGTTGGCAGTATCCTTCGAAGGGGAAAACCGACAAACAATCATTTCATTCAAAACCTTGTAAGCGTCGTCAATCCTATCATCGTGTTTGCATAAGGAATGAATGAGAGACGTGTAAGTAGTTTCGTTGGGAGTCAACCCCTTGAGCCACCACATATGATCCAAAAGCTCAACAGCATGACTAAGCTCTTTAGCCTTACACATTTCGCTGATCAAGGTGTTGTGATTCATGTCCCCGATTTGGAGGAGAAACCCACGAAGAACATCGTTCAAAGTAACAACCGAGGAGGGGGAAAACCCATTAACAAATATTTCATTCAAAACCCTATAATTCTCGTTGGTACTCCTCAATCCCTTCTCCCGCTGCATCTGATCCAAAAGTTCAGAAGCACGACTCAACCCTTCGGCATTATACATTTCACAGATCAATGTGTTGAAAATCACACAATCACTCCTCCTCCTCCTCCGCCGACTCATCTCTGATTCCAAGTTCCCGGTAGCAAAGCCGCGGATGATGATGATGTTGTAGGTGTTAACGTTCAAAGACACAAACCTGTTACGGATCATGATGTTGTAGCTGGCAGCGGAGGCGGCGGCGAAAGAATAGCGGAGGAGATTCATTTTCCAGAACTAACTTACAACCGAGTAGTACTTTCTATGCGGCGGCGGGAAGACTATTGTGAAGTAAAGAGTTTCCACAATTAGGGGCGGACAAAACCCAAGAACCAGCCCAGCCCAGCAGTTTAGACAATTGCTCTTTATGCAGACAGGGTTTCTTGATTTTAAACTCTGATCGAGATGTTTCGACATTTATCAACCAAATTATATTTATAGAGATGTCCCATGAGCTTAGCTCAATTGGTTGGATATGTTGTATGGAAGTGCAAGACCCCCACTTATTTACTTTAAGGAGTGAATTTATAGCCACTATGCTACCTGACCAAAAAAAAAATATATATATTTATAGAGATTATTGTACAAAAAATTCTAACTAATTAAAGAATGATGATTTTTATATTATTATTAAAATCAATAAAATGAAATACAACGTCAATTATATGTGAAACAAATGGTAAATACTCAGGTCACAAAATTTTTTCTATGACTACAGATTCAACAATGTAACTAGACACCAATTTTTTTTCAAAATATTATATACACATTTGAAAAAAAATTAACAAATATACCTTCAATTTTCTTTTTTTTTCTTCATCGGAAAAATACCTTCAAATTTATTATAAAAACATGTACATTTAAATTTAATTATTATTAAAATATTTAAAAACAAAAAACTTATATCATAATCAAACAATTTATATTTTTATAAGTAAAAATTAACATGTGCTTTGCACGGGTAACTTATACTAGTACTAGTACTAGTTACATATGAATAGAAGGTAGTCAGACAACAAGTTGTGCCACTACTCTTTTTACGATTGCAAAATTCATTCTTTTAAAAAATACATTCATATCTATTTTATATAATTTTTACGAGGACAAATCTTTCTACGGTGATTTATATTTCTATCCATACTATTACTAATATATATTTCTATCCATCCATATATTATTACACAGGTCTAATTTTTTTTAAAATTTCTACAAAATCTATATTTATAGTCATGTACATGGTTTGTTTTATTTTATTTTGTGGAGTTATATTTTATGGTTAAACCTAAATTTTTTTTGTAATATTTATAGGTCATTTTATGAGGTGACGTCTTAGTTAAATTAACAATAGTCAGTGAGTCTGCTGCCGCTAGAGTTAGAACGAACTGGAAAATGAATAATCTCCTAATTCGTGTTTCATTCATCGCCGGACACCAAACCTTTCGCCGCGGCTTTGCCACCGCCGCCGCCGGTAACTTGGATTGTGTCACGTACTACACCTCGATCACCGACGAGCTCAGTCGTGCTGCTGAACTTCTGGATCAGATGCGGCGGGTGAAGAAGGGATTGAGTCCCAACGAGACAAATTACACGTCTCTGATGAATTCCTTATGCAAACAAGATAGGTTTGATGAGGCTTATAGGGTTTTGATTGAAATGAGTCTTAGTGGGTTTTCCCCCTCAGCTGTTACTCTGAACCACGTTGTTTGTGGGTTTCTCCGAATTGGGGAGATGAATCGGAGAGGTGATGATAGTGTGAATTACAACACCTTGATCAGCGAAATGTCTAAGGCTGAAGAGCTGAGTCATGCTTTTCAGCTTTTGGATCATATGCGGCGGGTCAAGGGTTTCACTCCCAACAAAATAACTTACACATCTCTTATTCATTCCTTATGCAAACACGATAGGATTGACGAGGCTTATATGGTTTTGAATGAAATGATTGTTAGCGGCTTTTTCCCTTTCTTTACTACTTTGGACGATGTTTTTCATGGGTTTCTCCGAATTGGAGAGACCGGGAAGGCTTATGAAATGGTCATGAAGATGAATGAACACATGCTGAAAGAACCCAGCCACGGATGGTGGATGGATTATGACAAATATTCATTGCTTAGACGAGGCTTCAGGGATGGGGTTACTTATTCTAGTCTGATGAATGCTTATTTAGATGAAGATCAATTGTTTAATGTTGATAAATTGCGTTATCATATGAGACGCTTTCCATGTTTGCCAGATTCTGTTTTAAATAGTGTGTTTATTAATGGACTTGATAAGAAAGCTAGGACAACAAACACTAAGATGTATCTTCTCAGATTTAATTATGATCATGTTTTGCCTAACCCAACTTTACAATATCGGCGTACTCTGGCAGTGAACTACAGTGATGATGAATTTAAGAGTTTGGTCGAGCTTGTCAAGGGTTTCTGCAATAGGGGTGACACAATGCTTATGTGGAATCATAAGCTAGATGGAATAGTTTATAATTTATTTATTATTGAACATTGTAAATGTTATCTATACCAAAAACCACATTTTCAACGTTATAATGTTGATCATGCCTATAATATGTACAAGGAGATGGTCCATTATGGTTTTGCTTGTCATATGTTCACTGTGTTTGCTCTTATTCAAACTCTAAAATGGGAAGCTATGTTCAATGAGCTGCGTTGGGTTGTACAAAACGTGTTGAGGAGCTGCAATCTCAATGATTCTGAGATACTTAAATTCCTTAATGAGTTTAACCCCAATAAGCCTGACAGTGAAGCTCTTTTCAATGTGCTAGCTGAAAAGGCCAATGATGGCCTGTTTTTGAAGTGCTCATATGCTCCAGCAAGTGCCTAATATCTTTGGTTTTGTTTGTTGTACTCTATTACCATAAATATCTGACTCTTCCGGCTTGCATCTACCATGATTTGGCTTGGGGACTTGCAATATGGACCAGGTTTACTGTTTCCCTTATCTAGCAGATTTAGCTTGGAAACTTATGTCTATTTCTTGTCATTGTGTAGCTTGTTTTCACATTTACTTAATATTATTGATTTAATTTTATTACACTAATGCAATGGAAAAAGTTCTTTATTTCTTAGTTCCACGTGTTCTATTTAATTCAAATGTCATTGTGATGAACCAAATGTGAACTTTAGATTTGCAAAACTTCTTTTGAGATTGGTGCTTATTTTGATGTAATCAATGTGCATAAAGCAAAACTTCTGTTTTTCAGTCAATGAGAGTAAGAGTAAACCCAGACACTCAATTCTATAATGTGATGCTAGAAAGATTATGCAGAGTTAGTTTGTTTGATGAAGTCGTTATACTTTTAGAAGAAATGTCTTGTGTTAACTTGATATGCATTGATTGATGGCTATTCTAAAGAAGGAAATTGATTTTGCTCGGACGTTGTACAATGAAATGATCGAAAAAAGCTGATAGTTTACACTACTTTAGTAAATGGTTTGTTGAATCGGCATGAAGTAGAAATGGCGCTGAAATTGCTGAATAACGAGGGATAAAACTAGATGCACATGCTTCCCCTATTTCATGCTTATTCCATAAACCATTTAATTTACTAAAGTAGCATTAACTATCAAATTAGACTTGTTGCGGTTTTCAACCATTTCATTGTGAAACTTCGAGCAAAGTCAGTTTCTTTTTGTAGAATAGCCATCAATCAGCACAAGACATTTATTCTAAAAGTTTTAGGGTCTTTGTCAAACAAACTGACTCTGCATAATCCTTTTAACATCATGTGATAAAGTTGAGTTTCACGGTTTATCTTTCTTTCATTTGACTGAAACAGATGTTTTGCTGAACCCTTTCTGAAGCGTCATGTTGATGATAACGTTACTCTCATTAACCCTACCTGTTTCGAGAACTCATTCATTAGTTAAAATACCAAAGGTGCATATGCAATATGGGTGAACCATGCCTAAAGACATGCAACCCAGATGGCTTCTACAATTCGACGCGAGAAGCATTCATAATTTGTTGCACCTGGTGATAGTTGTGATTTTTAACCTCCCTAGTAATCTAAACGCCTTTTCTACTGGTTTACTGCAATTCTGTATCAATTTAGTTGTGGCTTTTCATAAGAATATTATTTATGTAGCAATAGGCATGGCAACGGGGCGGGGGCTGGTTTAAGAAATACCAACCCCGCCCCGCCTCCCTCTACCACCCCGCCCCTGCCCCCAAACTCAGTCGGGGGTAAGATTTGAACACCCACCCCCGCTCCCAACAGAGAACGGGTTTCCCCGCACCCACCCGCATAAACTATAATAAAAAAAAACTTTTTTTTATTTGGGCTGTAGAAAAATAAAGCCCATAAATCCAAGCACATTCTTTTTTTTTGACGGAAAAATCCAAGCACATTCAGACAAAGCCCAATTATAAACATTGCTTACAATTTTGTTTGCAAACCATTATTTTCTTTCTCTGTGTCTGGTTTCTCTCTCTAACGCACACTCTCATTTCTCTCATTTCCATTTCTCTCCGACTTGCGAGCCCGAGCGATCCAACCCTAACAATCACCATGTTCCGCCGCGCTACATCTACCTTCCTCTCTTGCGCCGTCGCTACCCGCCGATTCTCCACCGATGTCGCCACCCCCGCCGTTGCTGATCCGCCTTCATTGAAGCTTGGAAGAAAGTTAGCCCCAATCTAGACCCACCGAAGACACCACTCGAATTCCTCAAACCTCGTCCACCAATTCCTTCTACTCTTCCTTCTAAACTCACTGTCAATTTCGTTCTTCCCTATTCTTCTCAATTGGACGCTAAAGAGGTTTCGTTTCTCTCTTTTCATTCCGATTTGTTCTCATTTTTTGTTTTTGTTGATGATTTTTTATTGTGAGATTGTGCATGATTTGATTTTGATTTGTGAGATTGCTGATTTTGCATTTTTCACATTGGTGGTATGAGATTATTGTGGATTAGGTTTAAATTGAATTAATTGATTGAAGATACCTGTTTATGATCTAATTGTTTGAGTAGAAAGGAGGTAATTAGGAAAATTATAGGACGAATTGACGAGAAGGATTTTGATTGAAAATGAAAATATTTGTTTGATATGTGATTAATTATAGCATTTTTATGGTGTTGTTAGATCCATGTAGTTAACACTGACTAGGGGGAGAATGATTTTGTGGTTAATTATGCAACATTTGACGTATAATTTTTCAATTTAATTTATCTAAAAGTCTGAATTTAGAATCTAGTTCGTCTTTGTGTTTGTTGTTAATTTAGAATCTAGTCATTTTCTAGTGTTCTTCATGGTTTATTTTGCTGTTTACAATTATCTTTTGCTAGCGGAAGTAGGTTATTTGATTACTTTTTACGATTTTTTTAAGAAAATATAAGTGGTAATAGTTTTTCTGATTATTCTTTTTGCTTCTGTCATGTTGGCTTCTTATGTAACCATCTATTACTGAAACAATGCAGTTAGAGTATTACAATTACAATTTAGAATTTCGTGCAAATGGACTTTCTTGTTATTTGTCTTGTGGGAATAACATAGTCCTCAGATTTTAGGATTTCTTGGATAGAGTAATGCTGTAGGATTTCAGGTGCTTTCCCTTATTTCTTGAAGGATGAATTGTTTAGAGATGCAGAACATGAATCCTTTCTGTCTTCTCATGTCATCCCCTTGTTTGCTTCATCATTACTGAAAATTTCTAGACAATTTCTGAACTTACTGAAAATTTAGAAAAAAAATGTTGCCAAACAAAATTTGCCGTGATTAACATCAGCTAATATGGATAGACTTTCAAATAATCTATGAAAGTGACATTTGAAATAGATAGTATTTTGGTGTTATATTTTTACATCTAAGTTTGAACACTTGATCATGTAGTGAAATCATGATCTTTATATCAGGGTGTGTATTTTTTTTTACTGTAATGTATACATTTTGGTCTTGGCAACACCTCTTTAAAGGCCTTGGATTTGATACTCTTTCATTGAACATTTTTTCGTATAAAACTATTATTGGTCTAAATCTAACTATTAAGAAGGATTTGGATTTAAGCAGTAGACAAGATTCATAATAGAGGACATAATAGCATTGTTTGATCCTATGCGGTTGACCTCACCTAGTAGAAAAGGGTTGTAGTTGCTGGTATGTGTTTTTTGCTTTGCATCACAAAAAACCTTTGAAGTTGAACTATTGAACTGTCCACTGTTATAGGTTGGCGGATTTAAATGGTAGAAAATTGCTGAATTCTTCTTCCCTTGGAAAATGACACAATTTATGTTTTATAGGTTGATATGGTTATAGTCCCAGCTACAACTGGCCAGATGGGTGTTCTCCCAGGACATGTCCCAACAATTGCTGAATTGAAACCTGGGGTCCTGTCTGTACATGAAGGGAATGATACAACAAAGTATTTTGTAAGCAGTGGCTTTGTCTTCATCCATGCAAACTCTATTGCTGATGTAATCGCTGTTGAGGCTTTCCCATTGGATCAAATTGATGCAAGCCAAGTTCAGAAGGGTCTTCAAGAGTTCACTCAGAAGCTCAACTCAGCAACAACTGAATTAGAGAAAGCTGAAGCCCAGATTGGAGTTGATCTGCATAGCGCTCTCAACTCGGCTCTTACCGGCTAAGTAACCTTAGTTGAGCTATTTTTAAATTGTTTATTTCCCCGCAGTTATTTGTCTCAGTGTAATCAAAGTTACTGAAGAACATTTTCATCATGTATTTATGTGTTGAAAACCGAATTGATGAAATAATATATTTCAACAGTTTCCATCCATAGTAGCTCCAGAAAGTGGAGCAAGACCTTGAAATTAGAAACATAAGCTTGATATCTATATATATATTTTGGATTATATGCAAATATGATTTCAACTTCATAAGCCCGTGCTTTGTTGTGCTTATGTTATACCTATGTTTCTCTGTCCAAGCACAAAGTTTGGAAACAACCTCGAACCAAAATGTGTTTTTAGTATATTAAAAATCCATTGGAATATCTAGGCAAGCGCTTCATTTTAGCCAAATTAATCGCAAAATTCCTCGTGTTAAGAACATTTTAGGTTAAGAAAAAAAATAAGCATTGAGCTTTTTTTTTTTGTTGACAAAATATAAGCATTGAGCTATTATTAGATTTCTAGCTGAATATTTCGTCTAAGGTCTGAGAATGTAAGAGTGGGTTAATGTGAAAGTGTTGTGCTGGTAGTCGTGAGAATAATCTACTATTACTTATTCAACTAATATATGATAGACTAGTGCGCCGGTAGTCATGAGAATAACTCTATTACATATTCAACTAATATATGATAGAATAGTTTCACAATCTGTAATTCTTTTTTAATATAAAGTTAGCTCATTCATACAAAATTGATTTGTCATTCTAATATAGTTTCAAATTTTGAAATTAAAAAAAAAAACCTTTCAATTTATTGCTTAATTTATTAAGTTTAAGTTATTATATTTGATATATAAATAAGTTATTAATAATGCAATAATATATAATTTCAAAAATTCTAACTTAAAACTATAAAGAGTTTATACTATTAATTAAATATGTGAAATAATATGGTGTTCTGCATTTTCACTTGTGTGATCAATTGCAAGAAGCTAGCTTATAAACAAGTTGTTCTATAGCTGTCCAATTAAATTATACTTCACCATGAAAACAAAGGAGAAGAGGGATTTGGGTTAGTACAAACTAATCAAAAAAGTATTCTAGTTAATGATAATAACTCCCATAATAATTTGGTTGATACCCTCTCATGTAGAGATTACTAGGTTGTTGATGTTGTGTTGTAAATCCAACATGTCCTTGCATTCCATATTGTTGCCACATTGCTTGTTCTTCAGCTAATAATCTTTGTCTCTTTTCAATCTCTGACATTTGAACATAAGCTGGTTGTCTCTTTTCAATCTCTGACATTTGAATATAAGCTGGTGGTGCCACAGTCATTGATGCTGCAAATGGATCTTGACAAGAGATAATAAAGAATTAAGAATTACTCGTAAAATTGCAGTTGAATAGTGTCCAAAACCAATTGAATAACCAAAGAATTGCTCCTAATGTTTGTATCGTAATCCCCTTGCGTCTCTATTCGTCGGTTTTTCCTGCTTCCCTGGTTGAGTCATGGTGTCACTATTTATAATAATGCCGAGACCTAATAATATGACCCACATAAGGTCAAGACTCTCCACAACATGTCTTCTTTGGGCCAGTCACTTTGTGGCTTTTTCATCTTATTTTATTCAATCAAGTCTTCCCTCCTAGTTATTCTCATGTAATAGTTGATCACTGTACACATGTTAATGTATAATATAGATAATCAATATTTTTAATTATGTATCATAAAAAGTTATAAAAAATTGGAAAATATTCATTGAGATAAATTGAACAACAATAAACTTACACATACAAGTGAAGTGACCAGAGTTCGAACCCAGGTCATCAGATCATGGACGTTCGGCCTAGCAATTTTGGCATTTTCTGCCAGTTGAGCTAGGATAGGACTTCTAGACTCTTATATACTAATTTTATTAATGTATATTAATAAAAAATTATAGTCAAAATAAATTATATAAATAATGTACTCATATGACCAACGACAGTTAAAAAAGAATTGATGGAATATAATTTGTGTTTCTTTCATCACCAAGACATCAGTAATTTAATTTCATACTTTTGATGATAATATTTCACCCAAAAGGTCAATCTATTTAGCTTAACTAGTGAAATAAAACAAAACTTATACAATATGTATGTTTGATTAATGAAAAAATTGAAAGTACAATCACATAATTGATTTGATAATTTTCAAGCGATACTATATCAAACAAAAAATTGAAAAATTATATTTAACGAGACGACACCAGTAGTATATCGAACATCATCAATGGTGGACTAGCTCGAAGTCTAATCATTAGTGTTATTGACAAGTGACTTAAATAAAAAAACATTGATCATTAACGCAAAAGTTTCAAATTTAACTCAAGTTATAATCAAGTTTTGAGACGAAATCAGATTATTATTTCTTACAGTAAACTATCATTTTTTTTTCCTCTTCTAAAATTGTAATCCAATAAACACTTAATTTTCTTAAATTAAGTGTCCGTTTGACCCGGCTTATTTTCTACTTATTTTCTTCTCCTTAAAAATAGTAAAGAAAGAAAAAAATGTGTTTGACTCTACTTCTCTTTATTTTATACTTCTTTACTCTATTTATCTAATACTTTTAAAGAAAAATATGACTAAATTCAATTTTATATTTCTCTATTTCATTTAAACTAAATAAAAAAACTGAAAATAAGCCGGGTCAAACGGAGCCTAAAATATTGTTCACATACAATTGTAGAGTCTAACTATCTAAAGTAATTACAAACATTTTTTCATACTCATAACAAAACTTGAACATCTAAGATTCTAAGTGACACATATTTTTGTAATATACACTTGATTTTTTTTTTTTTCAGGTAGTCTAGTGGCTAGAAAATCACCCATTAAAAATAAAATAATGGGTGTATCTGGGTTCAAACCCGGATCTCAACACTTTCATTCAATATATTCAACCAATTGAGCTAAGCTCATGGTACATATACACTTGAATTTTATCCCAAGTAAAATCCAAATCCAAATCTAAATTACAACATCACATTTTCCAATTTTATAAATGGCATGTATGAATGTAACCGCAACATAAAAATACCATATGCCATGTCCATCAGTCCATGTGAATTTTATGTCATGCATGCTATGAGTATGACCATAAATAGATAATAAATTAACCATGAGAAACTCCACTTAAAAAAATATTAAAATAATAGAAATTAACATAAAAATAGAAAGGTGCGTGTAATGCATGCTATTTTTTCCCCCTCATTTTTGAACTGTGAATTCTGTTTCTATTCTTTCCTCATTTTCTTAACATTGTGGTTTGTTTCAACTTCAAATCACAATGTGTGTGTGATTGTAATTTAGGTTATTTTTTCTACTCTTTTAGTGTGGTTTTTTTTCTTCAAGGAAGCAAATTTTTTCGTTGTTTTGTTTGGATGCTGAAAAAGTGTAGGAAAATGGAGGAAAATTTTATGTTGAGCTGAGAAAAGGGTTTGTAGAGTTAAAGTTCTTTGTTTTTGATTCTGAATTGATTTTGACATGTTTAATTGATATTGAGTAGAATTGATTTTGACTTCAAAAGTGATTTTAACTTAAGTTAGAATTTGGGGTTTTTCACATGTTTGGTTGTTCCGTAGTAAATTGATTCTGACTCCAGAAGTGATTCTCACTTTTTCCTGAATATTCGAACATAAATCATTTTATCTTCAACTTATTTTTGGTCATAATCGATTTATGAAAAAACAAATTTTGTCACTGTAGAAGCAAATAATGTACACTGATTTTTTTTGCCCCTTTTTTGTTTGTATTGAAGTGAGAAAATAAGTCTAGCATTTTTTTTCCATCACTGTAGGCTGTAGCACACGGAAAATTCATTGAGATTGTTAGTTTTCTTTTGTTTTGAGAAAAGGGAAAATGCACTGAAAGTGTTCACTAGTTTTACAATGAGAAAAGTGGACTTGTGTGACAATGGGATGACTATGCGTTCTTTTTGAATATCGGTGCAAAACTAATTTTCATCGATATTCGACACTACATTATGATTAAACTAGTTTGTTGTTACATGTATTGTTCATTTTTGATTGTATATGTTGCAAAAACTTATGTATTTCGTATTTTTACACAGATTTTCTGAACATACTTTTGAGTATCTAATGGCATCATCAGATGAAGAGGGTGAGATTGTTCCAGATTCTGTTGATAGTTATTGGTTTGAGAATGATAAGGCGCAGTTTGTGTCATTTTTTAATTTGACATTACTGTGGAGCATTGATGAGGTCAATTGTTTCTCAGAAACAAAAGTGTTTTTACGCGGCACCACCGATAATGGCCTCCAGAAAATTCACAAACAAATTACAGGATGGAGATTTGAACTTTCATGTGAGCATCCTGTGATTTCAGTGCTTTTGAGGGAGAAATACTGGATAACACTTCTTAAACCGAGAAAATGCTTCGAAAGTACTATTAGGTCAGTCTTGGTCACAGTTTATTGGTTGCATTGTGTGAAATGGTATCCAGAGGAATCAAGAATATCTATTTTGGTCAGACTGCTGAAGGAATTTAGGTGAACACTTAATTTTATCCTTTGTAGATTTCTTTTATTCATGTATTCCAATCCAATTCAATCATTCAATCAATGAAATTAATGTCTGTTTTGCAGCTCGTTTGATATTAATCCATCTGAGAACGAGATTCGAAGTCATATGGCATTGATTCATGAGGCTGCTAAAAGGGACACTGATTTAACAAAATCAAAGGTTCATAATTCTGTTTTTGTTTTGTACTTGAATGTATGTTTGCATTTGCTTGATATATTTATATTATGAAGTATATCTGTTTGCATCAAGTGAATATTCTAGCTCTTTTTCTAATGGTATAAGATATCAACCAAATCAATATCAATACACCCCCTAAGCAAATGCATATATGTCACATTCATCAAGTTTGGTATATGAGCATATTTTTAGTTAAGATGTTTACTAGTAGTTTATAAGGTGGTAATTTCTCCAAAAAGATATTTTCTTTGATGAAGTCACAGTCAATCACCATATCTTAGTCTTCTCATAAAAGACTAGTTTTGAGGCAATGTGCAAAACTGCTTAATCACAAATCAGTTTAATAGAGCTTATTAGCAAAATTGATGTAATTATTTCATCCAAGTGCGTACATAGGAGTTAGTATGGCTTGATGCTTTGATTCTACCCGAGATCTTTCATTTGCATTGTGCTTTTTCATGAAATGCTATTTGTTGTAAACAACACTACTTTATGATAGATTATTTCATTCATTCCTCCTCTTCATAGTGTGTAGATTTTATTTCCTTTTTCTTCTTATTAACATCTATTAAGATTCATGTATAATAGACTATGTATTAGAGCCAGTAAGTTGTAACTCATCAAATGACCTTTCAAGTTGGTATTAGAGCTTCCGATCCGGGAGACTTTGCTTCCATTTTTCAAAACCACAACCATCTTCATTGCCACCACTTTGTGCTGCCTTCATTGTTGTGGCCTCTAGCACCTCCATTATGTACATGTGCTACTTTTTGTCCAATAACTAGACTAACTTAATAATTAAATGAAGAACAAATTCTTTTGAGCTGTTGTGTCCCTTACTTTTTTTAGCAAAATAAATGCAACCCCTGTGCCAAGTATATTAGAATTCATGGTAACTGTGATATTTTTACTAATTTTGTTTATTTTATTGGACAGTATCTGCTTAATTTCATAGGAAAGACATGTTCAAATGAAGACTTCCATGAGGTGAGCATAATTTTTTATCTACCTATTTAGTATGTAATATTTCACGATCTTTCTTATTCATTATCATAATGGTTACTTATCAGGATCTTCACGCTACAAAGAAATTAAAATTTGTAGTTGATTCAGAGGAGGAGGAGGATCCAGAGGAGGAGGAGGAGGAGGATCCAGAGGAGGAGAAGGAGAAGGACGAGGTGGAGGAAAAGGAGGAGGAAGAGGTGGAGGTGGAGGTGGAGGAGAAGGAGGAGGAGGAGGTGGAGGTGGAGGAGAAGGAGGAGGAAGTGGAGGAGGAGAATGAAAAATCTGACGGTGAAGGCGAACTCAATGTAGATGAAGAGCAAAATATTGGATACGATACTGTTTGTGCAATTTGTGATAATGGTGGTGAAATACTTCCGTATGTGTTCAGTCCATACTAGTCTATGACAATAAATACATTACATACTATCACCCTTTGCTTACCAATGGTTAAATACATAAATACATTATTAAAACATAAATACTTATAAATATTATTAACTATTTATAAATATAAAGTAAGTTACCATCCTTGATTGAAAAGTAAATAACCTTTATTTCTCTTTTTTAACTAACTGTATATTTATGTTTTAATAATCCAGTTGTGAAGGAAGGTGTCTGAGATCCTTTCATGCAACCATAGAGGCTGGCAGGGATTCATTTTGTGATTCTCTTGGCTACACTATTACTCAAGTTAATGTAAGTTCTGTATCCCAATTATCCTTTACTATATATTTTTATAAATTCCCAAACTCTTAGTTAGCATTACGTTCTCTTTGATTTCAACTGAATTTGATAAAACCAAAATTTAACTTTGCAGGCTTTTCCAAACTTCTATTGTGAAAATTGTAAACATAAGAAGCACCAATGCTTTGCATGTGGCAAACTGGGTTCGTCTGATGAATCATCAAACCCAGAGGTATTTTTCAGATAAAGTTTAGCTTTCACAGATGATGCATCTGCCTTCAGTTTTTCTTTCCCACTGGTTTTCTGTTACTGATATCCAGAAGATTTTCTCTATTATTTTATGCAAAAAACCTGGTGTTAAAAATGTGTAGAACCTTTATTTCATTTGTTTTCTGGCCTTTTGATTTTGGACTTCAATCTAAAAATCACTTTATATAGAAATAGAATGCCATTATTCTAACCGTCCAACTAACTGCTGGATAATTGTACTGTAGATCATTTCATTAATATGCTGCAAATTTAAATGTAGCCATCGATCAATGTGTATTTAAACATTTCTTTTGTTTCTTCTTAGGTATTTCCTTGTGTTACTGCAAATTGTGGCCACTATTACCATCCTGAATGTGTTGCAAGACTACTCAACCCTGGCACTGGCACCGAACAAGAGGCAATGAGGAAGAAAATTGCAACAGAAAAAACATTTGTCTGTCCTCTTCATATATGTTCGTTATGCAGAAAAGGTGAAAATAGAAATGTTCATGATTTGCAATTTGCGATGTGTAGACGCTGCCCCAAGGCTTACCACAGGAAATGCTTACCCAGGTAGGTTTTTTCTTGTATTCACTTCAACAGTTTTATGTGTCCTATGTTGAATACCCTTCTATTTCTATATTTCTTTGTGCATCATGCATAATATGTCTCATTATCTCTAACTCTTTCACCTTCAGGGAAATTTCCTTCACAGTTGATTATTATATGGGCATTGAGCAAAGGGCTTGGGATGATCTCCTTGACAAAAGAATTTTGATGTATTGCTTGTAAGTTGTTGGTGTTTAGTAATTGGAGATTAAAATGTGTTTTGATACATTATCCTCATATTAGTAGTCAAATAAGGCCTTACACTGTTATTTACAACGCATTGTTGTTTAGGGATCATGAGATAGTTTTGGAACTTGGAACTCCTGCTAGAAACCATCTGATATTTCCTCATAAGGAAGTCAAAAGGAAGTTAGTCAGTTTCAAATTATTAAAGAAAGAGAAGGTTGATACACCATCGAAGAACAGTTTTCAAGATCTTCCTCCCAATAAGACATTGGTGCCAAAAATAACTATAAAGGAAGAAGTTGGCCTTCAAAGTGGCGGTTCTTCAATAGTTATGGAGAAAATATGCTCTAAGCCAGATACACATTTGTCATATGTACCAGAAAATCTTGACAGGCCTAGAAAATATTTGAAAGTTGAAACGATGTCTGCGTCAAATAGGTCATTACCCAATTATGAAAACAAAGTGCCTTTGAAAAATAATAATTTGTCCTGTATTCCAAGGCCCCATGAAGCTAGACCCCAACATCAAAAATCTGTTGGTAGAATTGAAGAAACAAGCTTAAAAAAACCTCTGGTAAAAAAATTCA
Source organism: Trifolium dubium (assembly GCA_951804385.1). Lineage (NCBI taxonomy): Eukaryota > Viridiplantae > Streptophyta > Magnoliopsida > Fabales > Fabaceae > Trifolium > Trifolium dubium. The sequence goes on along the minus strand of OX638063.1, from coordinate 874,273 downwards.
AAACTTCACTCGAGGATAGAAAAGCAGAAATGGAAAAACGGTATTTTATGTGCATTATCATATGATTGTTTTTTTTATTGGGTTAATTGAAGAAAAAGATTGATTTGCAAATTCACTTGTTTATATTTGGTCATTATGCTATACAGAATTTTGTCTTTAATGGAAGAAGCCGCGTCTACTTTGAATATGGAAGAATTTAATAAGGACCATCAATTATTCAATGCAAGTTCAAGTTTCGCAGAAACTTCATTTCATAAGAACGTTACTCGAGGAAAAGTTGAAGGTTCTGTTAAGGTTTGTCTTCTTTATACCACTTCAATGTAGATGTCAGCATTGTTGTCAAGTGCAGTTTGAGCAAGTTAAATTCAAATGGTTAGTTATTCATTTTACTTATAATTGTAGAATCTCTGACTCTTTTGCAGGCTATTCAAATAGCTTTGCAGAAGTTAAATGAAGGATGTAGTATTGAGGAAGCAAAAGCTATTTGTGAGCCAGAAATCGTTCGTCAGCTTTTTACTTGGCAGGTTGGAACAAGATGTCCTACATGCTTTCCATAGGTTTTTTTATTTTAGATTCATAGAGGTGTAATGTACAAACATTCATATGTCTTCATATAACTGCTCAAGCTATTTCCATGAACAATTATGCTGAAAGCTCAAGTTGTTAGGTCAAGAGTATTATGGAGACCTTCTTTTCTATCTTTCTCATCCTTTTTCTCTAACTTAAACACCTCTTCAGTTAATAGTTTTCATCTGATTATAATTCACTTGCAGAAGCAGCTCAAGATCTATCTTGCACCTTTTCTTCATGGCATGCGATATACTTCATTTGGTCGCCATTTTACTAAAATAGACAAGTTAAAGGAGGTAAGAACGTTCTTTTAGCATATCTTCTTCAGGCATTGGTTGTCATGAAGCTGAATTTTTATTACATTTATCAGTATCTTTTTCTTGAGCTATGCGGGATAGTTGGTCATCAAAGTTTATGTTTGTATGCCTTGTCTTGATGATGAAAATGAACGCTACACAATAGTCACAGCTATCACATAGTTATTAACTTATTATATGAGCATTATATTGGTCATATTTATCAACAAACTTTGGGAGGATTCATCGTACATCACTAAATTAGATGCTTATTTTTTGAGTTAAAATGCTTTCGCATTATAGCTAATGTTGATGTCTCTAATGCAGATTGTTGATAGGCTTCATTGGTATGTGCAAAGTGGTGACACGGTATGTGATTGTCCTTTATGCATATCTATTTGTGTAATATACAGCTTACTGTCATTGTGTAATTGATATTATGTTATTGCAAGTATACTGCCTTAATATTTCTATACTATTATGAATATGTATACTAACTCCTTGTTTACTTCATCCTATTATCATCTGGTTATGTTTCCAATTCAATGCTATTACTTTCTGGTAATTGATTTCTGAAAATCTTTCTGATGTTACTGCTGATATTTTTTAATTCTTGGAAAAGTTTTATAATTGCATGAAGTTTTGTGCAATTGTAATCTATGCACATCTTTTGGTCTGGCTGGTGTAAGGACTGCATTTTTTAGGGCAAGGTTCCTTTCTTGGAAACTTTTTCATGGAAGACGTTGGATTGTAATTATGGTTTATTTATGATATAAAAGAATGAGTGCTAGCTAACCCTTAGTGTTACCACTACTAGAATCCTAATCCTCACCGGATATGTAAACTAACCTTAAGAGATAATCTGAGATAAGATAAAAATATTGTAAGACAATTTACATACATAACTAGCAAAATGTTTTTGCAAATTTGAATGTCACGCTGCTCTTGTTCCTAATATGTATATTCTACTATGTACTATGTAGTTGCAGTTGGAAAGACTAGGTTCATTATTTTTGCATTATAAGGAAGTACCTTTACTGTGGAATCCCTCGTTGTGGGGATTATTCATGTGCATTTGGAATATCCTACTGCGAAGAAGTATGAGAGTTTGATGTAAAAATTTTGGTAAAAATCGGTAGGAAAAACTTTTCTGTAGTAAGTAGTTTGTAATTGTGTATGCGCATTTGGTTCAGTGTGATATGCTTATGAACTTATTTTTGGTGTACTACATATATACTATATTTATATGTGGAGAGATAGTGAGTGTGAATAACATCACTACTTTGAATGCTTGTAAATTCCTATAGCTGATTGGAATTTGGATTCATAACTTGTAATATTTTATTGTTATGGAATTTCTCACATGGATAACATGCTTAACACATGACAAATTTTTATATGAACGATTGCTGCTGACAGTTTCAATTTAACTTAATTGTTTTATTTTTTTTAATCAATTTAACTTAATTGTTGTTTCAAGTAACTTGCATCCTTTATATTTGCGCGTTGGCGTTACCTTTGGCAGGTTTTGGACTTCTGTTGTGGTGCAAATGACTTCAGCTGTCTAATGAAATCAAAGCTTGACCAGACTAGAAAGTTTTGTTCATTTAAGAACTATGATTTATTCCAAGCTAAGGTACATTTTTCATTATATTATTAGTGGCTTTCCCAGATAGTTTATCTGCATGAATACAAGCTAATTTTCCGACATAGTGTTTTGTATATGAAATGGATAAGTCTTTAGTTTAAAACCTCAAATTCTCACTATTGAGATTGATAATCTTCCTTTTAACTGTAGAATGATTTCAACTTCGAAAAGAGAGATTGGATGAGTGTCAAGGCTGAGGAATTACCCAATGGCTCTCAGCTTGTAAGGCCTTGTAGCTATATTTTTTCAATTAGATTATATAAATACTTTCATGTTCAATATTGGTGTTAATATGCTCTTCTTTCACTTTGGTACTTGATTAGGTCATAGGGCTGAATCCTCCTTTTGGGGTTAAAGGTTCTCTTGCTAACAAATTTATTAACAAGGCATTGTCGTTTAAGCCAAAACTCCTTATACTTATTGTGCCAAAAGTAACTAAAAGGTTAGTATTATTTCTTTTTTAGCCTCAATATTTATGACATTTATACCATAATATAAAGTAAAATAAAAAACTGTAAACATATTTTTCTCTTTAAATTTTATTTTAATAGCAAAGGGCATGAATATTGAAACTGAAGATACGCAGACTAATTTCGACTAATTTCTACTTTGGCAGACTTGACACAAAGAAAGGTGGATATGATTTAATTTGGGAAGACGAGGAAATATGTTCAGGAAAGGTGAGTTTTTTTAAAACTCACATGATTTTAATCCAAGATTGTGTGACGAAGTACTCAAGGAATTATATATGTTTTGCATTTTGTTTATTTGTCCAGTCATTTTATCTACCCGGTTCTGTCGATACTCAACATAAGCAGTTGGAAGACTGGAACCTAAAGCCGCCGCCTCTATACCTTTGGAGTCGTCCTGACTGGACTGCTCGGCACAGGGAAATTGCTCTAGTTCATCGCCACATCAAATATGATGTGTGCAATAATAATAAAGGAAATGAAGTGATGAATTATCTTATGGAGGAGAATCATGATTGTTATCAGAACTACCCTGGGTTACATGCACCTGATAATTTTTTAAGCATATTTGATGGTGTTCCAGATGATAGTGGTGACATTGCACTAGGGTATAGTGCACCTAGCTTTTCTCGATGAAGATAAATAGAATAAGAAGATGGATTACCTATGATGATGCTGAAGAAATGTTCAAAAGTTGAATTATTATCTCTAGAATGAGGATGGTTGGGTTTAGAAACATTACAATGATAATAGTGTAAACAAAAAAGTTATTGGGTAAAGTATCTCTAGTAGTTAATTGTAAGTAATACTTGTCATATAGATCAATTAATGTGTTTTCGCGACGGCATATATAAAGACAAAAGAGGTTAAACCCCAAACAACAAAAACTATAACCTTTTTAAAGTTAATTTTCACCATGCGTCGGTGACTTGATTAGCTTCTCTAAGTGCATGAGAACTTTACCACGGTAACTTGCGATGCGAAAACTTTAATATCATGACCAAGCCATGTTATGTTATGGGTGATCAATAGAGCAGCCACCAGTGATCAAATTATTGCTGGGGAGTCAGATTCGATCCAAATGTTCAGAAAACCTCTAGAATGAGCAATTTGTAGAGTCTTCGATGTTATAGCTTGCAATTTCGCAATAGAAATAGAACAAGCTCCTAGATTTCAAGACACCCTTGCGTCAAATGCTCCGTGTCTGAATTAAGTAAAACAGCGCCGGGTGCAACTGTGCAACCATTAAACAATGACTGGTAACAGCGCCGTCGAATCAAACCTCTTGAACTTGAGGTCTTTCTAACATCAGCTGATCATCAATTAAGAGTGCCTGCTTTATTGCCTCTGTGAATTTCTGAATCTACTGCATCACAGCAACAGGAGCAAAATTTGATTGTTTGGAAAAAAAAAGTCATTTCTAACCAATGAAAAAATCCTAACTATAACAATTTTTTCCTCTTAAATCTTGATTTGTAAATGGTCTACTCATTCAAACCTTACAACCATCTTAGTATTATTGTTATACTTTATATTTCACTTTCAAGTATTTTATGTCCACCTCATCTGTTATGTTGTTGGATCACCTGTTCTCTTAAAATATAGTATACATGAGTGGAGGATATGAAATCCAATTTCACCAAATGTGTCAAATCGTGCTTCATTTATATCCTTTTTTTGGTAACATCAGCTTTATATCCTTTATTACAGTATGCTTACAATTATTAATGAAGAAAACATAGAGCTAATTCAGCGACAAGAATAATCTCACTTATTGAATTGAACGAAATAATCTCGTTTATTGGGATATACAATCATAATATATACCATAATATAATTATAATTTGTGCATGAGATGTAACTCAAGTCTGAAATATAGTTAAAACGTTAAATAGAATATTCCAGCATATTTTCTCACCAACTATCCAATACCCAAGATTTCAAACCATTGTGATTGCAGTTGCATTACAATTTAAAGGATTATTAAGAAAAATAAACAAATGTAACTTTTTTTTTAAGTTGTTTAGTGACTAAAAATTTATCTCTTGTGATGAACAAGTAGAAATCCATTATTCAAACTCCAGCCCCTACATATAAAATACGATATTTTTAGCAATTGAGATATGCTCATAGAGATATATTTTTTCTAGGGATAACATACTCATGAATAGAGTCTAGAAGAAATCATAGCTCAACTGACAGAAAATACCAAAATTGCTAGGTCGGACGTCCACTGAGGTTCGAACTCCGGTCACTCTACTTTGTGTGTGTGAGTTTCTAATGGTCATGTATAGATGATGCAGTGTGTGTGTATACATAAGTTACATCGAACATTATTGTGGTATGCATGGGAGAACTACTATATTGTGCAAACTAACTTTGTTTCCATACTGTGATTTCAAATGGAACAACCACAGGAGAATTGGATTCCTCATTTGGTAATCAATTAAGTTTAATATACTATAATCCAACAAGACTTCTACAAAATATATAGTTTTGAAATCTATAATATTGAGTTGTACATATTATATATGAAGTATATATAATTAACCCTCTTGTATTTGGTGTTTTGAATTTTTGTTGTAGGAAATGGGAAATGATAATTTCTTCAATCAACAAAACCATAGATTAAACTCTTCATATTTGCATCAACAAATCTCCCACCCTTCTTCCTCTCTTGTTGAAGCTGCTTACACCACAAATTTTGAAACTCCTCTTCATGTACCAAACAACCTTACCAACACCAATATTAATGTTAACAAGTTTTTTAATGATGATCAAACATGTAATTTCAACATGGTTAACATTCATGAAGATGCTGAACAAAACATTCTATCCACACACATTTTGCCTTTTATTAATTCACCACTTGACTCTGCTTTTCAAAGTGCACAAGTGAACCATGGCTTGAAGCCAATTAAGAGGCATTTCATCCTCGCTAAACTCCACTTCCAACTCAAGATTTTTATGGACTCAACCACCTCAACCGGGTCAACGGGGCTATTGGTAAAAATTGAATCATTCCGAGCCTTCCAAATGCACCATAAAGTCGTATGCCACACCATTAGAAAGCCTTTTAGCACCTTGGTATTTTTAGATGAGGAAGCCAACACATCAAAGAGCACAAAAAGTTTTGGAGGGATAATAATATGCACCCCTAGCCACGAAAAAATCTTGTACCAAATTAAGATCGTGACCGGACAATGAAGAAAGAGATGCAAAGGGGATTCTAACCCGCCCGCACACCCGACACAATGAAGAAAAAATCTTCATTGAATCCTTCTGGTGGCGGAAGTGCTTTGATTTCATTCATATCTTCTACTACTTCATTTTCTACAGGTTGTGTGTTTCTACTTCATATCTTCTCTTTCAATTGTTTCATTGAATCCTTCTAGAAAGCACTTCCCCCGATTCTCCAGAAAAACAGCCCACAGAAAGCCCAATTATAAACATTGCACAGTTTGCAAATCATTCTTCTATTTCACTCTCTCTCACTCTGCTTTCTCTCTCTATCGCACACTCTCATTTCCTCTCTATATTTTCTCTCCGACGAACCCGACCGATCCAAACCCTAACGTTCGCCATGTTCCGCCACGTTACATCTACTTTCCTCTCTCGCGCCACCGCTACCCGCCAATTCTCCACCGATTTCGCTCCCATGTTCCGCGCTACATCTACTTTCCTCTCTCGCGCCACCGCTACCCGCCAATTCTCCACCGATTTCGCTCCCATGTTCCGCGCTACATCTACTTTCCTCTCTCGCGCCACCGCTACCCGCCAATTCTCCACCAATGTCTTTACCCCCGCTGCTGCTGATGGCGCCTCCGTTGAATTGATCAAGACTCATCCTCGAGTTCCTTCTACTTTCTCTTCAAAACTCATTCTCAGCAAAGCTCTTACAGGCTAGTTGAGATCTTCTTGAATCGTTTATTTGTCCACGTTATTTGTCTGATCTTGTGTTGAAAACCGAATTAAAGAAATAATTTATTTTGATATAAGTGGTTTTGGTAAAAGTAGATTGAACGTATCTCAAGAATTAATTGATTCTAGCAAAATAAATTTATATTTTGATATAGGCTATGTTTGGTATCACGGTGGATCTGCCAGAATTGCGGTGATCCACCGTAATTTTGCAGAATCTACAACTTGTAACTTCTGGAAATCACGGTACGTCACCGTGATTCTGACACACCCACCGTGTTACCAAAGATATACATAATAGTGTAAATGTAAGATCTCTAGAATTGATTCTAACATAATCAATTTTTGAGACAGAATCGATTTTTCTTTAGAAGAATCGAACACTTTAAAAGCTCCTGAGAATCAATTACATACCTCTATAATTGCTTTTGAATCTATCAAAAGTCAAACCAAATACACCTCTAGAATTGATTTAAACGTATGTTTGGTTTAACTTTTGAAAAAGCCAAAAGCAATTCAACATATGTAGAATTAATTCTACATTAATTTTAGACGTGTGATTATTCTAAAGCAGAATTGATTATGCCAAAAAGTTAGAATTTGTAACTCAATCTTATATAATTGTAAAATCAATTTTACTAAAATCAATTATATGAAGATCATTTCTATTTAAAGTCAAACCAAACACACCTAATATATATATTTTGGATTTCTATTTAATAAGCACTTGTGCTTTGTTCTTTTTCAGGGTCATTCCATAGATATAGTACCAGAGCCAAGGATAAGGAAATGCCAGATACTTTGAGGTAATTTCCTATAACATCTTATATTGATTGACTAGTACATTGAATAATTGTATCCGGCCGTAAAACCATGGAACGAAATGCATTATACAAACAGATAATACATAATCTTAATACATAATTGAATCCTACAAACAGATAATACATAATCTTAATACATAATTGAATCCTACAAACAGATAATACATAATCTTAATACATAATTGAATCCTCCCTCATTCCATTTCCTATAACATTGAATAATACATAATTGAATCCTACAAACAGATCCCAGATCAGAATCTTTGTAAGTCTTTCTCAGCAACATAAAAATTGTATCCGGCCGTAAAACCATGGAACGAAATGCAGACAAATTGAAAGATAATGCACTTCGTGATCTCCTTGGCTGTATATAAAAATAAAAAATATTTGAGGGAGGATGTGATTCATACAGGCATGAAAGACAACACTTAACAATACATACAGAAAAACTAATAATAAAAAGCAAATAGAGGCATGGTTATCATATACATGTGAGTCATATATCGTTTGATGGAGAAGCAAATAGAGGCCGTAGCGGGGGCGCCACCCTAACACGGGTAACGGTATCGCCCTGATGCAGCCTTCTAGATTTTGGCATGGAACGGGGAGATAACGGCTGGCGCGGGGGAGATCGACAACAGAGACCAAAAGTACATAAAAATATAAAAATCTACAAAGAACTTTGCAAAGACAGAATATGCCAGGAACCCAAAATTTGTATGGAGAAGAGTTGGGTAAATACCCTCTCTAACTTTAAAAGCTCCCTATTTATACATGATAATCCTAACAGCCATGATAATCCTGATACTCCCATCTTATTTTATATCCTAACAGCAAAAATGTTGGGGAAATTATTACTGACCTGCTCAGATAAGTTTATCCGTACAACTCTATGCCCAGAATGTTTTCCCAAGGCAGTGACTAAACTTGTTTTCCCAACACCTGGACTGCCTTCAAGTAAAACTGGAAAGCAGCATCAAATTAAAACACATGAATATAATTTAATTGAGAAATTGCTGATGGAATTAAAAGAAAATTTATTCATAACTAAAAGTAACCCAATGCCATAAAACTCCATTTACAGTGGAGTCTGGAAAGAAGGGTCAGACACATTGTGCATTTAGGTCTATTGTGGACAGTCTAACTTAGCATTTGCAAGAGACCAATACCATGATAACATAAGCATAAGCAATAGATGACAAAATATAAGGATAGCAAGATGGAAAGAAACATACCAGGCTTTGGAAGCTGCATAGCCCGCAAAACTCTCAACGCATTTCTACAGGTGGTTGGGGCCTTGAACTCGAACCCACCATCCTCACAACCATGGTAGTCAAAATCGCGATCCTGCTCGTGAGATCGTACGTTTTTACGATCTCGCACCATGTTAGCGTGCTGTAAAGTGATCAGAATCGTTTTCTGGTGGGATCTTAGTGAAAACACGTAAGAACGGTGGTATCGCCGCTTCTGCGCGTGTCTGTTCATTAGCCCTGTTTTTTCGGGTGGGAGGGTCTGGTATGTGACCCACGACTTTTAAAACATAACCCAGTTCTAGAAACCCTAAAAACCCGTTTATTTCACCTTGGGCATATGAAACGGTTCAGTTTTTTCTCCCACATTTGTGCAACTTCCCAATACAAAGCCATAATTGATGGAACATGCCAGATTCTTAGTCTTCCCGTTATATACCTCCCTCTATTTGCTCTCTATTTTCCATATTCACTTCTCTGTCTTCTACTCTTCTTCTCTACTACTACCTAACACATCCCTTAAGTGAATATGATCAACTCCAACAAGAACTGTTTGGAAATTAAGCACTTATCATTAGGTTTTTACTTGTGTTTTTACATGTGCCTACTGTTTTGAATTGAGTTGTTTTAATCTTTTATATGAATATTATTGTATTAAGATCCTAATTTTAGTGTAATTTGCAGTTTTTTTCTACTAAATTATGTTGCTTCATATGCATATTATGAATCTATATATATATATATATATATATATATATATATATATATATATATATATATATATATGAATATCTAAATTTGGTAGGTGTTAGATATCGGCCTTAATTAAAATAGCAATAATAATGGGCCTTGTTAGTTATTAATTATTATAATTAGGCAGTTTTTATTATTAATTGACAGTTTTTATAGAAAATAACTGTCATGAAACTGTAGTTAGATAAGAATAGGCAGTTTATATATAAAATAACTGTCATTTAAGTGTTGTTTATAAATATGAGGGGTCATTAAGAAAGAAAGTATCTTGGGAATTTGACTGGAAAGGGGCCATTTTGGCATTGGGAGGTGCAGACCCTCGAAGTTCTGCGGTATCATTCTGTAATCAAAGGGATTTTCCCTATTTTATTTATATATATCAGTTGGTTTCTATCAGTAGGATCTTACGATCCGTGTTATGATCCCCCGATTCTCGATCTTATTACCCCTCCTCGATCTTGGGTAGGATCTCGAGTTTGACTACCTTGCTCACAACTGCTGAAACCTATATGAATAGACCACAAAAGTCACGGAATAAAGAACCGGAGGCAATCTATATGGTTGTATTTCTGAGGGTAGGGGGGAATAGTAAGAAAAGAGAGGGGAGAGGGAAGCTATAGTGTGGAGAAAAATAAACACTAAAAGAAAATATATAAATTAATTAATAAATAAAATAAAACAGAAAATGTATTCATCCATAATATCTCTACATCCTTTCGACAATAACATCAAAATCCAGTAGCTAGATGATTGTATCTCAAATATATCTACACCACTTAGACCAAATTACGCTTAATGTGACAACAAACACTAAGCAAACAAAACTAAATCAAGTAACGGTATAATTTATATTTATTACCTTTCTTGATATAGAACGGATTGATACCAAATAAATCATCATGTTGCTTATCATCACTATGTGACACATCCATGTTTGCGCCATATTCACCCCAACCATAGTTTCCCATTCTTGAAAGCTTTGAATATAGTAAATTACTTTCATCAACCTGTAGCAATAATCCAGTTGTCATTTACAACCAATTTCTAAATATAATAATGCGAAGAACATGAATTAGAAACCATAAAAATTCCATTGTCAAATATGAGCTCAATATGAATATTTATCATTATAGAATATGATTATTCAATCCATCCAAATACAACACAAACATAATTACCGAACCTTCAAAAGAACTGCACCAATAACTAGGATATGAATAACCATCACCTCATTATACATTTAAACAAACTAGTTCGCATAAGAGTAGAATGTTTGCAATGTTAAATATTATTGAAGTTAAAGAAGATTTGAGGTAAAACTGTATGCAACCAACCCACGCGCTGGCTATATATAGCTACAATGCAGCATACGTACAATTAGTCACTCTGGTCATACTTGGCTTACAACCTAGCAAATTATGTATTATAAACCACTGAAATCAAACAATCCCCTTCGCGCTTGAACTATTAAGCTTTCAGTTCATGACAAATAAACATAACTAAACAGTGGCAATCACAGCCAAAGCTAGCAAACAGATGCTAAAATTCAGTAACAAATGCAGGAATAAGATCTAATAGACCAAGCAACTTACCCACAAATACACTTGCCTTACTAGATTCCTACATTACTATGTATATCTTTCAAGAATCTACTGAGTTTCCAAATTAATTGAAAATGAAAACTAAAAAAGACTAAAATTGATAATTTATGGACGAGAAAAGGAGTGCAATTCTACTTAGCAAGTTAGGAATTTCATTCCAGACCAAGAAAAAAGTGGGTTTTGGTCAAGAGGGCTTGGTGTTCACAAAATACTACTTCATTTGGAAAATGCTATGCCATTCATCCTATAGACTTCTCTTCCCTATGGAATCAAGCATATTTTAATGGTTAACACCAGAGTGGTGGAGTTACGATCTAGCTATTACCTCATCTCACTCAAGCCTCAGAAAATCCATTTGTAAACAATGATCAAACTTCCTACTTACTAATAAGATTGAACATACCAAAATTTAAACCAAAATACAAACATCAAAATATTAATTGTAGAACTGATCATTTATTCTATCCATCATTATCGGCTAAGACCACCATTTTTGTTTTTAGATGTGATGTGAAAAAAGAGTCAAGACCATTTGACACATCAAAAAATCTCAACTTAATAGAACTTGTGTATTGGGGGTTACATACTCACAAACTGACACTCTACCGTTCTCTGTGTTACTCCCTACAATGAATCATCTGATTATATATAACAGCATTCGTTCAACAAAGAATTCCACTTTACAAAGAATTGACAGGCAGCAGAAAATGGTACCAAAAATAGTTGACAGTTGATTGAGACACTTAACAAAAGTTTTATAAATCTATACACTACACAGGACAGAATTATTTTTTCAACTTGAACACAGAATTTCATTAGTTATACTTAATGAAATTTTATGATTCCGGTGTCTATTTAGTGTCAAATTCTGTCTACACTTTCCAATGGTTCTAGTTTCATGTTAGCTGTCTTGAATTTAGCAGGCCTAATTTAATGTTACATATCTTGAATTTTGCAGGCCTTCTCATGGTTACATTTTGAATGTGGATGCTGGATTAAAGGATCCTTTTGACCATGTACAGAACCAACATCTACAGGAACTTCCTCAAGATGACAAAGACAAGTTGAGAGCTGAAAAGCAATATCAAAAAATAGGAGCCATTGGTGCTATTCTCAGAGATTCAAATGGGAAACTAATGTTTTCATTACGAAAACACTATCCTAACTGTGGTATGACAATTAACCAATTAGAGCGGCTTGTCCTAAGAGTAATGCTTCAACTAATTCGAACTTTAAAAGTTCACTATCCTAAGCACGATTATACTGCTCTCATAACATATTCTGATAGTGAGTCAGCTCTTCAAGCAATAAGATTAACCAGCCACAGGGATGAATTAAGGTCTTATGGCGAAGTCATTGATAGCATCATTGATAAATATGAAGACTTGAGATTCAGGCAAATACCAAGCGAATTGAACGATGCTGCAGACATGATGGTTCAAATTGCTTTTGAGGACTATATTCTACAACAAGCGGCAGGTGATGATAAGACATATCAGACAGAAAATAACACAGAAAAACAGGAAAATGAGATAGATGATATGAAGATGCTAGCTCTGATGATTAAGAAAGGCGAATTTTTGTGGTGGGATCAGCAACAGGACGAGGACCTTGAAACAATCGTGCAAAAAGATGATAAATATTTGAAGAAAACAAAGCAGACTATCAAAAACTGAAGAATAAAGGTCTACTATCCAACATGAAGAAACAGTTTTATATGTGTTTAATCATGAATTCAGTTTAATATACATTCAAATTCCGTTTTTTTGCTTATTACTAAGTCATGTATTAATAAGTCATCCACACAAAATAGTTGACAGTTGATTGAGAAACTTAACAAAAGCTTTATAAATCTATACACTACACATGAGAAGAAGAGCATGAATTGCAAATGATAATTAGTTTGGCCACTAACCTTGTAGCGCCAGCCCACTGCAATTGACCATTCAAGCACAGATTTGTTATAAATCTGTATATGCGACAACAAACAAGGTTACAATAACGAAATCAACACCAGTAAAACTCAATCTTAAGTATACAAAAACTATTTTCAACTTGACCACACTGTGTTGTTGACACTTGTATAAAAAAAACCTATAGTACTCTCTCAGACTCAGATTATTAACATTTGATTCAGTATGATAACATAGCATATAAAAATGAATTCAAATTTCTAAACTTCACCACTTAATCAATACTAGCAAAATAACTATAACTAGATAAAAAATTCGATTCAGAATAGTCTCACATTTTATCAAAGGTTGATTATCAAATTTCCAGCATGATATAGTACATATCACAGCAAATTCAGCCTACTCAACCTCGCCACTCTATAGACACAAGCAAAATAACAATAATTTCAGAATAAACGTCACATTCCATAAAGTCCATTCAAAATACAATCTCAGTTAATTTAAATCTAATAATTATATTTCAGCAAGATATCATCATATATATCACAGGTAAACTCATTATTCTAAACTTCACCACTCTAACAAGTCAACACTAGCAAAATAATCAAAATTAAAGGGAAAATACTGTATTACAGAGAATCCATCAAGAATACTGTCTCAGACTTATTTTATTCAAATTCGATTATCATAATTCACTACTTCATCAAGATATCACATAGTGTATCACATCAAATTCACTGTTCTTAACTTTACAATTCTATCAACACTTACAAAAAAAAACTAAAATTACAGCTTCAGAAACTAAGAATTTGTCTCTATTACACAATTGAATTCACAAGCCTCATAAGACCCAATTTATGTGAGACTTTACTTCAGATGTAAACAAAATTTATGTGATGGGATTTTTTGTTGTTTATATGAGAAAACAGAATTTATGGTTGTTGTAAGACCTTATTATGTAAATATGTAAACAAAATATATGTAGGGTCTGTTTGGTAAGCCACTATTTTGTAAACATCATTAAAAAAACATTCATAAAATTAACGTCATAAATGTAAGGAAAGTGTTGGACTTTTTTTGTTGAAACCAAACAGTGAGAGATGAGTAGGATATGCTCCTTAAATTGGTCTTTATAGAAGAAAAGAAATATGATAGGGAACGTATTTATTTAATGATCATTGAAAGTTCCGTTATCAACTGATTCATAAGACGAGAAAAATTCCCAAATTCCTAACCAAATGATTCATTCGCACCTCCCAGCCGTCCACAAAAATGAAATTAATTAGTGAATTGAATTCTGCCCGGCACGGCCAAAAACACAAAACAAAAAAAAATGACGACCATGGATTGAACTATGTACATGTGTTTATTGTCACTTTAATTATACGCTATATACATAAATGAAAGCTCTTAAAGTCAGTCTCTACAATTAAGCATATTCAAATAATAAAAAGAGTTTGAAATATTTAATAGTTCAAAATATAGAAACACCAGAAATAAGATTCCTAGTGAGACAAAGATTGGGGAAAAAAGTTTTAAGGAAAGCTTAGATTATTTTAAAATCATCTCTACAATTCTATATATTCACATATCAAAAAGAGTTTGAAAATTGTAACAGTTCACACTATACAGACAGTTGAAATAAATTTTTAGCAAGACAAAGAAGACTAGCGAAAAAAGTTTCAAGAAAAGCGTAGTTTATTTTAAAGTCAGTCTCAACAATGGACCATATTCAGATATAAAATAAAAAGAGTTTTAAAAATTTGATTGTTCAAACTATACAAAAAACAGAAATAACATTCCTAGAGAGACGAAGAAGACTAGGGAAAAAAGTTTCAAGAAAAGCTTAGGATCTGTTTGGTAAAAAATAACGGACAGCTTATAAGCGAGCTTATAGCGGATGAGCTTATAGTTGATAGCTTATAGCTGATAAGCTAGTTGGTTGAATTTGTAGTGTTTGGTAAAATTAGCGGTTGAAGTGACTTATTGATATGAAATGACAAAAAAATTATATATAAAATAAATATTTAACTATTTTTAAGTAAGATGATAGGTGTATAGTTGGAAGAAAAAGTAATAAGCTAATAAGCTACTTGAATTAGCTTATCAAAATAAGCTAAAAACTGGTCAAAATAAGCTATAAGCTCATGTAAAAAAAAGTTTACCAAACAGGGTTTATTTTTCATAATGAGCTTATAAGCTCAATTTTTGGTGTTGCCAAACATACTCTTAGTTTATTTTAAAGTCTGACACTATACACTAGGCATGACAACAAGACCCAACCCCGCCCGCACTTACGCGCCTCTGCCCTGAATTTAGCGGGGAAAAGCTGTTTCCACTGGGTGCGGGGGCGGGAAAATCCGAATTTTGAATACGGGGTTGGGGGCGGGGCGGTATGACCTTCTACCCGCCCCGCATCCACCCCTACCCCCGCTCTATCCAATTTAATTATCACTTTTCTATTATATTTAACAAACATTATTACGGTCAAAAAAAAAAACAAACATTATTGTTTATTTATACTTTTAAGATAGTAAATTGAAATATAATATTTTTTTATGTTGGATTGTGTTTATTCTTTATTTATTTTTTACAAAAATTATTTTGGCACATGATATTTTTCAAAAAATAAAATAAATAAGTGTTTTTTTTTACTATTATAGTTTATGCGAGTGGGTGAGGGGAGGGGAAACCCATTCTCTGATGGGGGCGCGGGTGGGTGTTCAAATCTTACCCCCAACTGAGTTTGGTGTGGGGGTGGTATAGGAAGGCGGGGTTGGTATTTCTTAAACCCGCCCCCGCCCCCGCCCCCACCCTGTTGCCAAGCTACTATACACCCCATAGTCCTAATTTACCCAAAAAACAAGAAACAAAGGAACCATACCTTTGAGTGATTTGATTTTACATCGTTTACGGGCATACCACAGGCATACCGTCTCACAAAAGCTCTCAAAGAGATATGTTGGCCCAGATATTGTCCTCAGCCACATATATAAACTGCATCTATCACCTTCGTCACAAATCCACCTTCGGACTTATCCAGGTGACATTTCTTCTCTTTTTTCTTTATAACCTTTATTGAAAACACATCAAACAAGATTTTTATTAAACATCAGAATTAAATTCTAACTAAACATTTTTTTCATCAGTTTATTATTTAATTTCTTCTCCAAAACACGGATCTGAATGCATCAAGTAAATGGTACAAGTTTCTACCTGGCTGAGAACTTTGTCGTAACTTTGCTATCAAGGTGTCTCCTCTTGGAAGCTTTGTAAAGTCGCTAAGAATAATGATGTCACGGGTCGCTTAGACAAATCTGAAATTTAACAAACAGCATAGAGAAAAAATATAATTACAACACAGAAGGAAAACTTAAATAGGAGTAGACAGAAAATGGAAGATGAAGGAAAAGGAACTGTACTTTTGAACCAAGTGATCTGGTTTTACATCGTTTACAGTCATACCGTTAACAAAAAGTTCACGATCTTGGCTCGTATACTGTCCTCCGCCACCGCATCGGAAACGTAGCTTTTGCACCTGATCTACAAAACCGGATCTACAACCTTCGTGGTCGAAAGATAGCTTATGAACCGTATCTTCGTGTCGGATATTGAACCGGATCTACGTGTCCGAAACATAACATATGAACCGGATCGATAACCTTCGTGTTGACCAGATGAAGTTCCTAGAAAAACATGTTTTCTAGAAAATCAAGAAGTACAAGGTGTGAGTGAGTTAGATAGTTTCACGTAGCTTGTGCGCGTGTATCCACGCGGGCTTCTCTCCTCCGTTGATCCGACCTTTGAACCAACTTAGTTGACGGTCGTGTCTCTCATAAGCTCAAGAGGTACAGATCTGCCCACCTTCGTCGCGGATTCACCGCGTAGTTCATGTATCTTTTCTTTTCTGTTTTAGACGAGACAAGACAAAGTACAAAGTACAAATTAGGGTTTGTGTAAAAAAAAAAAAATAAAGTACAAATTATGATGATTAAATGGTTCTGTGTGTGCCACGTGTCTCCACGCGCATCCTTCTGATTCCACGCGGGCTCCTCTCCTCCGTTAGATTAAATGGACGATAAATTAACTATAGGCTATAGACTTTAAACTCTTAGACTAGTTAAGTACAAATACAAAAAAAAAACAACTCTGACAAAAAAATGTATCTTTACAAGAGAAGTACAAACTTACAACTTAGGATTAGTTTAAAAAAATAAGGCAAATTCTACCGTACCCACGTGATATGATACTCAAATGAGTTGTTTAGATCTAATTGGTACATGTGTTGCTTATTTTCCACTTCATTTCTAAGTTACAAATATTAAATATTGCCTACTCTTTTTTTTATTACTATTTTAAAACTCCAAAATTTTCAACTTATTACTCATAAGTCCTAGTCTTTCTTCTCTCCATCTTCATCTTCCTCTCCCATCTCTATTCATTGTCTTCCATTAAACTTGATATTGTCGTAAAGATTCTTCTCAACCACGAATTTTCTCCCTCATCCAATCGTATTTACCGGACTTTTTATTTAGATCTGAGTTTTATGAATTTGGGTTCATTTAAAGTTTTTTAAATCTAAGTTCTAAGGTTTTTTTGATTGAAAATTCGTTTAGAAATTGTATAGAACTCAATTTCATAAGGTTTATGTGATTTTAATCATCAATTTCGTTGTTGAAATTGTATTGAACGAACCGGGTCGCAGCAAGATACCGGGTCGTATGCAGACCCGGCTGGAGGTTGAAGGAGATTGATTCTCGCTTAAAATAATAATTTCCTTAATAGTATCTCAATTTCCACCCACAATAAAAAATATTTTTATGATGTATTTTTTTACTTAATTGTTACTAACTATAATTTTTAAAAAGTTATTAATTTCTATAATCTCTATCTCTATCTCTATAATATATATTTACAGATGTCTCTCTCATGAACAAAATTTCATGGGACAATCTATAATGAACCAAAGTTTATGTGTGTCATCTATGTCTCTCTCACGAACTAAATTTAGTATGAGATATACAGTTTGATTTTTTTTTTGTTGAGACCTACCGTCGAACGCATTGACTAATCCCTTGCTAGATTGGAGGCACCTCAAAGAGTGGGATAGCTGTCTCAGTAATTTAAAGTTGCTCAATACCACACGGTTCAATTTCCACCAACAACTAAAATTATATTTTATGATTATTTTTGAGGCAATTTTATTTTATTTTATTACTTATGAAAAATATTTACACTTATATTAATATGCCTGTATTTTTTTTTAATTTACACGGGATCAATATTTATACTAATATATTATACAAGTGTCTTTTTTTAATTTACACGAGTCTTATATTTATATTCATATATCAATACATGGTCGTCTATATTTCTTTTTATATTTTCTACGAAGACGGGAGAGAAAATATCATATTGTTGAGAACGGAAAGTGGGAGATCACACCCTCTAGAGTATTTTATCCTTTTAAATCTTTACATTTGTATTATTTTTCATATTTGAATAAAATCATTTTTTTTTATAATAAGGTGAATAAAATCAATATTAAATTAATGTTTACGTAATATAAAAATAAAAACCATATACTAATACGAAGACTTTTTTTTATAATTTCACGTGAACGTATATTTCTATGAGGATCTATATTTGTACCCATATATTAATACGATGACTATATATTTTTTGTTATAATTTTTATAAGAGCTATATTTATACTAATTTACGGGTTTTGTTTTGTAATTTTTATAGAATTATATTTTTTTCTACGAATGTTTTAATACGAGATGAAATACTTTTCTTTATAGGAAGTTAATTATTTATACACATATTAATATGGAAAACATATTTTTTATACTATGACTTATATTTACACTCATATTAATACAAATATTTTTTGATTTTATAATTTACACAATCATTAATATTTATACTCATATATTAATACACGATCTATCTTTTTTTTAATTTCAATGGGGACTAGAAATGAAACATGATATTGTTCAAAACGGGAAGCGGGAGATCACTCTCCACCCTATTTTATCTCTTTAAAATCCTTAAATATATATTATTTTTATATTTAAATAATAGAAATATAAAATTAATTTCACAAGTAATTGGAAAAATAAAATTATTTGACAAAAATTACATTCATTAACTTAAATTTTAAAAAAAATTGAATTAAAAAAAACTAATATCTCTACTAATCTACTTTAATTTTAATAACATATATAAATTTAAATATTAACCCGTGCATTGCACGGGTAAGTTATACTAGTCTCTATATAATATAATTACGGATGTCTCTCTTCTGATCATCATCCAATGTGGCAAGCAACCAAGTCTTCATATGTCTATGTGGCAAGATTTCAAGACTTTATATTTTAAGCAATTAGGCAAGCTAAATATACTCCCTTCGATTCTCTACAACAACACTTTTCTAATTTTTATATTATTTTACTTAGATTTAGTTAAGAGCTTTAGTAAAAGTAACATGGTTCGATTCTCACCAACGACAAAAAATCTATTTTTATAATATATATTTTTACTTATACTATGTAGATTTAATTAGGAGTTGTAGCAAAAGGAACATGGTTCAATTCCCACCCACAACAAAAATCTTTTTTTATGATGTACTTTTTTACTTAATTGTTACTAACCATAATTTTTAAAAAGTTACTAATTTCTATAATCTCTATCTCTATCTCTATAATTAGTCAAAAAAATCTCTATCTCTATAATATATATTTACGGATGTTTCTCTCATGAACAAATTTTCACGGGACAATCTATAATGAACCAAAATTTATGTGTGTCATCTATGTCTCTCTCACGAACAAAATTTAGTATGAGATACACGGTTTAATTTTTTTTGTTGAGACTGGAGTAACCACCGCCGAACGCAGTGACTAATCCCTCGCCAGATTGGAGGCACCTCAAAGGGTGGGATAACTGTCTCATAAATTTAAAGTTGCTCAATACTACACGGTTCGATTTCCACCAACAACTAAAATTATATATTTATGATTATTTTTTAGACAATTTTATGATATTTTATTTTATTGCTTATGAAAAATATTTACACTTATATTAATATACCTGTATTTTTTTTTAATTTACACGAGATCAATATTTATAGTAATATATTAATACAAGTGCCTTTTTTCACTACAAGAAAACCTTCATTTTCCAACCAAACTGAGAAAGAGGGGTTGAAGGTTTAGACCCTGAGGAAATATTTTGAAGGTTCAGGCCGTCAAAAAATGAAAAAAACTGTTAACAAATTATGAGAATATTTAAAAATAAATGAAAAATACATACCAGCGGCTTTAGCCGTCGGGAAATTATCGTCCACTGAAATTATTATCCTGAAGCCTTAGCCGTCGGGATGTTTATACTTTCTGACGGTCCTGACCGTCGACAACATGTAATTTCCGTCGATAAAAGTGTGTTAGAATTAATTAATCTTGATGACGATTTAGGCCGTCGGGAAGTCATTACGAATAAATATTAATATAGTTGATGGATGGTTATGACGGTATAGACTGTCAGGAAGTTATTTGTAATTTGCAGACGGCTTGGACAGTCGTGGTGTTCACTGCATTAAACAAAAATAGTATCTCACCGTGTTTTTTTTTTGTAATTTTTACAGAATTATATTTTTTTCTACAAATGTTTTAATATGAGACGAAAAACTTTTTTTTATTAGAACTTAAATATTTATACACATATTAATACGAAAAACCTATTTTTTATACTATGACTTATATTTACACTCATATTAATACGAATGTTTTTTGATTTTATAATTTAAACGATGATCAATATTTATATTCATATATTAATACAAGACCTATCATTTTTGTAATTTCAATGGGGACTAGAAATAAAACATGATATTGTTCAAAACGGGGAACGGGAGATCACTCTCCACCTATTTTATCTCTTTAAAATTCTTAAATATATATTATTTTTATATTTAAATAATAGAAATATAAATTAATTTCACAAATAACTGGAAAAATAAAACTATTTGACAAAAATTATATTAATTAACTTAAATTTTAAAAAAATAATAATAACATAAACTATAAATTTAAATATTAACCCGTGCATTGCACGGGTCAGTTATACTAGTATAATATATTTACGGATATCTCTCTCCTGGTCGTAATCCTATGTGGCAAGCTATCAAGTACCCATATACCTATGTGGCAAACAATGAGACTATCTACTTAACAAACAAATTATTCCTTAATGTATCACTTTTCGATTCCCACTCAAGACATTTTTTCAATTATGTAACATTTTATTTTACTTTTTAGAGTTCCTTGATGTACTTTTCTTCGATTCCCGCTCATGACACTTTTTTAATTATCCTACAATTTATTTTATTTTTTTTTAGAATTCCTTAATGTATCATTTTTTGATTTTCACTCATGACACATTTTTAATTATGAGACATTTAAATCTTTTTAAAGAGTTTAATTTTGGTGCACAGTCTGTGTAATCTCCTTTACACAATCTTCCAATAGAATTTTGCCATGTGTTCTCTAAAATAAGTAATTTAATTTAATTAATAATTAATAATTGTTCCTAATCTGCAACACGTTTTGTTCCTTCTCTTCCTTATGCACGTTAAATATGCAATTGTTCCTGCATCGTGTATCAGAATTTTTTTTCCTCAAGTCCTCTCTTCCTTTTCAGTTCTATATGGTAAATCTGCAATTATTCCTCAGTTCTTCAATCACAGTTTCGTACTTCCCCAATCTCCTCCACCGTGTTCTATTGGTTCTCTGAACACGAAGGTTACATCATTCTCTGGATCCATATGATTCTGCAATCAAAGTCTCTACAATCTTGGTTTAAAAATCAATACCTAAATTTCTAAGCAGTGTAATTTGTTGGCCTGTTTTGCAGGTGTTCTGGTTGGGTTGAGTTGTTTTTGTGTTGCAGGCTATTGGTTTTTCTCCTACATGCCACTAGTTTTGGTTTTTGTTTTATGTTGATATTCTTGTTGTTGGTTTTAGCACGAGATTTTTTAGGTGGCTTTCGTGGTTAGCTTATTGTGTGTGGGTTAGTAGGGTGTGTGTGGGTTAGTAGGGTTGGAGTTTGTTTTCTTATATGTATCAGATTTGGATTTGGTAGTGTATCCTGCTAGTAGAGTTTCTTTTTTGTGCTATGACTGTAGTGTTTTGTTTTTCATTAAGGCAACTGTAATATTTACATTCTCGTTCAATGATAGTAAAAAAGTAGTTTTAAATTGTTAGTTCTAAAATAGTTTTGTTGTTTTGTATTTCTCCTTTTTAGATTTTCAATTATAGTATCAAAATAGCAGCAGCCTAAATTGGTTATTTTGCAATTGCATAAGCTGAAAAAATTGATTACTTTATATATATAGTGTTCGTGATGTTGGTCGAGGTGTAAGGATTCAACACTTCTTTGGCTCTTGTTTACTTTAGATAATGGGTGGTGAGTATTAGGCTGCTGCTAATGAGATGATTGCCAAAGAGAAGAGAATACATGTGAATATATGACAGAGGAATATGATTGGCAGCTATGGACATATTCAAGCAATGTTTTCTAGTTCACTTTGATCCAAAATTTGAATCTTAAATTGAAGAGAATGAAATTATAGAGAAGTCCGAGACTTTCAACTAATGCACCTCTCATCTAGACAACTATTGTCCCTTTTTTTATATCAACTTGTCATTCTATTGTATCATGTAAAAGTTCATTTGTTTAACATTGAAAACATGCACTTTCAAGTTGCATCCGGATAGTGAAAATAAAATTGATATACTTTTGAGTTGAGTTGATTCCATTCTATTGCATTTAGCATATTTTGTCTCATTGTCATATAACCTCTCCAGATTTTTTTTGATAGATGATTGCACTTTTATTTGTTTATTTGAATGCATCACCACGTCACCACCAGCACATAGTTTGTCAACTAATAATATATGCAATGCATCAGATGGATCAGCCATTGGTTATTGTCATGTTCTCCGCCCAAAATTCCTCATCATCACAACATTATATAAGAATTGACACAATACACAAGTGCATCATCACTGCTACATGAAGACACAACATAACCTACTGTCAAAAACTATAAAATATTAAGAAAATCAGAAACTGCAAAAGATTAAAAGAAAATCAAGATTAATATGAAACAAAATTCATTAAAGGAAAAAACATTCTAAAAACCAGAACAAATATTTGGTGTTATACACAAATGCTAATTAAATACATAGTATCATGACATTGACTACAGGAATTGAAACAAACTAAAAAACAATAGTATGATATCCTATAATCTAAAGTAAAACCAAGTAACCAACTGTGAGGTAACACCTCCTCCATCATGAATCTTGTGATCTTGTTGAAAGTTGTTATTATGCTCCCATGATTTCCTACGGCATACAATTATAATAATATTGTTAGGATAAAAAGAATAATTATATAGCATTGCCAACAAAACAATACATAATATTAATACCTCTTCATCAATCATACTATAAGTTTCCTTTAACATTGGAATTTGAAAGTTGGCCATTGATGATATCAGACCTAAAAGACATTAGTTTTTCACTGAATCAATATCACAAGGTAAAATAAAAAAATTCAAATTAATTGCATAATTACTTCTAACATGTATTTTTATTTTTTAAGATACCTTCCGTGTTTTAGACTTGGACATTTACGTTTGTTGTGACCTTTTTTCTTGCAATAACCACAATTGGATGAACCTTTTTTTTGCAACTCCAAACTGCTTTTCAGTCGTAAAGTGCGTGGACGTCCTTTGGTTTGCGCAAGTGGAGGATCACACAAATTTATGGTCTGGTTGTTGGAGGCATTAGGCATAACTTCAAATATGGAATTAACAAACTCTTCATCTGATTTTTCCTGATCCAATAGATCAAGTTCTATGATTGCCTTTTGTAAAGCTTGAATTGCAATATCGTGATGCTTTACCGTTCGTGAACCTCTTTCAGCTACTTGCAGAGACTCAACCATGATACTATTAAACAATGAAGTACTTGAAGCTTTGTTCCTGTCTTCTTGAAGGTCTTCAATTGCAATTCCTTTAATGTTTTCTTTCTTAGCATTTACGGTCCATCGGTGTAGAACATATTGAGAAGGGAGAGAATAAACATTCTCCTTTATGAATACATTCAACACATGTCTACAAAGAATGCCTACAAATTCAAACATGTGACAACTACATTTTGCTTCTTTAGAAATGACATCAAAAGTCACATAATAGTAAGGCTTCTCTTTGTAAATTTCATGAATCTTGTATGTGGAAACTTCAACAGAAAATTCAACTTTCTCCGCGATAAATATTTGAGATCCAACCAACTCATCTTGAAATTTCCTGAACACTTTTCTTGTGTAAATTTTTGAAGCCTCTTCTTCCATGGGATATAAAGTGCGCATAAGTGGTTTTGAATTCCTTGTTTTGACATTCTTCTCTCTTTCCTTATTATAGCGTGCATCAAGAGCCTTCTCATACTGTTTCACAAACTTGCTCAATGGAGTACTTGAATTCAAAAAGTCCTTAAAAAATTTATTCATACTTTCACTCCTTTGGGTGGTGGACATTCCGGCACAAAAATTGTGACGTACATAAGAAGGAATCCATTTTGCTCGAATGGAGTATATCTTCTTTAGCCACTGATTATCTTGCAACTCATATCTATCTATCATTGCTTCCCAATCAGAATCAAAGTCTTCAATAGTGGTAGATTGGTGAATGCATTTGTAAAATTGATTTTTAAACTCGCTATGTTCGTGATAAATTTGGTTCAAGTACTCTGGAACTTTCTTCTCAATATGCCACATACAATAATGATGATTAACCAGTGGAAAAACCTTTGCAACTGCATTAGAAATAGCAGTATCTTGGTCTGTGATAATAGTTTTAGGATTAACTCCATCTATTGCTTCTAGCCAAGTACTTAACAACCAAACAAAACTCTCTTCAGTTTCGTCCCATAATAGAGCACAACCAAAAAGAATAGATTGTTGGTGATGATTAACTCCGGTGAATGGAACAAATGGCATTTTGTATTTATTCGTCAAGTATGTTGGATCAAAAGTCACCACATCACCGAAATATTTGTAAGCCATTCTAGACCTTGAATCAACCCAGAAGCAATTTGCTAATTTACCTTCTACGTCCATTTGAAATGCATAAAAAAATCCAGGATTCTTCAATTGACAATTCTTAAAGTATGATAACATCAACTGAGCATCTCCGTTTTCTATTTGTTTTTGTCTCTTTACACTTAAATAATTAATAACATCTTGTTGGCTAAATCTAACATTATCAACACCACCACTCTCAATACACAACACTGATGCTATTTTACTAGGGCCTAAACCAGAATCATCAAGCACATCAATAAGTTTTTTTTGCACTTTGATTTTCTTTCTATGTACTCGAAGAAATTGTGAACTTCTTGGAGAAAATAGCTCATGATTATGGTCTCTGATAAATTTAGAAACTATCCACCTATCTTCATTTTTCTTGATATACAATATTGCCTTACATCCTACTCTTGTTTGATCATGTACTATACTACCATTTTCTTTTTTCAAATTCTTTTTCGATCGAAACCCCTCCTTTGAACAAAGAATCTCTTGACCAATGACCATACCATTGGTTCTTGATTTAGTAACACGACCCATGCGAAAGCTAAAACCTTTATTCCTGGCGTACCCTACATAGTAATTCTTTACATCATCAATTGATGTAAACTCCATTCCTTCAAAAGGCTCTAAGGGAAGCTCTAACGGAAGTGTATCATTGAGAGGATTTGAATCAATAACACTTTCAAGTATATCATCAGAGTCAATTATGGTGGTATGTTCGTGCATATTTTCCATCTCTTGATTTGTCATTGTAGCACACACAATCCTTTTATTTAAATATGTGAGGAAATCATCATGCAAACCTATCATCAACATTATATAATTATAAAAGTGGTTTCACTTGAAAAATCAGAGAGTAAAATTCTACTATAATATATGATATAGATGTTTATTGTACTTATACACAAGAAACATTATCATCTGTCATCTCAATATTATATAAATATCACCAAGAATAAATTATCTGCCTAAATAACCATATAAATAAACACAACCAGTAGATTAGAAGTGGAAAGAACATAAGTGCAGAGAAGAATACTAACTTACCAATAACAAATGTGCAAAGAAGAATAACAATGGTTATTTGGAATGACAGATGTAGAGGAGGAGAGTAGGGGAAGTTTGAAAGTATAATTGAAGAACTGATGATCAGGAACTATTGGTTGTGTTGCCGTGTAACCGTAAGGAAGAGAAGGAAGAGAACGTGTTGCAGATTATGAACAATTATTAATTATTAATTAAATTAAATTACTTATTTTAGAGAACACATGGCAAAATTCTATTGGAAGATTGTGTAAAGGAGATTACACAGACTGTGCACCAAAATTAAACTCTTTTTTAAAAGATATTTTTGAAACACATATTCTATATAACTAAGATTAATAGTCACTTATAGACAAAAACAAACAAATTTTTTGGATAAAGATAAGTAAATCAAGCCAATTTCTAACAAATAACAATAATTTTTTAAGATTAATACTTTTAAAGAAAAAATTTCTTAATAGCGTTCCATAACTTTTTTTTTAATCATCGTAACTAATGATATATCATAAAAAAAATTAATTGATTCAAATGTTGAAATACTATTATATAAATATAAGTACCCAAACAATTATATGTATTTATTTTTTAAAAATAAAGTTGTATGAATTAATATATACTATTACATAAATATTATTATGATAAAAAAAATCATAATTTCTCAAATAAAAGTATATTTTATTAGTTTAATTTTTAACTTTTATTTACATGCAAAACTTAACTCATTTCTATCGATCATTTTTTGTATTACTAAGTTGTATCAAATATAAATCATACTTATTATTTATGATTTATTTATATTTTATTAAGAACATATTTTTATTCCTATATTAATAGAATAAACCCATTTTTTGTAATTTTTATCATTACTTATATTTACACTTATATTAATATCAGTGCATGTCTTTATAATTTACACGGGATCAATATTAATAATTATATATTAATGCAAGAGCTTTTTTTTTTATTTAAAAAATGAGACTTTATATTCACATATCAAAACAAGGTCCTATATTTTTTTTTAAATTGCTACGGCGATGGGAGAAAAAATATCACATTGTTGAGAACGAAAAGTGGGAGATCATTCTCCATCTATGAATTATATTTACACTCATGTAATATGAGTGTATTTTTATTTTGTAATTTATACTAGACAATATTTATACTTATATATTAAAACAGATCCTATTATTTTTGTAATTTTTATGGGGACAAAAAGAAAATACCATACTATTGAGAACTGGGAGTGGAATATCATTCTCCACGATGTTCTATCCATTTAAAATCCCTAAATATATAATTATTTTTTATAATTAAATAATATAAATATTAAATCAATTTTATAAATAATTAGAAAAACATAAATTATATGACAAAAAATTTATTAATTAAAAATAAGATATAAAAAATTAAATTAAATTACAAAAATTAATATTTAAACTAATCTACTATAACATTAATTATATATATTAATATAATTTTGAATTTTAATCCGTATATTTGTACGGGTTAATTATACTAGTATATGTATATTTATGATAAAAACTAATTTCACAAGTGAGTTGTTGGCGCAGTGGTTACCATCATGTAGGTACAAGGTGGGTTGTGTGTTCGAGTACTCCCTACTCCAATTTTTTAATTAGAGTACTTTAATTCATTTTTTTTAAATATTAATATGTGTATTTAAGAGAAAAATAAATAAATTTTATGCTTAAATATAATTTTAGTTTTTCAAAATTTTTTAAACATCAAAGTTTGGTTGCTTTATTTTAAAATTCAGCTTTTTTAATTTATATTTTCAAATTTTTATGAGTTTTGATCCCTATTCCATTTTAAAGTCAATTATATTAACTTGACAATGTATTTTCAAAAGGAACTTGACATGCGGTAAAAAAAAAAAAGGAACTTGGCAATGTTTTAATGGATAATTTAATATTCATATCATTATAAATTTCGAAATTGTAATTATTTATATTATTTAAAAGAAAAAGTGTTGTTTTTTTTGGTACATCGGAAATTAAGAAAAAATGTTGTTTAATTGGTAATAAATAATAAAAAAAGTAGATTTAGATTTTTTAAGTCATAGTTGGTATAATTAATTGGACCGTTATTAAATTTTATAGTAGTTCATATGACAAGACGGTTAAATCTCAATTATTTGGACAAATTATAATTAAAGAATCCAAATTTGCACTATCACGCTATTGAATCTCGCCTAATTGTTCAATCGATCAAGAGTTAAATATATCATAATTAGTATATGAATTTGAATTTCATATACGCACATTTTCGACCAAATCATTAAATCTCAAAAAATTGTACAGACAATCTATTATGAATTTGAAATTCATCTGACAATATTAAAACTAATTTGACTAACTTTGATTTAAGAAGTTTAGTCGATTCATATGCAACGAACGATGAGTGTCAATTAATTGTTACATATTGATATTGTGATTAAAGATTTCAAATTTACTCAATTCAACTGTAAATCAATTAGGTTTTTTGATACCCAAATTATAAATTGTCATTTTTTTTTTTAAATAATAACGAGAAAAATAACT
Source organism: Trifolium dubium (assembly GCA_951804385.1). Taxonomy (NCBI): domain Eukaryota; kingdom Viridiplantae; phylum Streptophyta; class Magnoliopsida; order Fabales; family Fabaceae; genus Trifolium; species Trifolium dubium. The sequence goes on along the minus strand of OX638063.1, from coordinate 845,266 downwards.
AGTAAAATTAAAATACATGTTGCCCGAACAAAAAAATTGTAAAATACATGTATGCGATTCTTATGTAAATGTTTTTTTTTTATCATTTAGAAGAAAGAATATAATTTAATTGATGATAAATGTTTTTTTTTTATCAAGTCTCACAATCATAGTATTCAATCTCACCTAATTGAAGTATAAAAAGTATGATGTGAATTCTTATGAAATATGATTGTTACATCTAAACTAATGATAATGATATAATTTGGTTTAGTTCCAAACACCAACTTTAATCCATCTCACTAAATTGCACTAACAATTAATTATGAACTTAAATTTCAAATAACGATATCAAAACTAACTTTGTTTTAAGAAGTATAATTCATATAAAATGAATGTCAAATATCAACTAATTAAATAAATTGTAATTAAATAATCTAAATTTTCTCAATCCGATTGCAGCTCAATTAGAAATTGAAATTTTGTTTACAATTTTTTTATTTTCGTAGCTCAATTAAAAAAACTCACAATTAGATTTAAAAAAAAATATGGTTTTTATTTATTCATTTTAAATTTAAAACCAAAAGAGTAAAAACATTTCTACCTAATTCCACACCCCAACACTTAAACCCTAAACCATCTCTTCTCTTATTTATAAATGTTGTTAGGTTAGCAACAACTTAACCCTACTTTTTCCCTCCTAAACTATAGCATTAATTACTCTCAACAACCAATAATACTAATTCTCATTTCTCAATTTTTTCCACTTCTTATTAGTAAAAAAAATAAAAATCCACTTCTCATGGAACAAAAAAAAACATGTTATTTTGTCTTCACTTTCTCAACATTTTTCCGTTCACTTCTCAACATTTTTTACGATAAAAACAACAACTTTTTCTTCACTGTTCTCTCTCACGATGTTCTCCTTTTTCAACATTTCTACTAATACTATTTTTTTAATTAATGTTTTTTTTACCTTTTAGATTTTTTAAGGATATGATTTATTTTTGACCTTGCAATCAATCATTTTGAAAAAGTTAGTATCTCAAGGTTTATCCTTTTTGAAATAGACTAACATTCCATTAACTAATAATAGAAATTTATTTTAACTTCTCTTATTTATAAATGTTGTTAGATTAGCAACAACTTAACCCTACTTTTCCCCTCCTAAATTATAGCATTAATTACTCTCAACTACCAATGATACTAATTCTCATTTCTCAATTTTTTCCACTTCTTATTAATAAAAAAAATAAAAATCCACTTCTCATGGAACAAAAAAAAACATGTTATTTTGTTTTCACTTTCTCAACATTTTTCCGTTCACTTCTCAACATTTTTTACGATAAAAACAACAACTTTTTCTTCACTGTTCTCTCTCACGATGTTCTCCCTTTTCAACATTTCTACTAATACTATTTTTTTAATTAATGTTTTTTTTTACCTTTTAGATTTTTTAAGGATATGATTTATTTTTGACCTTGCAATCAATCATTTTGAAAAGGTAGTATCTCAAGGTTTATCCTTTTTGAAATAGACTAACATTCCATTAACTAATAATAGAAATTTACTTTAACTTATTTTTATATTTTAATCATGTTTCGATATTGATGATAGTTGTGAAATGCTTAATATCCTCTTTAAATGTGATTTCATTGTTGCTATAATTGTTCGTCTATGATTTTTTCTATTTTCGTTTTTTTTTTGGGAGTATTGACTGGTTTCTTATTTTTGAGAGTTTTGTGTATATGTCATTTCATTTTAAGTTTTTGCAAAAGTTGGTGAATAAAATATATCAAAACTGAACTTTCTCACTATCACTTGAAAACTGAAATAAAGTTTTATTTAAATAGTCTAGAGTTTGTTTTAAATTTTAATAGACTCATATGCATTCGAATGATCAAAAGTATGTTTTTGTATCAAAAGTAACTTTATGAGAATAGTTAAAGATATTAAATAACCGACAATAGTGTTGTAATTCTAATGTGCTCGAGAAATTTTTCAAAATTGTTGAAAATTAATTAATATTGTCGAAAATAATTTTATATTTTCAAAATTAATATTATTATATTTGTCTTACCATTTTTATTATAAAATCTAATAATTTTTTTATTAAAAATCTCACAATTTTTTAATATTATATATTTTTTTATGAAATAATTTTTTGTTACACATAACAGCTTATATAACCCGCGCTGTGAGAGCCTAGTAGACCCTAAACGGCTAAACCCATTAACTACTCCTTCATTAATTGTACCAATTAAATGAGTGATCTATTTTCAACGCTGTCAACAAAAAGATTTAACACAACACCAAAAACAAAAAGGAAAAAAAAAACTTAGACCAATTGCAAAACATAAACTTTGAATACTTTTATATATCATCAAAAATCAAAGTCTACAAGGATCGAATACACAACCTCAACCAACCTCATGTCCAACCTTGCCACTTAACCAATGCTTGAATTTTAGCATGCAGTATGCCGTTTAGCTATTTATTTGTTTAACAGTTTATTTATAAAAATAAAATGAAAAAACAATCCACTCAAGGATCGAACACACACAGGAAACAAGTGAATTTGCCGCTACACCAGAACCTGGACTTTGCAATATTGAATTCCGTTTCATTATTTATTTATTTCAAGGGTTCTATATAAACCCATTCGTCTTCCACCTTCAGCGGGTCATCCCGACCCGGATACTGCAAACGCACGACGTATTCAAATGGTTTTCATTGCACAGTGCGACATATTAAAATGGGTTCCCCAAAGCACCATAACCATAAGCAGGAGAGCATCGGAATCACATGTTTAAGATCTAAGATCTGGTTTTCATTGCAAACGCACGGCATATTAAAATTGATTCCCCAAAGCACCATAACCATAAGCTTAAGATCTAAGATCTGGTTTTCATCCCATCTTTTGATAACAGAAACCTTCGCCGATTTACATATTGTTCTTTTTGAATTGGATGAAATCACGTTTTGAGATTAGAGTTTTCTTGTTACTGTTCCTTTTGGTATTCCAGATTTAGATCTGTAAATTTGATGGGGTTGAATGTTTTTCTCATAATAATAACTTTAATTTGATAAGGGTTGATTTGCAAATTCAAAAATAAAGTCTAAATATTATCAAAATAAAAGTAATTTTAAATAAATTTAATAATATGATATGTAAAACACAAATGGCAATATTTTATTGGTCCAAATTATTTTGGGTTGCATACCCAAATATTTTACAAGGGTATGGAAGTGTTCACAAAAAAAAATCTAATTTCTCAATTACAATTGGTTAGGTCTCGTTCAATCAAAGTATTTTGAATACATTTTTTTTATAGATTGTTTTTAGTTTATTTAAGGTTTATTTTTTTATTTTTGAATTTAAACAAGGTATGAATAACAAAAAAAAAAAAATTATGAATAACAAAACAACAACTTCAATAGTTTATTTAAAAAAGCTCTCTCTACTCTAGATTTCCAATTTAAAGTCCTCCCCTGATTCAATTAATCCAGGGCCAGGGTACCCGATCTCTTAATTATTTTCTCCTCTTATCGTTATTATTTTATCGATTGTGAAAAGGCATGGAAGATCAAGTGATCGAGAAGGAAGAATCTAGGCCAAAGTACTACCTGCATTAGCTGTGTTGTCAACAAGTATTCTTGGTATTATTGACTACCTTCATCAGACTACGGACAACATCGGTTGGTCGTGAATACATGAAAAATCGTCACAATCCCCTCATGCTCGTGCTCCCTCCTCTTCTTTTCTTACTAAAACTTGCAATTTCTTATTACCATAAGGATCCGTGGTGTCAATATCATTGAGCTCCTCATCATATTTATGTTAGCAAGTTTCACTATCAATCACACAAGCCTTCCTACTAGGTCATCTCTAGTGAAAAATATTGTTGGATTTTATCAAGATTTATATATTTTTAAAGATCTAATGTAAAGGATTATTGTACGCCAAGATATGTATGTGTAGAAGATGCATGTAATAAGAAAGTCTATTTTATTTTATATATGAAAGTAAGAGGAATATATATTGATTGTTGTTAGGTACTCATAGTTCAATAGATAGAGACATTAACATTCACTTATTTATTTTATAAGGTAGAATTCTAGTTACGACGACTGAAAGACGGAAAAAAAAAGATATTGATTGTTAGGTTTATTCATGAATGTTAGTAGTGTTGGGTAAACACAAGGGCCGGAGGAGTAAAAACATAAACAGAGAGCGCAATCAACAACACAAGAATATAACGTGGAAACTCCAAAACCGGAGAAAAAACCACGGCCGCTGTCTAAACCGACAATCAGAGAATAATCACTGTGTGAAAATTGTTACAACACATAGACTTCACTCTCAACCACCCCATGACCCAAGTACACTCACACTCTCCAAAGTAAATATTTGACTATATCTCACAATACTCTAAAACAAGAGCATAAAAGAAAAGGAAAGACACAAATATAAACTTAAAGTGTTTACAAGTGATACTACTTCTTGGCGTCTTGGTGTGTTGAAACAAGAAACTTGAGGTCTCTTTATATAGCATTGAGCTCCACCACTTTTCATTATTCTAAGCAATATGGGACTTCTTCAATATAATTTTCTTCACCTCTTTTTTCCTTCATTACCAATGTGGGACTTACATTGCAATCAACCCCAACAATCTCCACCTTGATTGTAATGGTCTTCAATCTTCGTTGTCTATATTGACAATCATCGTCTTCGCCGAAAATCAACCACATCAATCTTCACCTTGATTGCAGGAGTTTCATCTTCTGCTTCCATTGTTTATACCGACAATCATAATTCTCAATGTCAAAACCCGACAAATCAAATTATCATACTCCACCATAAAGAGTACACTCCACTTGGAATTAAACCATCCCAAAATATTTTTTTTAACTTGAAACTAACCCATCTCAAGAATTTTCTTCACTTGGAACTAAACCATCCCAAGAATTTCATGTCGAAACCTGCTGAAATATTATGGTGCAACTTCCATGTTGGCTTTCAGGAAGTTCTTCAGCCATCGACACATCCCACCACACACCTTGCATCAATGCCAACTAATGTCTGTGTGTTGTTCTAAATCCGCTAGTAATAACATGTCCTTTCCCATGGTATAGCGGAAATACCATAAAGACACCACCATCTCCCAAAACAAGATAAATATTGTTATCACTTACCTCAGAGTCTTTTGCTCCACCTGGACAATTTCATGCCCAAAACACCTTGTGTAACCCTGATTGCATCAACTCCTCCATGCAACTTCTTCATCACAAAATCATTGCATCATTACTCTTTTCAGCACCTCCACAATATCACAATTGCAATACCTCATCGAACCAGAAGCTCTGATACCACTGTTGGGAATTTACAGGCGCCGAAGGAGTAAAAACATAAACAGAGAGCGCAATCAGCAACACAAGAATATAACGTGGAAACTCCAAAACCGGAGAAAAAACCACGGCCGCTGTCTAAACCGACAACCAGAGAATAATCACTATGTGAAAATTGTTACAACACATAGACTTCACTCTCAACCACCCCATGACTCAAGTACACCCACACTCTCCAAAGTAAATATTTGACTATATCTCACAATACTCTAAAACTAAAGCATAAAAGAAAAAGAAAGACACAAAGATAAACTTAAAGTGTTTACAAGTGATACTACATCTTGGCGTCTTGGTGTGTTGAAACAAAAAACTTGAGGTCTCTTTATATAGCATTGAACTCCACCACTTTTCACTATTCTAAGCAATGTGGGACTTCTTCAATATAATTTTCTTCACCTCTTTTTTCCTTCATTACCAATGTGGGACTTACATTGCAATCAACTCCAACAAATAGAACATAACATAAATTATTTGTTTATAGATATAGTGACAAATACCATGTAAAATTCACACATGCAATTGTGAAATTTTGAAATCGTACTTACATAAAGATGTCAAATTTAATAATATAAGCATTGCTAGTCGAGCTAGGTATTGATTATACATTACAAGCTATCACATTATCAGCACAATTGTTGTTTAAAAAACAAGAACACACAAATATAGGGTCAGACATGGATGAATTGTCCCATATTAATAGACAAATAAATATATGTTGATTTCCCGTCATAGTGCGGTGATTTGTCTTTCCGTCTTAGTGCGGAGTTTATTTTCATTTCTCGTCGTAGTTTGGTGTTTGATTTGTTCAGATTTGCAGATTTACTTTGATCCAAATTCAGTGCATATTCAATGATTTTAGCATCATCAACGTTGTAGATCTGGAGGCATGATTTTTCCGGACATTTGAAGATTATCATATCAATTGTAGGCTTCGTCACATTTGTAGACATTATGCCGTTTTATGCTATTAACTCGGATACTGTGAGCTTGTTCGCAGATTTATCCTTTTTAGTTTTTAGCAAATTTGAATATGTAATGATTTCGATTGATGTACTCTACCCATTTGAATGAATGAATATGGTTGTTTTTGAGTAAAAAAACAAATTAACATCCTATATAAATAAATAAATAAAAACAAGAAATTAACTAACATCCTTGAATCAAAGGTTGAACTTCATCATAACATCTTATATAAGTACATGGCAATATCCCTCATATATGAAAAAAAATACTCACAACTAATTATAATAAATTTAAATATAAACGTTTTTATTGAAGGACATTTTATGGATTAGAAAGAGGTAAAACATTCGTGTTTAGAAGAATTTGAGTCATCACAAGGAGAGTGATTGTGTCTGCCTTCATAAGTGGTTATCACCATACGACAATCTTCTGAGAGTTGTTCAACTCTTTTTTTTCACTCGACAATTGTTATGTGTGCAACGGTAATAACTTATGCATATATCACAAAATAAGAATGATACATATATATAATTATCTTCATACTATAATAATTAACGGGGGATGAGTAGCTCAGTTGGTTAAACTGACCAGTTGAGCTAAGGTTTAAGGAGCTGCTGGAGGTTCAGAGTTCGAATCCTGGCAAAGGAGAAAAAAAATGTATAATATACTAACAACTAACATTTGTCTATAAAAAAAATACTATAATAATTAACTAAAATATTGATAAAAAACTTTATAAAAAAATCCTAAAAAAACAAATAGTTGAAATAAAGTAGTCCCTCCGTCCCATTTTAAGTGTTGCAGTTGACCAAATCACACACTTTAAGAAAAAATGTGTAAAAGAGAGAGAATATGATTTTTACTAAAATACCCTCTATTTTTATTGGGAGTAGATATTGAAATACTAAAAAGTATATTTTTTTAATGTACTTTTTCTCTTACCTAATGATTGTTTTAAGAGATAAAATAGTAAAAATTAATGTTATAAATAGTATATGACACTTATTTTGGGACAAACAATTTTGGCAAGTATGACAAACATATATATAAAGACTTCACTTATTCATTTTTAAGAATAAAATTTTACATGCAAAAGTTGGGTGCTCGAACCACAAATACTTCATTTATTCATTTTTAAGAATAAAATTTTAAGTACTAAACTGTTGTTTTTGGTATCGGAAAGATAAACTAGAGAGTTTGAACCACAAACACTCTACTTATTCATTTTTAAGAATGAAATTTTAGTTACTAGACTATTTTTTTAGTACATCATAAACCGCTTGAGACACGTTTTATATGCAAGAGTTGGGAGCTCGAACTACAAACACTTCATTTATTCATTTTTAAGAATAAAATTTTAATTACTAAAGTGTTGTTTTTGGTATCAGAAAGGTAAACTAGAGAGCTTGAACCACAAACACTCTACTTATTATTTTTTAAGAATGAAATTTTAATGCAATAATTCTTGGTCGGATTATTAGTGTGTCTTCTTCTAATAATTAGTGGGTTAACACGAAAAAAACTACTCGAGACAAATATTTCATGTCACTGAGTAAGACTCCAGATTACTCCAGTTTGGCACTTCGTTCTTGATAAAAGATCGATACTTCAATATTCGAAGTTAAACACATATATGTTCGTTTCATTTTCCTATAATTCCACTTCTAAGTAGATTTCTTTAAGGGGAAATTCTATGGTGAAGTCACATTTTTGTCTTATTTAAAGAAGTCGTATTTTTAGTCAATCAGAATTCAATGTTGACTTAGTCAATTCCACGTAGGATTATACAGTGAATTTCATTTATCATGCACTCTCATATCTTTTAATTTTGCAAATAAGTTCCAATATTTTTTTTTGACTAATAAATCCCTAATATATTAAAATTAAGGGTTAATTACATTTTACCCCTGTAAAATATACCAAAGTTGCTTTACCCCCTGTAATTTTTTTTTTGTTACTTTTTTTTGAACACGCCAAAATGAGATTATATATATACGAAAAGAGTCGACCCCTAGCACAAGATGTGCTAGAAACAGATCAACAAGAGTACATCAAAAGTCAAACCAAAATGTCAATGTCAATACAAAATCAAATACCCAAACACAACAACGGGTTCACCCACCAACTATGTAGGTTAACCCCCATCCCTGGATACTGAGTCCTCAACCACCAGAAAGCATGCCGCTTGATCAAGTCCAACAGGAGTGAAGTCGGTCGTGCGGAATTTTTGAAAAGGCGTTGATTGCGCTCTGTCCAAATAATCCAAATGCTGACCAACCAAATGAGCTGCATGAAAGATCGCCGATCTCGACTGCCTCCAACTGCATAAGTGAACTGAAGGAAATGAGCAGAAAGGGTCGAAGGATCAACCATCTCAAAACCAATCCAAGACCTGACCAGCGACCACAGGGATCCAAAAGAACCACACGAACAGAAGAGATGATAAGCTGTCTCAAGGCCTCCACATCCAGAAACGCAAACCTAATTTGCCTGTGCAAGAATACCGCGACGACCCAAATTGGTCTTCGTCGGTAACCTGTCCCGCAAAAGTCTCCAAGCAAGAATAGACACCTTCGCGGGGACATGACGATGCCAGATAAGATCTGCTGCGTCGTCTAAAGGCACTGGCTCCTGAGACGTCAATAACTGGTAAACACCACTGACAGTGTAACCACTATCTAGATCGAAGCGCCACCTCCACACATCAGGCACCTGGTCCTGCATCTGGAAATCATGAAGTAAGATCTGACACTCCCCCAACATCTCCTCCTCCCACACCCATGACTGTCGCCGCCACTCCCAAGCCATCCCCTCTGCCTCCCACCCTAACTCAAACATCTCAGCCACCATGTGCTACTTGGTCATTGCCAAATCGAACAGACGACCAAACCGCACCCGCAAAGGAACTCCTCCCACCCAAGGATCCGACCAAAAGGAAGTATCCCTCCCATGCCCTACTCGACGCACCACTCCCTCTGCAAACCAACCACCCCCAAGCCCTGCATTCCCATCTCTAATCTCCACTATCTCCCGCCACCATGCTGACCCTCTCCGCCCCCCCTCACGCAGACGACCTCCCTCTAAACCATACCTAGCCATCAACACCCTAAACCATAATCCCCCCCGATCAACCAGCATCCGCCAACACCACTTCCCAAGAAGAGCAGTGTTAAACTCCCGTAACCGCCTGACCTCCAAACCCCCATCCTCCCTACGCATACAAATGGAGCTCCAACTAACCCAAGCAACCCTCCTGTGATCCTCACTCCCACCCAAAAAAAAATTAAGTAATAAAGAGTCAAGGGAAGAAATGATACCTGTGGGAGCTTTGAAGAAGGAAAGAGCATAAACAGGAAGAGAGGACAGAACGGATTTGATCAATACCAGTCGACCACCAAAAGACAAAAAACGACTTTTCCAACCAGATAATCTCTTTTTAACACGCATCAACACCGGATCCCAAAAACCTAATCGGTTCGGATTCCCCCCGATAAGGAGACCTAGATAAACAAACGGTATCTTACCTACTCGACATCTCAAAGCACTCGCTGCCTCGGCTAACCAGTAATCAGGAATATTGACCCCAACCAACATACTCTTATGAAAATTAACCTTCAATCCTGACATGACCTCAAACAACATAAGAACAGCTTGTAACACTCGCACATTGGCCCAACTCTTAACCCCTAGCAGGAGGGTGTCATCAGCAAACTGAAGGTGAGACACCGTAAGAGCACCCTGACTACCCACTGTGTACCTAGTAAACAACTGTTGATCCGTCATTGACTTCATGAGAACATGCAGCCCTTCTGCTGCCAGTAAAAAAAGAAACGGTGACAACGGATCCCCTTGTCGTAGCCCTCTCTCTAACGCGAACTCCTCTGTTGGGCTACCATTTACCAACACAGACGTTGTAGCCGTTCCGACACATTCCTTTATCCATTTGCGCCAAAGCGTCGGAAAAGCCATCCTCCCCATCACAGCATCCAAGTACCCCCAATCCATTGAATCATAAGCCTTCTCAAAGTCCACTTTAAACAACATTAAATCCTTTTTATTTCTCCGAGCCTCATCCACAACCTCGTTGGCTATAAGAATCCCGTCCAGAATCTGTCTATCCCTGACAAAAGCGGATTGGGACTCAGAGACAACACTCCCTATAACCACGTGCAACCGATTGGCTAAAACCTTTGCTAAGACCTTATACAAACTACCTACCAGAGCTATAGGCCGAAACTCATTAAGACACTGCGGGTTATCCACTTTAGGGATCAAAGCAATAAAAGTGGAATTCAAACCCTTAGCCAACCTCCCATTACGATGAAACTCGGACACAAACCGCATGATGTCACCCTGCAACTCCCCCCAAAAGTCTTTGATGAACCCAAAATTTACCCCATCAGGGCCTGGGCTTTTGTAACTATCACAATCCCATATCGCTGCTTTAACCTCCTCGACCGAGAACGGTCTAGTCAAACTGTTACCCTCCGCCCATCCCAAGCGCTGAAACTGGAGATTTTCCACCTCTGGTCTCTCCACGTTCCCCGCCTTAAAGTGTGCTGAAAAATGGTTAAACACCGCTTGCTTTATTGGGGCTACAGTATCCAACTGAACACCACCAACCAAAATAGACTTAACTGCATTGCCCCGCCTCCGATTGGCCAAAAGAGAGTGAAAGTACTTGGTATTAGCATCACCTTCCTTAAGCCACAAGGCCCTGGATTGTTGCCAATAAATGCTTGCATTCAGGCGAGATAAGGAGTGAACCTCAGAGGTAAGTCCATGTAGCTCCGCAATCTCCGTAGCAAAGAGAATAGACTCTTCCCCTTTGGTATCCAACTCTGCCATACGTGTTTTCAAATCATCAATCTTACTTGACAGATTTTGACTATGTGACACGTGTCATGCTTTTAGAGCCTGTTTGATTAATTTGAACTTGGTCTTAAGAACATGGCCTCCCCACCCATCCACCTGAAGCGCTCCCCATCTCTCTCTTACAAACTCCCGATAACCCGGAACATCAGCCCAGCACTTCAGCATCCTCGACGGCCTCGGCCCCCAATCCTCTTCACTAGATGACAAGATAAGAGGGCAATGGTCCGAAAGCCCCCTTGGATGAGCTGATTGCAAACAATTTGGCCAGACTAAACACCACTCCTCAGTGAGCAGAAATCTATCAAGCCTACTCATCGACGTCCCATCCCCTCTGTACCAAGTAAATTTTCTACCACTCAGAGGGAGATCGATCAGATAATTATCCTCGATAAAGGAATTAAAATAAGCCACCTCCCCCGACAGAGAGCCAGAACGCGTCGATCTGCGCTCAGCTAGATGCCTAATATCATTGAAATCACCACATACACAAACAGATTTACCAGCTACCTGTTGTAACCGAGCGGACAAGGCACCCCACAGCGCTTGCCGTGCCCCTTAGTCACATGGTGCATAAACATTGACCAACGTAAAGTCTTGCTCCGTTTTCTTAAATCTTCCCTGACACCACAAAGCGTGTGGTTGACTGACCGACGTCCACATCTCAACTTCATCTACATCCCATATAGTTAGTACACCCCCCGAAGCCCCAACCGAGGGTCGAAAAGAGAAAGCATGTGGGGATAATCCCCATAAACTAGCCACCAACGCCTCATCACACACCTGCATCTTCGTTTCCTGAATGCAAATGACGAAGGGCCTTTTCTCCCCTATCAGCTTACGAACCTCCTTTCTCTTTTCCAACCCACCCAACCCCCTAATATTCCATGATATGATCTTCATTGACCACCCTCTCTCGCGATGAAAACACCCTCCCTCACCTTAGAACTTACCTTAGACTTACTATGTCCAGTCCTGGAAAGAACGTTGAACATATTCCCACTATGACCCTTAACCGAAATACCTAGAGCCTGCCCAAACCCGACCATGTCATTCACAACTGCCTGATCATTCCCTTGCATTGTTACCCAGTTCTGCCAGTCATTATTCACCGAGACTAACGAAGCAGCCCCAGATGAATTAGCCTGGACATCAACCGCATTACCTTTAACCTCCCCGCTGGGACAACCCTTTTTGTGTTCATGCTGCCTTAACACACCCAACACCTCTCTACGATCCTGACTAGGCAACCGCGCAATCTTCTTGAGACGCACGGTATGCTGGGGCGCCTTATTATCCTCCTCCCCCCTGACTGGTGGGCTAAGAGCGCCTCCCCCCTCAAGGTTGTGCTCACGAAGCCATTCCAAACTCCAAGGTCCAGACATCGCGGTACGTGTTGCAGAAGGTGGGCAGGACTTAGTTCTCTGCCTATTCGCAGAAGAGTTAGCTTTTGAAGAGTTAGCTTTCTCCCCCACTGATTCAACCTCCTTTGGAGTTTGAATAACCTTTACAATCCCATACTCCCCTCTCTCCACAATCCTCACTACCGAAGACTCAGAAACAGAATGGCCGTGCGTGCGAGCATTAACATTCTGATTACCTACTGAGTCCTTTTGACCTAATCCCTCTAACACTTTCTCTACCACCTCTTCATCAACTTGATGTCGCTCCTCAAAACCATGTGACAGATCGTCCTCCATAGCACATTCCTCAGATTCACTTTCCTCCCCAAACAAACAAGCATCGTCCCCTAACGCGAAACCCCACTCCTCAATAATTTGGATCTCAACGATCTGTCCATCAACAAGTAAACTCTCCTTTCCTTTCAAGACCTCTAAAGCGGGGGTGGCAATAAGAACTCTGGCAAAGTCTAATCTATCTTTAGCCAACGTGCAATTGTCAGCTCGGAGATACCTCCCACAATCATAGACACAGAGTTTAAAAAACTCTTCAGTCCACGCATGCAGAGGAACTCCGTAGAGCCTTACCCACGCCCCCTCCCAACAGACACCATATCGCTTCCCCATTTCACCCAGTTTGACAGAAAAAGACCAAAAAAAATCTTTCGCCCCACCTAGAATTGCCATCACGTCATTGTGTGACGCACTATGAATAAAAACTCGGTCTGCCCCCAAAGGCGTCACAATCAATTCCGTAAAACCCCCATCCAAAATGCGATTTTGTACTAGGAGTATCGCTTCACTGTTACTCACAGTGGCCACCACTCCCCCAGATGCCCATGAGACTGTCTCCTCTTTCGTCTGATACTTTCGCAAAAACACCTTTTGTCCTAAAGACTCTCTCCCCTCCTGAAGCCTCTGATCCCCCTTATTCTTTCCTAACTGAATATCAACCTCCCCCACTCGCACAGACATGCCGGGGGCTTGATCTGTGTCAAGAGTGACAGTCTTAGCACTACTCCTCTTAGCAACAACCAAACTATCATCTACCTTAGGGCATTCCACCAACACCGCCTTACTAGTAATGACATCCGTAGGTTTGTCTCGACTATATTTAGCTAAACTAGCCCTAATGTGATAGTTGCCAAACCAGACGTCATTTAGAGCCCTAATCATACTGTCTATGTTTTTTACTTTAGAAAACCGGACGAACCCATAAGGTTTCCCATTTGCGTTCACTTTCCTAGCAACGAAGACATCCTCCAAAATACCGCAAACTTCGAAACCTTTTCGTAAGTAAAAACTAGACAATAACGGCGGGAAATTGGTGAAATAAAAAGAAACATACCTAAAACCTTCTCTCCTATTCACATCCGTCACCCCTTGTTGCACCTCCGGCCTGTGTATCTCTTTCTCCACACCATACGCGAGTTGTTCACCATGTTTGAACTTTCCGGCATGCAGACCAGAATGGCCATCTTCCTTGTCCGCGCGCACGGATTTTTCACTTACTCCTCCCTTCCAGTCCCGACGTGCACCCTGCCATGGTTGTAGCCTTGAGAAAACGTTTGGTCTGAAAAGCTTATGTCGCCGGTAATGAGAGTACAAGGGATCATCTCCAAAGCGCATATCAGTTCGTGATCGCCAAACCTCCTCGCCGGTTATCCTTGGCATTCTGTCGTACTCGTCATCGTTTCGTAGGGGTCTCCCGTTTCGTGATGAATCCAATGTCGAGAAGGATTGGTACCGCCGCTGATGTCTGTTGAACCGAGAATAATCCTGTGCAAAACCGTTCCTGTTCTGGTAATCATGGTAAGTTTCAAAGTTCCGTCCTCCATCTCCCTGTCTTGTCGCTTTCCGCCGTCGTCGGCTCACCACCGTCCACTCCTCCCCATTCCCCCCCATTTGTGGCACCCTGCCGGCATCCCTTACCCCCCGAATCCTCTCTCAGCCGACAAAGAAAGCCGGCGCGGCCGCCCTAGGGAAACCCTAGAGGCGTCGCCTCTCTCCCGCTCTCTTCCTCTCATTCTGTTCCGCATTTTTTTTGTTACTTTACCCCCTGTAATATAAGATTGTGTGTTTTACCCCCTTGACTCAAGTCAACCATAATATAATTTGAGGCGGTTTTGTTTTGTGGCGGTTTAAAACCCTCACTAAAATTATATTTTGCGGTGGTTTTTTCAAAAATCGATTTAAAACCCTCGTTAAAACGATTTTTTAGCGGCGGTTGACTTGAGTCAAGGGGGGTAAAACACAAAATCTTATATTACATGAGGGTAAAGCAACAATTTTTTTTTACAAGGGGTAAAACAACTTTGACATATATTACAGGGGTAATATGTAATTAACCCTAAAATTAAAATATTTGACAGATTCAACATATTATTTTTCTGGTTCCAAAAAAAATACACATACTACCTCCATCCCAAATTATAAGATTCATTTTGACCATTGCATGTTCGCCAATGCACAATTTTGATCATTAATATCTTTAATTGCGCATTAGTAAAAATTATAAAAATTTAATATTTTGAAAATACTCATCAAGACGAATCAAACAAGATATTATATACTAATATTTACATCTATAAATTATGAAAAAAATACGGTCAAAGCAAGATACATAAATAAAATAAAATTTTGATGTCACGATTTCATAGAAATTTTGACTCTCATTTGTGTGTCGCTAGACGTAGATGATATTAAACAGACAGATTGATATAATTCAAACTTCATGAGTCTTTCATATAAACTAGACATTTAATAAGTCAATTATTACGATCGACATATTTTCAGTCTAATCCTCAAAATTCCAACTCTCATTCATTTGTTGGTCCAATTATGTGAAATTGAACAAACAGATTGATAAAATTTTGAAATCTCTTAAAAAAGTCGGCAGTTTTGGTAAAACTTCATGGTTCCTTCATAGAAACTAGGTATCTAATTTGACAGTTATTACGATCAGTCCACACAATTGAATTTCGATCATCAAATTTGTGTCTCTCATTTGTTTGTTGGTCTAATTAATTAAGTGATATTAACGGACGAATTGATAAATTTTAAAATCTCTTAACTCTAAACCTTAAACCCCAAACCATAAACCCTTTAGTCAAACTTCACGGTTCTTTCATATAAACTAGGTATTCGATGTGACAGTTATTACGATCGGTCAACACGTTCGAAATTTGATCATCAAAATTATGACTCTCATTCGTTTGTTCGTCTAAGTAGGTGATATTGATAAAATTCAAAATCTCTAGTCAAAGTTGGCAATTTTAGTCAAATTTTGTGACTCTTTCCTATAAACCAAGTATCTAATGAGATAATTATTATGATATATATATTTGATTTCCGATCGTCAAAATTTTGACACTCATCTATTTGTTAATCCAATTAAGTGATATAATTTGAAGTCTCCGGTCAAATACTAAAGTTTTTGTTGACGCAAAGTCAAATACTAAGTTAATTTTTTTTTTGAAGCAAAATACTAAGTTAATAGTGTAGGATAAATACAAATTTAAATAATTATAATTTTTTTGACGATATTAATTAACTATAATGTTTATTTATAAGAATTTTGATTATTAATCTAATTCCTTAATTACACTTCAAATATCTACTAATCTCTTTAATTTAATGTTCTAATTTATGTTTTAATTAATTAATAAAATATCTCATATTTCAACTTAATTATATTATGTGAGAATATTTTATAAATATTGTGTGAGAATATAATTAGTGTCAATGATTAATATAAATTTGGTTATTAATGGTCATTTTTCCCTTATATTTTGAGACGGAGGAAGTAAGTCAGAGTACTAAGGCCGGGAGGGAGTACTAATATTTATTCTCTCTGGCCATAAATATAAATAAATTTGATTTTTTTGGTGCATTTGAACGTATTTGACTATAATATGAACCAAATACATCGATAGTCAAATATACCAAAAAATTAAATTTACTTATATTTGTGGCCGAAAAGAATATCTTTATCATACATTAATAATAAAATAAAATAAAAATAAATGTCGATAGTCAACATGAAAAAATGAAAAATTATTTTAGAATGGAGGGAATATCTTTTATTTTTGTATTTTATTTTATTTTACAGTACATTTTTAATTTTTAAGTCAATTGGTTCAATCGGAGTATAATTTATAATTTCAAATCACAATTAGATAATAAATCTATATAAAAGGAAGATAAATTTGTCCCTAAGTTTAGTTCAATTGGCTGGACATCATGCACGGAAGTGCAAGGACCGTAATTTGAACCCGATATGCCCGCTAATTCATTTTTACGAGGTGAATTTCTAGCCACTAGGCTACCTGACCAAAAAACAAAAATAAAATTTTTGTAGCAACAAAAATAAAAATCCAGCACAACTAAACCCTAAAATTAGTCATAAATTTTGTCATCATCTTCTCATCACTAGCAGGAAAAAGAAAAAAAAAAACACAGTTGAGTTTTCTAAAAGAAACGTTAAATCCACGTTAAATTTATAGGTTTTGAGAAAGTTAAGATTATGATTTAAATCCAAATTAATAAAATAACTTAACTAAAAAAAAGACTAATATACAATAAGTAGAAGTTTCATTTTAAAATGATTCACCATAAACTTTCACCACCATATTTTTTGATGTGGCATGAGCTTCACATCTATTTGTCCATGTAACTGACTTTTCTAAAAAAGTCACTTACGGACTGCACCATAGAAAGCCCCATATTTTTATAGAAGTTTCATTTATAAATATCAAAAAACGTTAAAATAATCAAGACTTATTTGCTTGATGTAGTGGCTTACTTATGGTAATGCTTATAAATGTCGTGGGTTCACATCCCATTACCAACTTTTTACCAAAAATTTTCTTTTTAAATAGCCTTTAATTGTTAATATACAGGGAAAAAAAATTCAAACTACTACAAACTTTAGATTTGAGCTCGGGACCAGTGGAAATCAAAGCACATCACCTAGCAACTTGGCTGTCTACACGTTTTGTTCAAATTTCGCAACCAATAGAATAGATATGTATATAGTATATGTTTTCATATAACTGTGTAACAATTACGTATTAAATAATTAAATTCTTTTTTTTTACTATAATAATATTATTCATTTTAATCATATAATTATATGCTTACCAAAAAAAAAACATGTAATTATTGGCACTTGATTATATTGAATATAGTAAATTTTATCCTACAATTTTTTTATTATGTTTATGTATAATAAATTAGGATAAAATATACTCTAACATTTTCTAATTTAGCTTCACGGGTTATGAAAATGAAAATAATTTTGATAATTTTATCATTAAGCTATATGAATATAATTTTAAAATAGTTGGTTCAATGTTGATTAACACTGAATTTAGTAGGGAGGATCACAGTCTGATCCATCACAACTACAATCGAGAAGGGTTTGAACCACATTTGATGTCAGAACTAATCACCCGAACCAAATTAAACTCGTGGTGAAAACTAAAAAATTGAATAAGACTTTAGCCTACATTTTGAAGTTAATGATTTAAAAATTACAATATAAATTAAGTAAAATTCCCACATGACGACCCTTTTATAGAAATTGAAGTCTAATCATCAACATTTTATTTCTCATTTGATTGTTGGTCAAATTAGGCAATATTAAACAGTCGGGTTGATATAAATCAAAATCTCCAATCAGAGTTGATATTTTTTATCAAACATCATGACCATTTCATTGAAACTAGGTACCCGATGAAATAGTTATTCAAATTTGTCTACACGTTTGAAATACGATAATCAAAATTATAACTTTCATTCATTTGTTGGTTCAATAAGGTGATACCAAACAGGCTGGTTGATAAAATTTGAAATCTTCGGTCAAAGCCGATAATTCTAATCAAACTTCACGACACTTTCATTAAAACTAAGTTTCCAAAACCCTAAAACCCAAACTCTAACAGTTGAAATCCAATCATCAAAATTATGACTCTCATTCGTTTGTTGGATAAATTAGGTGATACTGAATGATCAAATTAATAATTTTTAAAATCTTCGCGCAAAATTGGTAGTTTTAACTGACCTTTTCATATAAACTAGTTATTCCATGAGACATATATTACGATCAATCCACACGTTTGAAATTCGATTATCAAAATTCTGACTTTCATTCAGTTGTTGGATCAATTGGTTGATATTAAACGATTAGATTGATAAAATTTAAAATTTATGGTCAAAATCAGTAGTTTTTAGTCAAACTTCTTGGTCATTTATTAGAAACTAGTTATCCAATGATACATATATTACAATAATTCTACACAAATCTGATTATTAAAATTTTGACTCTCATTCGTTAATTAGATCAAATCACACATTTGTTTATTTTTTAAATCATTAACTTTAAATTTGAGTATAATTTTAAAGGACAATTACAAAATAAACCTACATAAGAGGAATATAAAATTCAGGTGAACTAGATAAAATTATTTTAAAATGTGAGTCTGTTAAATTAATTTATTAATATGACCAAAAAAAAATTATTTATTAATTAATTTTTTAGAAGTTATGGTATAATGGAGTTGATTAATTATAAATATTTTTTTAAATCAATGAATTAATTATAAATAGTAAAAACTATTTTTTTGAATCAATAAATATTTTGTATTTGTAACAGTATAATAGAGTTTATTAATATCCAAAAATATTAGAATATACACCATAGTATGTACGTACTGCGTAGCAGTACTGTGTATGTTGATTTTTTTTTAATAATACTACTATAGAGTAATTATAACTCACTTTTTAAATATAAATACTTTATTTAAGATCTTGTTTTTTTAGTGGTATACCTAACCGTACAAAAAAAAAGTAATACTTGGTAAGTTCTATATAAATAGGATCATCCGATCAAATAATTCATGGCCACACTGAATCCTATCTCTCTTTTGGCAGATCTCTCTCTTTTTCTCCGTCGCCTGGACATTTTTCTCTCACAAGTGTTTCTCTCTGCACCGTGCAAATATCAAAGTTATAACCATCAAATATACAACCTAGAAAATTTGATCAAGTGAAAATGATCATAACGACCCAAATTCAAAGTTATATGGGTGTTTTTTTTTTTTTCTCCATCAAAATACCAACAACATGAAAACCTTGCGATTACAATTTTTTCATGTTCTTATCTTCAATTTCATTCTCAAATGCTTAAAATTTTATTAATAAAAAGAGTGGATCTAATTAAAAAAATTTGTTAGTTAGCACTTAAATGGTAAAATTATTTCAGGGTTCTTGTATTAGCATGAAAAATTGAAGCAAGATCTACGAAGTGAAGATTCAAATTGTTGTTTTTTGAGCCATGAGAGAAAGAGGTGAAGAGGCAAGGTGTTAAAATCTGGGTGCCTCTCAAAATCCATTTTATCCTTCCCAAAAAATCCACCTGTTTATTGAGTTTTTAATGAACAAGGTCAGTTTTGAAACTTCTTGGATGTTATGCAGGGAGAAAGAAAGGTCTTAATCCAATGTGGTAATGTCTTGTGCGATAACATAAACTTGATTAATCTAACGGTTAAGAAGAGTGGTACACCGGTGAGGGACTTAATAGAGCCCTCACCTTAGAAGCCACCTAAAATATGACATTTATGAGTGTTTATTGGGAATGTTCAAAATAGTAATTAATTGACTTAATGAACAGCTGAACCATTTCATTAAATGTGACTGCAAAGGCAATTTTTTTTTTGTATTTTTTAGGGTTTCCCATAAGTTGGGTGTGATTTTCAGAAACGGGTTTTGAACCCGACCCGAGTACCTGAGATTTTGATGTGATGAACAGATTCGCACCGGAACGACAATGCGTGTCTCATGCATTTTTTCGCGGCGGATCCGGCTGCGTCTACTAAAAAATGATTCTTTATATCTAGCAAGTTCAACGATACCAAGATCGTGAATTGATTGACTAACATGGCATAAGTTTTTATTGTTGCTGCAAATCTGCAATGGTAGAATAAGAACCATTTTGTACCCAAAACAAAAAAAGGGAACTTCTACGGTACATTTGAATAATTCAAGTGTATGATATCCTAAATTAATAGATTAACGGTTATTTTATAAATAAAAAACACGGTTAGTCGATGATTGTATTTTAGATATAATAATAGCACAAAAAAATACAATTTTATTGTTTATAATGATTACATTAATATTTTCACATTTTTTTAATAAAAAAATTGAATATTAACTATTATGAAGAATAATAATTCAAAAAATATCAAAATTTATATTTTTGACAATTTTAATAAATGATATTCAGTTATTATAATATTTTTAATGATAAAAAAATAATTTATCTTAAAAAAAATTCATTTTATTTATCAATTTAATACCCCTTGTACCGGTACATTAGACACAGTAAAATTTGCCAAAAAAAAAAAGAGAATAAGAACCTTTGTTTTTGGCTTTAGATTGCCTCCTCAGAACAGAAAAAAAAAACTAAACAAACCCAATTTTGAAACCTTTGGATTAGAAAAATAATAATAACACAAAACGATTTAAAAAAAAAAGGCATAAAAGAATATAGAAATCAAAGATCCAACTCAAACTTGATGTAAAACTCAGAAAGATCAAATACACGTCGAAGAATCTCAGATCCAAAAATTGTCGTCAACATCATTCTACTTCTTCATCTTATCGTAGTTCTTTAGTGGAGGTGAAAAAATTGAGTTGTTAAGTCACAATTAGTTTTGGTGGAATTATTTCTAGGTTGAGAAAATGAAAATTATGAAGGATGACAAAATAAATAGTGATGATTTCTTGATTTTGGTTTGTGATGAATGATGATGATGATGGATGATGGTGAGTTCAGTGATGATGGTTTACCAGTATTTTCTAGAAATATGATTTAAAAATCTTATAAACACACTCTCTAACACACTTTCTTAACACACTCTAATTAAAATTTGTCACATCACCCCTTTTCCTTATTCATTTATTTATTAATAAAAAAAATTATAATAAAAAGAGAAGTGAGGTGATGTGGCAAATTTTAATTGTAGTGAGTTGAAAAAGTGTGTTAGAGAGTGGGTTAGAGAGTGAATTAAAATAAAGGGAATAGTCATTGCATTCGGTGGTGGTCACCTTGGTTTAAAAAAGAAGGAACAAAGGGAGTAGTCTAATGACATTTAATTGACTAAATCTATACTTAACTCTTTGTCAACAAAAAATCTACAATAAATTTAAGGAAATCACATAATGTGAAATTTCTTTTTTGACGAAAAAAATTGTGAGAGTTTTGTGATATACAAAATTTTTATATCGTTGTATTTTTTGACGTGATAGAAGGGTATATCCATTACCAAGAGATCCACAATTTTGAAGTTGATATATATCACAAAAAAATTCTTTTAATTTGTATTAAAGAAATTCAACGTGTAACTTTACTCTTTACATAAATAAGATATCTTCAAACCTGACAATAAAATGTGACTAAAACACACATATTCTTTAAAACGATTCTCCGAATACTCGAACAGATCACATTTTTCTCAGGTTGTCTAACCTAGCCTGAAGATCATCGTCTATACCATCATCATTTCCCGTTGGTTCAGCCTGAGCTACCCTGTTCATTGCCACTGGTGCAGCGACTGAGGTTGATCCAGGTGCATTCAAAAGCTGCATGTTGAAGAGAAGGAAATATATCATCAATCATCATTATCCATTATTATTGTTACACGTTATCCCCAAGCAAAGGAAACAATCATTCATTTTAGTGCCTGTTAGGATTGACATATTTGAGTTTATCTACCGGCATAAGCAATTGTGAAACCGTCTGAGGGAGCTTATAAAAACAAACAACTTATGACATGCCCATAATTTATGTTTAGCTTATTTTCACAAGCTCTCTAGAATAATAGTAGTCTATAGCTTATATGAAGTCAGTTTAACTTTATTTCATTTTTTGTTATAGATATAGCTTATACATAAGCACTTATATCATATAAGTGCTTAATTAATTTGTTTATCCAAACAAAGCCTTAGTCTATTATTAATTTTTTCACGTATAACAAGAAGAATGAAAACAATGTACCTCAGAGTTGATATCAATTCCAATCTCATCAAGAACCTGATTCACATGATCTTCCGTCTCTTCCTCTTCTTCATCGCCTTCCAAAGCATCGTCAATTGCATCTCCCATTACCTCAGAACCAAGTTCCATCTTCTCATTCTGTCTTTCAAACTCTTGCATTATCTTTTGTAAATAAGGCATATTCATTTGCCTATTCATTTGACCCATCGCTTTAGTAACTCCTTTCATAGCATCCCCCATTGTTTGAGTAGATTTAAGCGTCTAAAATTGACCTGAGAAAGTCATTTTTAAAAGCTATAGTAAACCAATCAATCTAGCATATTCTTGCAGTATGCAAATGATATTACCATAGTATGAAATATGGATGAGCGTGAGGGTGTTGACAGTAATAATGCTTCATTATGTATATGCTATGAAACACGTATATGAATACCAGACACTAATATGTCGACATTGATAATAATTTAAGAAAATGAATTGAATGAATGTAAATCACATGTGTTGGTGTCAGGTATACTAACACATGTTGGACACCTGACACGCCTTCAATCAGAATTGTTGTAGCTACACGGTAAATGTGCATCAGTGTTGTACAACACTAAACACATAATCTAAACTTATAAGCCGATTTGCATTTCCAAAGAGCTCAATAAGAATGGAGATACTTATGAAGTTGGGTGGCTTACAAAGAAAACACAAAATGTTTTGCAAAACAAACCTGAATTCTCAAAGAAACACCCTGAAGTTGTGATTTAAGCATAAAACTTTTCAATCTGATGTCGTGTTCTGATAAGATCCTTGGCCATAACCTTCACAACACCCTAACAAATTGAAGCCAAACTCAGAAACAACACAAATCAGACCAAACATATTACATACCTGTTCAAATAACCCCACCTTACTATATCAAACCACAATTCTTAAAAGCAATAAGCTTCTCATCATACATAAACCACTTAAGAACTACAAATAATGTAAACTATAATATAAAGAGAACTCCAAAAACAACTCTTAGTCAAAACATTTTTCTTTACAAATTTATCCTTAACAACACAGTTCTTTACAATATTACCCTTGATTGATTCATGAATATTTAAACTGAAATTCAGATAAGTTCATATAGCATTGACATTATGAAACTGAAGCAAACTAAGTGTATGTTTGGTTCACTTCTAGATGGACTAAATTTGATTCAGATAAGCTCATATTGGATCACCGCTGCTGATTGCTTATCTTTCTTTCTTCACTGTTTCACTCTGCAATTCCAAATATTTTTTTTTTCAATAACTAGTATCACTCTTCTTCTGCAACAAGAGTTTTTTTTTTCGCCAAAAGAAAAATCTCTTATATGTTAATTATCCCGTATATTTTATAATCTTAACCAGAGTGGAGGGTCCGAAAGTTCGAATCAATTTCGATATTTTTTGTCAATTGAGTTAAAACTTTATTATTTAATATAATAAAAAATGGTAACCTACATATCATTATCATTATACCTATAAAAATTATTTTTTTTCCAATAAATTGGATATCCACAGTTACGCAATTACTGTTTGCAACCATCTGATCTAAATTAACGATTGATATTTTTAAACAGTGTTAAAATTGATATGTTATATGGACCGTATGATCACAAATCAACACTGATCAATTACCGTGCATAAGAAGACCTAATGTCCATAAATCAACACTTTGACACCTAATGTCCATAAATCCCAACTTATATATTATAAGCAACATTAAAGACCGTTTGATTTAGAAAACACAAAGAATACAATTTCTACTTATATTTGAAAGCAAGGTTCATCATAATAACATTTGAATGAAATAGAATCAAATCAATAACATTAAGTAAATGTAGAAACAAGCTACACCATGACAAGAAATAGATACGAGTCTTCAAGCCAAATGTGCTAAATAAGGGAAATGGTAAACCTAGTCAAGAACTTGCCATATTGTAAGTCCCCAAGCCAAATCATGCAAGACGCAAGCTGGAGGAGTCGGATCAAGGTTAATGGTAATAGAGTTCAACAAGCAAAACCGAAGATATTATGCACTTGCTGGAGCATATGAACACTTAAGAAAAAGGCCGTCCTTGGATTTTACAGCTAGCACTTCGAAAAGAGCTTCACTGTTAGGTACCTTGGGGTTATATTTATTAAGGAATTTAAGTATCTCGGAGTCATTGAGATTACAGCTTCTCAATACGTTTTGTATTACCCAATGCAACTCATTGAACATAGCTTTCCATTCTAGAGTTTGAATAAGAGCAAACACAGTGAACATATGACAAGCAAAACCATAATGCACCATCTCCTTGTACATATTATAGGCCTGATCAGTATTACCACGTTTACGATGTTCAATAATAAATAAATTATAAATTATTCCATCTGGCTTATAATTAAACTTCAGCATTGTGTCATAAGCATTCTCTAAACCCCTATTGCAGAAACCCTTGACAAGCTCCACCAGACTCTTAAATTCATCATCATTGCAGTTCACTGCCAGAGTACGTCGATATTCTAAAAGTGGGATATTCAAAACCGAATGATAATTATAATTAGATTTGAGAAGATGCTTCTTAGTTTCTGTTGTCCTAACTTTGTTATCAAGTCCATTAATAAACACACTATATATAACAGAATATGGCAATAAATCACAGTGTGACCTTCTTTTATGAGGCAATTCATCTAAGTGTGTCATTTGATCAAGCAATTCACAAGCATTATAGCATTTACCTTCATCATAATAATCATTCATAAGACTAGTATAAGTAACCTCATCTGCCAGGGATTCTAAAAGCAATATTTCCGTGTGTACATCCATCCAGATTTCTTCATTGAAGTAGTCATCCATCGTGTTGCGCATTTTACTAGCCTTCCCTATCTGTCCGATTCGGAGAAACCCACGAAGAACATCGTTGGCAGTATCCTTCGAAGGGGAAAACCGACAAACAATCATTTCATTCAAAACCTTGTAAGCGTCGTCAATCCTATCATCGTGTTTGCATAAGGAATGAATGAGAGACGTGTAAGTTGTTTCGTTGGGAGTCAACCCCTTGAGCCACCACATATGATCCAAAAGCTCAACAGCATGACTAAGCTCTTTAGCCTTACACATTTCGCTGATCAAGGTGTTGTGATTCATGTCCCCGATTTGGAGGAGAAACCCACGAAGAACATCGTTCAAAGAAACAACCGAGGAGGGGGAAAACCCATTAACAAATATTTCATTCAAAACCCTATAATTCTCGTTGGTACTCCTCAATCCCTTCTCCCGCTGCATCTGATCCAAAAGTTCAGAAGCACGACTCAACCCTTCGGCCTTATACATTTCACAGATCAATGTGTTGAAAATCACACAATCACTCCTCCTCCTCCTCCTCCGACTCATCTCTGATTCCAAGTTCCCGGTGGCAAAGCCGCGGATGATGATGATGTTGTAGGTGTTAACGTTCAAAGACACAAAGCTGTTACGGATCATCATGATGTTGTAACTGGCAGCGGCGGCGAAAGAATAACGGAGGAGATTCATTTTCCAGAGAACTAACAACCGAGTACTTTCTAGCGGCGGCGGGCAGACTATTGTGAAATAAAGTTTTCACAAGAAAATCTTCCCTCCCACCCCTACAATTAACCCTTCCACCGCAACAAATAATTTAATTTTTCAATTTTATCCTTTTTAATTTTTTCAATAAAAATTTTACATTTTATTTTTCATATTTTTGGAATTCACGTAATTAGACCGGTTTGAATCGAATTTGAGTGAATCTGATGTGTGAATCAATAAACTTTCAATTATTATTATATACTAATACAAATACCTATTTATATAAATTTTTTTTACTGAGGACAAGTCTTTCTACAATAAGTTATATTTCTATCCATACTATTACCAATATATTTCTATCTTACCTCAAAAAAAAATTTCTATCTATATATTAAATACAGGTCTAATTTTTTTAAAATTTCTACAAAATCTATATTTATACGTGCATGGTTTGTTTTATTTATTTATTTATTTATTTTTAATTTTATGGAGTTACTATATTTTACGGCAAAAAAAACCTAATCCTAATTTTGTTGTAATCATACAATATAATAAAGCAAGATTAGTATTATGGCAAGTGTGACATTTTTCACTTAATTAGAGTACTTAGCAATTCTAAAATTACTATTAGTAGAAAGTATCTATTATTTATTGTATACTATTCATTTTGGTTCTTGTTAACTAGTGCCCCAAGGGCACTAGTTAAGATTACTACAAAAGGCAATAGTTGCATTGAGAATTGTATTTATTATTTCAAAAAAGTAAAAAATACAAATTTCGAGAGAATCTTTACTATTTTTGTTTTTTTAACCATTGCTCTTAGGGCAATGTTTATCATTTTCCATTCATTTTTAATTCTATATATTATTTTTTTCTACTAAATTTAAGAATAGTTTCAAACTATTGAATTTTGTTTATTAAAGATTTAGATTTTGAAAAAAATTGAAAATAAAAATAACATTGGGAAGCTGCGTGGGCATATGAAACAATCAATTAATTGACTCTTTATTTTTCAGTTTTTAATATTTTTTTTTTAAAATTTACATTTTTAAATTTAACTTTAAGACAATTTGGTTGCTACTTTTAAAAAGAAATAGGAGTTGTTATTTTGGTTGCAATTTATATAGATGAATTATTTGGATTTATATATGGATTTGACTGAAGAGACACGTATATATGAAAATCACATCATCAGTATTTTTTTAAAAAAAACATACTTTATAAGGTTCACCAATTTTTAATTACATTTTTATTTATTTATTTAATTAAAAAAAAGTTTACTAAATTTGAATTTGTGTTTTTTTTTTTTGACAATAAAATTTATGTTTTTGTTTGTTAAACATTTTGTTATGTTTTAATTTTCTCAAAGATGGACACATTATTTTGGAAAACGAAAATGAAAAACTTAAATGGAGAGATCTTGAAAATCGACATTATCCTTTCAAGGCCAATTTTGTACATTTTGATGCCACAACTTCATGTTTCTACAATTTATTCACTTTCTTGGTAACATTACCACAAATTGAAAAAGGATACGGTAACAAAAACAAGTAGTACACTATTGTTTTTTCACATGTCAACCTTTTATGTCTCATTTTTGTTCTTCTTTCACTCTTCCAAAAGGTGAAAGCATAATTTTTCTATTTTGGTTTTTTTTATACTTCAAATAGTTTTATTTGGTTTCTTTTTTTCTGTTATGGATTGAAATACTGATGACATGGCTAGGTTAGTGAATCAATAATGTAAACAAGAAATAAAATGTTAATTTTTCTTTATGGAGTATTTACTATGAGTTGGTACAAAATTTGTATGTTTAATGTTAGAATGTGTATTTTTTTTCATAAAATATTGTGTATCATGGTTATTGTTGATTTTGTGATTCCTTCAATATTATGCAGGTGAATTTATTTTAGAGGTGAGTCAAATTTTTATTTATTACTTTGTTTCTTTTTATATTTTATGATCTTTTATTTTATTGTTTTGATATTTGTTGAAGATATGTGATTAATTGCATCATAGCTTTTAGGTTTTTGTGTTACATGTTTATGTCATTAGATGGCTATTTGGTGCCACTTTCACTATAGAATGTGTTTATCATCTATTTGTTTTTGTAAAATTTTGTCTTTTGGTCTAATTCTCTTGGATTCACTTATAGGAAGAGAAGGGCCTACTCTTTATCATATCCAAATTTAAAAAATGGCAATGTGTATGTGTTCTAAGTTCTGACTGAGTTTATGTACTACGTTGAAGATTGAAATTTTTACATGTTGAAGGTTTCTTTTGGTATGATTAATTTGAAGATTGAATTTTTTACTATGTTGAAGGCTTTATTGAAAAAGAGAAATTGTGTCTCTTTGCATCAAAAGTAGGAGTTTTGAAAAAGGGATTGTCACCTTATTTTTTTTCTTTGTATAGACGTTTTAATATTCATGAACTACAATCGCACAAAACCACAATAGTTATTGTTTTCTCATTTACTTTTGTGTATTAGTTTTGTTTAATTCTAAAGTTCTATCTTTTTATTGACGAGAATCAATTTATTCCATCATCAATTCTTGATTGTTGTCAACAATTGAAGTCACAATGAAAAATATTCTATTTTATAAATTTGAGAAAGATATATGGATTTTTTTTGTGTGTGACAGGTTTTTGATATATCATATATGTTTGGCCAATGTGTATTTGGAAGGATTATATAGTTGAAGATTTTTTTGCACATCAATGAGGTTTCTAAAGATACTTAAGAACTTAGCTCCAGGTAATTAAATTAATATTCTCATCCATTTTTAAACTTCTATGCCTATTTGTTAATTTGTACCCATAGTAACATATTTAGAATATCATTTGATTAATTGGTAGATTTATCATGACAATTATCAGTTTATCACCAATTGAATAAGTATCGTCATATGTGAAATAGTTTGGACTCTTCATTTGCTTTTTCATTGTGTTTATGATATTAATGCGTTGTTCAATTTTTTAGTTTTTTGGCTTTTGTTAAATTTGCTTATTTTTACTTTCCTCGTTCAGTTATTGATAATTTTATTTTCCTCTGGGTTTAATATTGAATTACTTTTCTTTTTTTTAACTAACTCTTACTAATTAGGTTTTTCAAGAATGGATTATTTGTTTGGGGACCTACCTACAAAATTTAATGATAGTTCTCAAGTAATCACTTGTGATTTTCTTTAGACAGAGGAAATATCTCAATCATTTGAAGTAAAACTTGCTTTGGAGATTCAAGCACAGTAAAAATAAATAAAATATAAGTTCTAAAGGTAAAATTACTTTGTATTCCAAATCTTTAATGCCAAGAATTATATGGGAAGGTATATTTTATAAGACGTTTTTACATTAAGAAACTAAAAAAAATTATTCATGTTTTTATTGTTATTGCCTTTATCAAACTCCGTGAAGACTACCTTTAATTTAGCGTATAAAAATGTAACATAATAAAACCTTTTTCATGTCTTCTTTTTTGTGAATGTTGTTCAAAAGCCCTATATTAGTTTAACATTCAATTTATGCTTAATGGTTGGTTCCAAATTTTAAATTGTATTTCATTATTTGTCAATGTAGGGTTGAATTAAAGTAATGAAACTAAAAGGTACTGTTAATGGTTTCAATAGATCGGAATAAGGTGATGTCTATGAAGATAGTAGTGGAATGTTAGAGAATGAAGAAGACTGAGTCATGATCAATTAAAAACTTTAGAAAATTACACTATATTACTTCACCAATATGTTATATAGAGGATCTATTAAAATAAATTCCTATTTATTTTTTGTTTGAGAGTTTTATGTTTAATTGATTTGTATTTTCAAAGTCGTATGATGTATACAAGAATATTATTAGACCTAGGTAGAAGCTTTAATTTACACAAGGAATTAAACTAAATAAATAATTAAGTGCGTGGTTTTATCAGAGAAGCACAATTGTACAATACTTTCTCATGTAGGAATATAATTGATTCTTAAAATCTAATTATGTATAATTCTAAATTTACTCTATTGAAATTGATTCTTACAATATACTTTACAATAATATTTCTAAGTTGGATTTTTAGTTCCCAATATTTTAAAAGTTTTTGCACATTTAGAAAAAAAAGAAATTGAGGTATCAAGTATAAATTATTTTATTTTTAATTTAATTAATAAATTTCCCCGTGCCTTGCACGGGTAGACACACTAGTATATATTTATAGCTCATGTTATTTATGAGATGGCGTCTTAGTTAAATTAACAATAGTCAGTGAGTCTGCTGCCGCTAGAGTTAGAACGAACTGGAAAATGAATAATCTCCTAATTCGTGTTTCATTCATCGCCGGACACCAAACCTTTCGCCGCGGCTTTGCCACCGCCGCCGCCGGTAACTTGGATTGTGTCACGTACTACACCTCGATCACCGACGAGCTCAGTCGTGCTGCTGAACTTCTGGATCAGATGCGGCGGGTGAAGAAGGGATTGAGTCCCAACGAGACAAATTACACGTCTCTGATGAATTCCTTATGCAAACAAGATAGGTTTGATGAGGCTTATAGGGTTTTGATTGAAATGAGTCTTAGTGGGTTTTCCCCCTCAGCTGTTACTCTGAACCACGTTGTTTGTGGGTTTCTCCGAATTGGGGAGATGAATCGGAGAGGTGATGATAGTGTGAATTACAACACCTTGATCAGCGAAATGTCTAAGGCTGAAGAGCTGAGTCATGCTTTTCAGCTTTTGGATCATATGCGGCGGGTCAAGGGTTTCACTCCCAACAAAATAACTTACACATCTCTTATTCATTCCTTATGCAAACACGATAGGATTGACGAGGCTTATATGGTTTTGAATGAAATGATTGTTAGCGGCTTTTTCCCTTTCTTTACTACTTTGGACGATGTTTTTCATGGGTTTCTCCGAATTGGAGAGACCGGGAAGGCTTATGAAATGGTCATGAAGATGAATGAACACATGCTGAAAGAACCCAGCCACGGATGGTGGATGGATTATGACAAATATTCATTGCTTAGACGAGGCTTCAGGGATGGGGTTACTTATTCTAGTCTGATGAATGCTTATTTAGATGAAGATCAATTGTTTAATGTTGATAAATTGCGTTATCATATGAGACGCTTTCCATGTTTGCCAGATTCTGTTTTAAATAGTGTGTTTATTAATGGACTTGATAAGAAAGCTAGGACAACAAACACTAAGATGTATCTTCTCAGATTTAATTATGATCATGTTTTGCCTAACCCAACTTTACAATATCGGCGTACTCTGGCAGTGAACTACAGTGATGATGAATTTAAGAGTTTGGTCGAGCTTGTCAAGGGTTTCTGCAATAGGGGTGACACAATGCTTATGTGGAATCATAAGCTAGATGGAATAGTTTATAATTTATTTATTATTGAACATTGTAAATGTTATCTATACCAAAAACCACATTTTCAACGTTATAATGTTGATCATGCCTATAATATGTACAAGGAGATGGTCCATTATGGTTTTGCTTGTCATATGTTCACTGTGTTTGCTCTTATTCAAACTCTAAAATGGGAAGCTATGTTCAATGAGCTGCGTTGGGTTGTACAAAACGTGTTGAGGAGCTGCAATCTCAATGATTCTGAGATACTTAAATTCCTTAATGAGTTTAACCCCAATAAGCCTGACAGTGAAGCTCTTTTCAATGTGCTAGCTGAAAAGGCCAATGATGGCCTGTTTTTGAAGTGCTCATATGCTCCAGCAAGTGCCTAATATCTTTGGTTTTGTTTGTTGTACTCTATTACCATAAATATCTGACTCTTCCGGCTTGCATCTACCATGATTTGGCTTGGGGACTTGCAATATGGACCAGGTTTACTGTTTCCCTTATCTAGCAGATTTAGCTTGGAAACTTATGTCTATTTCTTGTCATTGTGTAGCTTGTTTTCACATTTACTTAATATTATTGATTTAATTTTATTACACTAATGCAATGGAAAAAGTTCTTTATTTCTTAGTTCCACGTGTTCTATTTAATTCAAATGTCATTGTGATGAACCAAATGTGAACTTTAGATTTGCAAAACTTCTTTTGAGATTGGTGCTTATTTTGATGTAATCAATGTGCATAAAGCAAAACTTCTGTTTTTCAGTCAATGAGAGTAAGAGTAAACCCAGACACTCAATTCTATAATGTGATGCTAGAAAGATTATGCAGAGTTAGTTTGTTTGATGAAGTCGTTATACTTTTAGAAGAAATGTCTTGTGTTAA
The DNA here is from genome assembly GCA_951804385.1 of Trifolium dubium. Classification (NCBI taxonomy): domain Eukaryota; kingdom Viridiplantae; phylum Streptophyta; class Magnoliopsida; order Fabales; family Fabaceae; genus Trifolium; species Trifolium dubium. Next base: position 812,795 of record OX638063.1, on the reverse strand, counting down.
CTTGATATGCATTGATTGATGGCTATTCTAAAGAAGGAAATTGATTTTGCTCGGACGTTGTACAATGAAATGATCGAAAAAAGCTGATAGTTTACACTACTTTAGTAAATGGTTTGTTGAATCGGCATGAAGTAGAAATGGCGCTGAAATTGCTGAATAATGAGGGATAAAACTAGATGCACATGCTTCCCCTATTTCATGCTTATTCAATAAACCATTTAATTTACTAAAGTAGCATTAACTATCAAATTAGACTTGTTGCGGTTTTCAACCATTTCATTGTAAAACTTCGAGCAAAGTCAATTTCTTTTTGTAGAATAGCCATCAATCATATAAAATCAGCACAAGACAGGGGGTGAGTGCAGGGGGTGAGCAGAAGGTCATACCGCCCCACCCCCAACCCTGTATTCAAAATTCGGGTTTTCCCCGCACCCAGTGGAAATAGCTTTTCCCCGCTAAATTTGGGGCGGGTGGGTGCGGGTGGGTCTGAGTCTTGTTGTCGTGCCTAGTCATGAGAATAACTCTATTACATGTTCAAATTTATAATTTGTAATTCTTTTTTAATATAGAGTTAGCTGATTCATACAAAATTGATTTGTCCTACATTTTAATATAGTTTCAAATTTTGAAATTAAAAAAAAAAAAACCTTTCAATTTATTGATTAATTTATTAAGTTTATGATATTTTATTTGATATATAAATAAGTTATTAATAATGCAATAATATATAATTTCAAAAATTCTAACTTAAAACTATAAAGAGTTTATACTATTAATTAAATATGTGAAATAATCTGGCGTTCTGCATTTTCACTTTTGTGTGATCAATTGCAAGAAACAAGTTCTATAGCTGTCCGATTAAATTATACTTCACCATGAAAACAAGGGGGAAGAAGGATTTGGGTTATAGCACAAACTAATCAAAAAAGTATTCTAGTTAATGATAATAACTCCCGTAATAATTTGGTTGATACCCTCCCATGTAGAGATTACTAGGTTGTTGTTGTTGTTGTGTTGTAAATCCAACATGTCCTTGCATTCCATATTGTTGCCACATTGCTTGTTCCTCAGCTAATAACCTTTGTCTTTTTTCAATCTCTGACATTTGAACATAAGCTGGTGGTGCCATAGTCATTGATGCTGCAAATGGATCTTCAAAACCATTCATTGATGATGATGTTGGCGCTGGCAATGCTAACATTGTGCTAGCACTTCCATAACCATTCATTCCTTGCATTGATGATGTTGGTTGTTTATACATGCTATCTAATAACAATGTATCGAATCCACCACCTAATGATGGTTTTTGATTTGATAAGTTGCTACTTGATTGAACTAGTGTTGTTTCCCAATCTGGTACATCATCAAAAGTATGCCATGGAAGAGATTGTGTTGTTGTATTACTTGTTGTTGGTAATTCACCATCAAATAATGCTAATGCTAGTTTGTTTTCATCATAATCTTGTTTTATAAACATATCATCATCACCTAAATCTAACAAATTAATTTCTGTTTGCACTATTTGTTCTTCTTTTTTATCTTGTACATGTTCTATCTCTTCCTTTACAACTTCCTCTAGTGGTTCCTCTTCGAATCCTTCTGGTGGTGGAAGTGCTTTGATTTCATTCAGAACTTCTTCTACTTCATTTTCTTCATTGTTTTCAATTTTTTCTTCTTTAAGTCTCATGGTTTCTCCTAGAGATTTGTCTTTGATGAACTGATCAATGAGCTCCAATTTCTTTGTTGTAACTCTATCAATCTCTGGATACTCAGATGATCTTGCAATTCCAATACTTTTAGACCAGGTGTAAAACAAGTTTAGCTCGTCGTATTGTTTTCCAACACGACAGAAAATGTCGTAAACCTTATAGCATTCCTGTACCTCCATATCAATGAAACGATCGATGAAGCAACCTAGTATTTGTATCATATCATGGTATATTCGAAAACTTTCCTTCACAATTGGGTAGAGTGCCACTATCACAATTCTATGAGACTTTGCTCTTCCTGTTTGAATTCAAATATGTATTAGATTGCTTCTTATAATGCTTCTATATGTAAGATGCTTGTAGAGTTTTTGATCTTGCAAACATATAGGTTTTCAATTTTAGTTCTTGTAAAACTAATTTTTTTATTGATCTCAAATATTTCAAAAATGACATCTTTTAGTCTAACAGAAATACGCATCATTGTCACCTAATAAGATTAATAATGTTACGTGGACTGCAACTCACCACCATCTTCCTCTCTTAAGAGTCAGAGGAGTGATCCGAGGAAAGAAGTGGTTCTAGATGTGACATTATTAAAATATGTTTGACAACGGTGATAAATAGAACTAAAAGCGAAAACCCTAGAATTATATGCAGTGTAACTTCTCATGTTATAATTATTAACAAACCTGTGGGACGACAAGCCATAAAGCGCTCAAGCAACAACTGCAAATGCTGCATTTTGGAAAATAATTGTTCCGTGTTCATTTCATTCAACGGAGGAGATCTCACAACAACCTCTTTATCTTTATCTTTATCTCTTTCTCTATATCTATGTCTTTCCCTTGATTGTTCTTCCTCGTCTTCATCATACTCGAACCTACTATGTCTTCCACGCCTATATTGCATTTTATACTCAAGCCTCTCATCTAGATACAACGCATACATGCGAACAAACGCGGAGAAATCCGATGTATTAGACTTAGAATTGTCTCTAAAATCAGACATATTGAGAATTCGAGTTCCGCGTCTAGTTAAGAAAAAAAATTCTTGTTCATAAGCAGGATCACCATCTGATATCAACCTTTGAATCAAAATAAGTGTTTTTAAAGCAACTTCCCAACTACTTGTCTTGCTCAAACGCTTTGAGAGATTGTTGACACATGCACTTATGAATGCACGTGAGTAACATGTTAAGCTTAGAATCTCTCTAATGTGTTTCTCATCAGCTGGATATTCATTGTGTCTTGTTGCTTTAACAATGGCTACTTCAAGATCACTTAATGAGGTGCTGCTTCCAACTTTTGCTAGACTAATGCTTGTTTGATCCTTTACTGCTCCAATGGCTCTTTTTAATGTGCTTTGTGACATTGTTTCCTTTTAGGATCAATTTGAATTTTTTTCTTCTTTGATTGATTAGGCTAGTAATAGAAATAATCTTGAAGCTTTGAAATTGTTTGATTGTCACCTGAAAATCATTGAAATTGTACTATAGTCAATTTAGCTCATGAAATTAACAAATTTCTAAAACAATATCTTAAACAAAAAATTCTTCGTCACATTACGACCTTGACAACGTTGAGAATAAAAAGAATTGTCTAGTATAAAAAGACTATTGTGACACGGACATTTTAATTTCAATAATTATTTTAAAATTTCGTTAATTTTAGATATTGTATTACAATTTCAATGATCACATCAATTTTACACTATCATTTTTGTTTTAGAAAAATATGAAAAGAAAAAGTGGATATGTAGGGTGATAAAAAAACAGAAAAACAACAAATAAATAAATGCTACCTGCTTATGGATATCTTTGTATGCAGAAAATATTATAAACCCAACTATCACATGCAATAAGATTTGTGAAATGGGATTGACTTTTATGTCAAATGTTGAGAAGGAAAGATAGTTGTTTTTTTCCTTCTATCTTTCCTCCCTTGTTCCCAGTTTTTTCCCAAATGTTCTTCTTTGTGTCAAGGCATTATGACCAAAGCATAGCCCACTTTTGTAGCATCAAAATGTGGAGAACGAAATGAGATGTCATTATATATGTGCATTGTTTATGGATATTGCTAATTAGATTTTATTTTCTCATTGCCCTTTGACCCTTTCAAGGAATTGTTACCAACTTAAATAAGATTTTATTTAAGGGTAAATGCTTAGATTTTTCACTTTGTATTTTTAATATTTTATATTTTAATCATTTTTCATATTTATCTAGGATTGGTTGTCTTTATAATTATTTTGCATGCATGTAATGTTATATCTTGTCTTTTATGTTTTTCACAAAAGTTTGGTGGATTGCTATAATTTCCATAAAGTTATAAGGTTTTTTTTTGTGAAAATTTATTAAGTTGTGATAAAAATAAAAGATTATTATTTCTTGTTAAATAGTTTAGTGGATAAAAATTTGTTTCTTGAGATGGAAATGAAGAATTTTAAGTTGGAGCTTCGGCCTTCTACGCATATAATACAATATTTCTACCAAGTCATTTATGTTCACCTAACAATTATTAAGTTCTTTATTGAGTTTGTAAAAAAAACGTTCTTTATAATTATCTTAGCTTCTACGCTTTGAATAAAGCGATTTTAACACAATGCATATTATGTTATTTTTTTAAGAAACAATGAATATTATTTTGAATAGTGTTTCTCAAAGGGGAATCTTCCATAGCCCATCAATCGAAAGAGAGGAAAAAACAGAGAGAGTAAAAGGCATAGCAATTAGCAAAGCACCAAGATATTGCCCTTAAGGCCTCCAAAACTCTATTTATACCTTTAAAGTTAGAGTTTAGTTATGTAAGGACTAGTCTACCAAAATTGACGCCAGGAGAATTGAACACGAGATATTATGAAAAAAAACACTATAAAGTTGCAAAACATTTATATATGTAATTGGTTCAGAAGTTAATATTCCCTCCGTTCCAAAACTTTGATTCAAAAGTATTAATAAAGATTGATAAATTAAATATTTTATACTTTTATTTTATTAAGAAAGGAAAATTATTTAATGAATTTTTTGGTTTTTGTAAAGTACAGATGATAAAACATTATTAATTATGATTTTTTTTAAAAAAACCAAAATTTTAAGACAAAACTAAAAAATTAAAAAAACCAAAATTTGAAAGAGAGCGAGTAGTAAATTGTGGGGGGAGTATTAGAAGGAATGTGGACGGAAACTCAGGGTCTTTGACGTACTTTTGATGAAAATCAATGAATAAATTTATACTATAATTTAGAATGTGAAAAACACAATTTTTGGATTCCAACTCAAACAAAAGGTAAATGGAGGAAATGTTTTGAGTTGGTTTCATATTGAATGAGTTCCAATTCTATCTTTCAAACTAAACTATAGTTTTAGAACATAACTATATTCTGAATTAAGTTTAAAGATAAAAATGAAATTTTAGGGGATCTAGAAGCGATATGAACTTCAATTATATTATGAAGTACTTCATCTATTTTAAAATATAAGAAAAAATAAGGGTCATGCTAACTAATGCTCCCGGGACACTAGTTAAGATTACCAAAAATAGTAGTGTTTCCATTGAAAATAGTGTTTTTTGGTTTTAGAAAAGTAGAAAACACAAGTTCCAAAAGTTCTTTTACTATTTTTGTTTCCTTAACCATTGTCCCGGGGGCACTATTTAGCATTCTCCAAAAAATAATTAACAAAAGTTGATATATCTGATTAAGAATTTGGTCTAAATATATTAAATTTATTTGATCAACTTTTTTTTTTATATTTTGGGAAGGAGTAGTACCTAAAGAGAGAAATTCATGTAGAAGATGCAATTGGTGTATCCTTAAGATGGTAAAAAGATACTCCCTCCCTTTCTAAATAAGTATCGTTTAAATACGTGTTCATTATTTATATAACTTACTTTGAGCATATATTTTTATCAATATATAATAGTAAATATTAGTAAATAATAAATATTAGTAAATAAGATATTATTTAATTTGACTCAATTAATATTTTTTAAATACATTTTTTTATAATACATAATTAAAGATATTAATCTTTAAAAATATGTATTGACATGTTTACAATCGTCAATTGTAAGAGTTATTTAAAAACATAAGAGAGATAGGTAGTGGTAGTAATTATGACTCAAAAAGCCTAATAAAAGAGTCTTTCTATTGAAGATTCATTAAAGGGTCAATTATGGAAGCATGGTTTAATCGGGGCTCTAGTCACATGTATTTTTAACGAGTCTTATCAAACAATTTTTATTTTTTTAAAATTTTATATCGATAATTTAAATGATATAACTATAAACTTTCAACCCAACACTAAAATTTATAATGCAATTGAAAACTTGTACTCCCTCCGTCTCAAAATGTAAGCAAATTTGACTTTTAAATATATTTGACTATGAACCAAATACATCAATAATCAAATGTATCTAAAAAATTAAATTTGCTTACATTTTAGGACGGAGAGAGTATTCTCTATTTAATGTTAATCAAACTCTCAAATCATAATAATTGAAGGCGAAGTCTAAGCCATAATTGAATTCACAAAAAATACAGTAAACAATACTACTATGATTGAGTGAGTATCCTTCCCTTTTGATCAAAACAGGTACATTGAGAAGCACGTTGCACGTGGAATCTTTCACTTAGTTTTGGAGTTGAAGAGACCGCACGTGTAAGAAGAAGAGGTGGCTGACCGGCATATACGGGCAGTTGTTGTGGGGCAGTGAAACAAGGACAGGTGAGTGGTAACGCCAGCAAAGACCATTGTTTAGTGGGTCCCACTCTTCAATGTCTTTGTCTCCTTCCAATTCTCGTGGGTCCCTTGCCCCGTCACCTCCAGGCTTGCTCTTTTCAACCTTTTTCTCAATCTTCAATCAACTCAATGCCATAACACAAAGTCACAAACTACTCTATTTATTTAACTACTAGTCTATAATGAGAAATGAGGCTACATCATTTTCTTCAACTTATTTTATATTGGAATAAATTGGTAGTGATTAAGGGTCTGTTTGAAACACTTTTGCTTTTTAATTTTTAAAATGTGTTTTAAAAATTAGATTTTAAAAACTGTTTTCAAAAAGAAAGAAAAAAAAAATTTGTTTGGTTAGTGAATTTTTAAAAACAGTTTCCAAAACAAAAAAAAAAAGAAAACTCGTTTGGTAGCAACTTTCTCTTCAACAAGCACATCCCTTGAGTCACTTATGTAGTTTCTTCCCTTCAGTTCATTACAAAAATTAAGAAAACACTCTTTTTTCATCCGAAATAAATCAAAACAACTTGTTCCAGATCCATTTAATACTTCAGCAACAAACTCGCGACCAGACAATGAAGATGTCAACACCTTTGATTTATTAAAGTATTTTTGGTGATAGTCATAAAGCATACTACAAATGAGAAAGTCCGCAAATTCATCATCACTTGCATCGGACGCAGAATCATCATTTATATCAGTATTAATTCTGGTTAAAACCTGTCATACAATTTAAAATAACAAAACTTTAAGAACAAAATATTCTTAAAGTTATGACTGGTCTCATAAATATCAGTTACATACCATGACATAAACTAATGTAGTTAATTTGATTAAAACAAAATGTCATTTATGCTCATGAACTAGAAAATGAAGACATGGACTGTTTCTGGAAGCTCAAGCTTCCCTCATCCCGGACATCATGACAAATGGAGCACTACCAATAATTATGCAAATATCACAAGGGGACTTTTCCTAATGTACTAAATTGAGTTATCCCACAGATAGAAACACTCAACCTAAAAATCTGCGAGCACATACATGGTGAAAGTAAATTTATAACTTTTATTGAACAAGATGCAAGATCAGGAACCTTACTTCATCTTTTGTTCATTAGGAAATGGCATATATTTATTGTTAGATTCAATATGTGTAAGATAGAGAAATGACTCACAAAATCAAAACTGCATTTTATGATAGATCATTGTAGAGATATCACAAAATCAAAACTGCATTTTATGATAAATCTTTGGTTGAATTAAAACTTTACCTGTGCAGTAGCGGCAAAGGCAGGGGCAACAGGCGCAGGCGCAGCAGTAGAAGCATGCGCGACTGAGGAGGAGGCAGGCGATGCAAAATGTATACGGCGGCCGGTGTTGGTGTTCTTCATGATATCAAATTCTTCTAATCTATTTAGTATCGACAAACACAACAAATTATGAATATCATGTAATTTCTACCGACACCCCATCATCTTGATTCAATCCATAATACAATTCACTCCAACAAAGTAACAACAAGAGCATAGACGAAAAGACAAATTAATGTAACTTCAAGCTAGAAAATCACTTTAAGTTTTTGTACTAGTTTATGACATCCTTTAATTTATTATAGTTTGAAACAATAAGACAACAAACACAATAAGATAACAAACACAAGTAATGTCAATAACATAATTTGATACAAAATTGACAAGACAATGAACTACAAAAAGAATGACTCACCAATAACATAGATGTTCAAAAGTAACAATGCTAATCACTATTGTAACCTTCTTTCTTCAAAATCAGAGTTCCTAATATTACACAAACTAGTTTAGCAATTATAACCCACACGGCCAGTTTAGAAACAACACAAATAGGGGTTTATAAATTTTGTTACACAGCTAGAAACAAGAGCTAAAATCAATAGACACCTACATAAGCAAAAAGGGGTTTATAAGCTAAAATAATAATTCATGGATTGAAAGACCAAAATTGAAAACCAAATTGAGCTAACCTTGAAAATATGAAAACCCACCAATAACAATCTTAGAAAACACACCATAATTATCACCACCATTTACCACCACCACACTTATAAACATCCCTCCAATAACTCCATATATGAAAATCTAGATTCTAACCCATATATGAAAATCGACCATATATGAAAATCTGTTTTCAAATTCTAACTCAAATATCAAATTCTAACCCATATATGAAAATCGGAAATATCAAATTCTAACCCATATATGAAAACTCAAACAATAATTGCAAATACTAACCTAGAATGGAAGAGAGAAGGAGATCGGAGCTAGGAATCATGGGGTTGATGGAGAGAAGACGAGATCGAGAGCAAGAGTGAAGAAGAGCTTGAGCTTGAGCGAGAGTGAAGAAGAGTGAAGAAGAGCGTGTTTCTCTGTTTGTTTCTGCGAATAGCTTCAAAACCCAAAATTTGTTTTTATTTTATTTTAATAAAACAAAAAAAAAGTTTCACTTATTTACAGATATGCCACTCCGTGTTTTTTGAAAACAAATAGAAAACACCTAAAAGGTGTTTCTGTTTTTTGGTTTTATAAAAGAGAAAAAGAGAAACAATTTTTAAAACTATTTTACAAAATCATACATTCAAACAAGTTTTGTAATTTTTAATTTTTAAAAATTAAAAAACAGTTTTTAAAAACTGTTTCAAACAGGCCCTAATTTATTTTTTTAACCATAGTAGAACGTTTCCATTTTTTATAAGTAAAATTGAATTAAGAGTAGCATAAGGGTATTCAATCTTTACAAATTAATATAATTTCATTAGGTATTAATGAAATAACCTAAAGATTATTACACCAATTAAATCAATATAATTTCATTAGGCGTTAATGAAACAACCTAAAGATTATTATACCAATTAGAATAAGTAATATTTACACCACATTTGAGTTTGCCTATAAACCAAAACATGGTCCCCGTAGGATAGCTCAAGTGGTAAGAGCTGGGGGACATTTGGGTTGAGTAGGGGGAAGTCCAGGGTTCAATCCCTGGTGGGAGTAATTTATATTTTTGATGTACCAAAAAACAAAAAAAAACATGAAAAATAATGAATGTATTCCAATAAAAAATTAACATTAACACAAATCCCTCTAAAAATGAAGTTATTACGCATATGTCAAATGCTCTATGTTGTGGCAAGCCAAATAATATGACGAAAATACTTTATATGTTTCTCTTCTGCAAAATCTCCAAATGAGTTAAAATGTTGTATCGATATCATGTCCTCAAAAGGTACATTAGAAATGTCTAACCACCTAAAAATTGATAACCACACATGTGAAGTGAAAGTATTAGTGAAAAAAACATGATTCAAAATCTCCTCTCGAACAAAAGATACAACAGTGGTGATAATACTCCGATGAAAGAGGACAACCCAAGTTGGTAACTTAGCAAGTAATAACTTCCACCCAAAGTTGCTAACTTTTGACGGTATGTTATTCTCTCAAATGTGTTTTAAAGCCTTCTCCATATGAAGATAAAACCCATTTACCACCAGCCTTTGTAGTAAAAAAGAGTAAGTTAAACAACAGAAAAAATACCTTCGGATGGAGGGATCCATCGTCGCTTATCCAACAACTCTCGGTTCTGCCTCACCTGTTCCAACAACGATAATAAGATGTTAGCCGCTTGAGTTTCTGCCACCATAAGCTGGACCATCCAATTGAGACTCCACACCTAAGCATCGTTTATCCAAGCACCCATGGCCGAGACATAGGCTTGTTTCTGAGAGGATTTAGCAAACAAGGAAGGAAAAGCCAAACGTAAAGGAGTTACATCTAACCATTTTTCATACCAGAAAACAATGTCGTTACTATTACCAAGCTTACTGCCAATGTAAGAACCAAACCATCCTCTATCTCCATCCAAAAGTCACAAATCACGCCACCACAACGACGCTTTTTTAAGACAATTCATCCCCTCCCCATACAAAACATTATGAGGGAATGAACCATACCTGAAGCACAAAAGGTCGTACCAAAAGGCTAAAGAATCAGTCATAATACAACTTCATTTCCACTTACTCAAAAGTGAAGAATTGAAAAGTCCTAGATTGTTAATGCCCAAGCCTGCCTTGACAAATACAGTCCCAACTAACCAACAAACTTTTCTTTAAGTCATTTAGTTCAATAGATGTTCCGACATATGAGTGGATAGGACAGAAATATGCATGTGTATAATTGACTAAAGTTTTCCCACTTGTAGGATTAGGGATTAAGAATTATATTGTTGGACATGCCGCCCTTAAAGCCGCTTCAAGTAAAGTGACAAAGCATGAAAAATCGTGTTCTGACAATCAACATATTTTTATACTTTTTGTTTTTGATATTTTTAGCTTTATCGTATCAGATATTTAATATTTTAAATAGAGTTTAAAAAGTCGTGCTTGATAATATTGTATCTCACAAATCTATAAATATGATCTTTAAAAAATTGATTTTTCATTTCAAAACGGGATAATGGCGCCTATTGTCAGTTTACTTTCAAATAGTGATCTACTCCCTCCGTCTCAAAATGTAAGCAAATTTGACTTTTTAGGTACATTTGACTATTGATGTATCTAGCTCATATTATGGACCAAATACATCAATAGTCAAATGTACCTAAAAAATCAAATTTGCTTACATTTTAGGACGGAAGGAGTACTTTGTAATAAGCCAAATTTTATTAGAAATTCTATCCAAACACAAAATATGCAAGAAAATAGAAAAAGAGATACAAACAACAAAACATATGGTTAGGATCTGAGTACTGGATTTACCTTGGAACTTGCCTAAAAAATACTGCTATTTATTGTTTGGTTTCACTTTATTTTTTATACATTTCTTTGGTTTTATTTTTAGAGAAGACAAAACTGATTCTAAAAAAATAAAATTGATATGTCCACAAATTGAATTAATTTTGTTGTTAAAAAAGTAGAACTGATATAAATTAATCTAAAATTGAATCTAATTTAAAATTGAAGCTTTTACCCCACAATTAATTTAATATTTAAATTTATTATTCAAATTATTTGACTCAAAAAAAAATTATATATATATACACTTTTAACTAAAATTAATTTTAAATATATAGACACGTACACTTGCTATTTATTTTTTTGCTCTTCTTCTGTTGTTGTTGATGGAAACACTTAATTTTTGTTTGGGAAGTTGGAAATTCAATAATCCCACTATCAAATGTCTATTACTTTCTTTCAATTCTTCTATAGTAAATGTGTGAAATATGAGCTGGGGAAAGCAACAGCCAAAATGAATTGTTGGGGATGTACTGTATACTAATAGAAGATGGGAGAAGATGCAATTACATTTTTATCCTTCCACCAACATAATTTCTGAACATTCTTGACTTTAAAAATATCTATAAATAATATCTAGATATTTTATTTTATATAAAACTACATTTTATCATAAGAAGCCTTATTGTGAGTAGTTGATGATTCATTTTTATCATCTATAATTTGTTTTAATCTTGCCATTAATCAGCGTAATTTAAATATGCATTAGACATATCTAGACCTAGCAGAGTCAATAGCATTATCTCTAACTCTAACATTATTTCTAAGTATTACAATATTGTTCGTAGTAAAATTTATTTTTAATAAAGAACAAATTAATATTATACACGATAACTATAAAAAGAAAATGACAACTCAAGACCAATCTCTAAATTAACTTAATTTCTACTCGTAAATAAACTCTCAAGGGCACATAAGACCATCCACATCTATGACATCCATTATGGTGGTATAAATCGGTCCCACTCAATATTATATATTATTTTATACTTTTCAACTATTTAAACCACTCAACTATATTTTTTAAATATCCATACTACTCATCAAAAACTCTAATATAGACCCCACAAAATTCTTTTATATACTCCAACAAAGGTGTGTAATTCTTTTTTAATCCAAAAGCAACGTAGCAATGCAGAGGAACGGTGGTAAGGAAAAGCAACGATTTTATAGATAATTATCGGTGCTACACTGACAAGGTGAGATTGCTTACTGACAAGACATGGCAAACTTCAACCGATATTTATGGTCTAAGAGCACTAGAGATAAAGAGAGAACTAGAGAAATAACACATTATAATTGTTTATCTAGTTTATTAGATTTTTTGGTATAGTTAGTTTATTAGATTTATGTAAGAATAAATCTTAATTTATATAAAAAAAATTTATCTCTTAACAACAAGAGACTTATAAATAATGAAATGCTACAAACAATTTATTTTCGTCAAAAAAAAAAAAACTTATAAAAAAAAACTTATAAAAATGACTGAAAAATTATATTTTCAATTGCGCACTAGGAGATCCATCATGAACACTCTCTATTTTATTTTTTTATTTCCTCTCTTCAATCCCTCACTTGATAGTTTTGACTAAAAACTCACTAGAAATGGTTTAGATCTTTTCTCCAATATGATTTATAACTACTCAAGGTGTTTGTAATTTGTGCCTTAATCCTAGAACTCACACGAAACCGCCTTGCGTATGACCTGGTCGCCTCTCGCCTCAAGCATAATCTACCAAACAACTCCCTAGAAAACTCCTTGTGTTATGGACAAATTAAAATTGCCTTAAAACGCACACAACAATTCCTGTATATTTTTTGCAACTAAAATTAATTCGTACCACTTCATTATTTAAAATAATAATCTGAAATATAACTTATAAAGTTCTATAGAAATTAAAAATAAATAATTGTATTGCAGTTTTTTTTGTTGACAAAAATAATTATATTACAGCTCATAAATACTTTAAAACGTGATTAGGTAAAGATGTTCTCAACCTAACAAAATGAGCAATCATATTATTTTTGTCCTTACAAAATTAGCTAAAACTTCTATGTCCACCGAAGTAATAATAGATCCTTTATCAAAAAATGAAGTAATAATTAATAGAACCAAATTCTAATTAATCTACATTTTTAAAATAGGCATTTTATCAACCACAATATTTTATCTCTTCTCTAAAACTCGACTAATCCAAGGAATAAGTTTTCTAACATATATAAGAATATAAGATCGAGTTAAATAAGAATTTTATTCTATATGAACACATCATATATAAAATATGATATTTAAATTAATTTAAATTTGAAACTTAATTTAAATACACATTGTAAAATTTCAAGTATTCACACGACTAAACTAACTCATCATGAGTTCTATTCTTATGTATAACTTTTAAATATATGAAAATATATAATTGGTTGTTTACTATCACAATAATGGATCCTTGTCCAGCTTTTCTTTTCTTTATGGCAAATGTTAACATGTGTCCTAAGAGCACATATTAAAAAACTTAATAAAAAAATATTTTTCTAAAAGACCATGCATTCACCTTTTTAATAGTCAAATTATTGTATTTTCCAATACAAAAATTCTATTTTAAGTTTTTCTTAACATGTACCCTTAGGGCACACATTAACAAGACCCTTTCTTTATATATATATATATATATATATATGAATCATATTATGTTGAACTTTATATATTAAATCAAAAAGTCTAAGCATATATGTGTCAAAATGTCATATGAATATATAAGCTGATATGAAAAAAACCATGCGTCATATCTAACTTATACTACATCTCTTAATATTTATTTTTTTATGACTTATATTAATACTTAGATCATATAGACCTCACATGCAAGTTGTGTCTTATGAGACATACCAACCAAGCAAAAGAAAGATTCTTACTTCATTGTTATTCCCCCTTCATGTCACCCTTTAACGTAAAGGCTTTGCATAAGATACACTTGCCATTACACTAAATCTTAAAATTGATTTATATTGATATGTGAATTAATTTAACATTTCATCATTTCCTATGTGCCACGTTCTGTTCCTTCGTGCAAGCTAATGAATTTAGTGTATCATTATATAGTTAAAAATTTGTTAAAATACAAAAAGAAAAGGATTCTCCTGTCCAAAGAATAATAATAGTCCAAGTGAAGAGAACCTAGTTGAGGCTTGAGACATGATTTTTATTTATATTCTTCTTTCTTGTTCTTTTGCCATTGGTTTCAGTCATTTTTTAATTATATATTGTTATTATTGTATATTATTATTTATTAGTAGTAGTGTAGTAGAAATGTTGTTGTTATAGAGTAAAAATTTAGGGGTATAGCAAGAAAATAATTCTATTTTAGACACATTTGGACACGCATGGATGGATTAAAAATTCTATATGTTTTTTGGTTACTTTCAAAAATCTGTAGGTGATATTTTTAGTACATCTTATGCTTAATTTATTTTGATATAATTAGAGGATTTATTGTCAAAATCAAGTGTTCAAATAAAATAAAGTAGTAGTAAGAAAATAGTAACAGAAAAAAGAAAAGGCCAAATATTGAAAAGGTTTGGGGAAAGTTCTTTTGGAAAAAAGTGCAAAATGCATCAACTGGTCCCGGTGGCATCAACTTTCAAATTTCAATCCATGACCTATATGGAAATTAAGCAGCCATGGCTTCTATTTTTATTTTATTTTATTTTATTTTATTTTTTCTCATCTTTATTTTTTCAAAAAAGATGAATTAATTAGTATATGGCCCTAGTGTGGGCTATTCTGGTACACCATCAATGGTAAAGCACTTGAATGGTCCCTACTCGTCACGCTATTAACTCATTATATGATTGGTTTTATTGAATTGAAAAACTAAGAATAAAAATAGTGTGTAATAGCTAGACAATGGAATTATGATTTTTATTTTTATTTTTTATGGAATGGAATTATGCTAGCGACACATTTTTTTAACATACTTTCAAACAAATCTCTCATTTAAAGTGTGAGTTAAACACTAAATATAAACATTTTTTCAATTGAAATTTGAATTTATTTATAATGTCGTAAAAACTTAATTTTTTCCACTAAAAATAACCTCGATATTAGTTTTAAAGCATATTGCTCTAGTTTTAAATATAAGTAAAATTTGATCAAAGAAAAATTAATATATTTGATCTAAAAAATTTATTGATTGAAATTCGAGTAAACTATTAAATTAGTTTATATTTCTATAAGTTAATCTCAAACAAGTATATGATTTTACTAATATCTCAAATTAATTTTTATCTCTGTCAATTGTGTCTTAGTTTAATCCTTTAGAACTTAGAAGAGTTAGATTAAACAAATCTAACTAAGACAGAGATCGAATCAAATTAAAATACATCAAACAAAGACATGAATGAATTTAAGATGTTAATAGAGTCATTGATTTATTTAAGAGCGAACTATAGAGATCAATCTAACAATTTATTCATTGAAATTTATATAATTTTTACTATTTTATTTTCTTTAACCAATATTTTAAGGATACTCATAATTAGAAGGGAAAAAACAAAAAATACTCATTTGTGTTTTTCTTATCTATACATGTACAATTTTTAAAGTTCAAATTTCTAATCATTTTCTTAAAAAGAAAAATACTTAAGCCTCTTATAACTTTGATCAACTATATATATTGTCAAAAAATACCATTTAAAACTTTATTAATTAGTCTATGAATAGAAGTTTAAATTATTATACAATCTAATTAATCTTATAATTTGTACAGATTAATATTCCACATTATATTTATAAGAAGACTGAAATAACTTAATGTTAGAAATTATAGAATTCGTTTAAAACTCTATACTATAACTAAAACATCTTTTTTTCTGAAAATCAAATCAGAAAGTGAAAAATGAAAACTAAAAAATATATACTCCCTCCGTCCCGAAATATAAAGGAAAAAAATCACTTTTCTTTGTCCCAAAATATAAGGGAAAAAAATCAATTTCAAGAATATTTTTCCTTATTCTCATGAAATTAAATGTAAATTGCATTTAATTTTCTCTCTCTCCACTCTTCTCTATAAACAACAACCAATCAAAATTGATTTTACATCTTTTCATGCATTTATTCCAAGAAAAATCCCACAAAACTATATTTCTAATTATCATATTTATATTTTCTTAATAAATGTATTTTTTTTTCCCTTATATTTCGGGACGGAGGGAGTATCTCATAATTTGTAAATAGCTTTATTAAATTGTTATACCATACTCTAATAATATACTATACCACTATGCTATGTGCTCTACCCTATACCGTCCAATTTTTCTGAACCTTTCATTATATAATTCCCCATTTTCCTTCATTTCTGCTCCCTGCTTTTTCCAACTCCTTAGCTTCTCTCTCAACTTAACCTCTCTATGGCTACTAACTATTCTTTCTCTTCTTCCTCAATTCCCTCTCCAAAATCTAGCATGTTTTATTATGGTGCAAGTGAAGATTTCTATGATGAACCTCACTTCCTCCAAGCTTGTTCTCTTTGTAGAAAACATCTTGGCCTTAACAAAGACATCTTTATGTACAGGTAACTACTTCATCAATTAATCACTTCAAATTTCAATTCTAATTCATTTTTTTAGTCACACCCCAGATGAAATTTTTACTTTATATTCATAAAAGTTTAGTTTTTTACACTTAATTTTCATGTGGGTCATATAAATTATAGTATAATTATAGTACCTCATAAGAACTAACTAGTCTTTTTTCTTCTTCTTTTACTATATGCTTTAGACTTTAATTTTCATGTACAAGTTTCATTGGATAATTCAGATCTAATAAAATAATTAATATTTAAAATATATGAAATAATTAATTGGATGATTTGAGAAATTATTAATTTTTTTTTTTGTTGAGATTTGTGTGATTAATTGAATTTTGGAATTTTTATTTTTGCAGAGGGAATACACCATTTTGTAGCCAAGAGTGTAGACAAGAGCAAATAGAGATTGATGAGTGCAAAGAGAAAAGCTGGAAAATTCCATCCAAAAGAAGTGTTAGAAATTCAGAAACCAATCAAAATTCTACAAACAATAAAGCTGTAAGATCAGAATCAGTTGCAGTGGCCTAATTCACATGACATATGTATTATGAGTGGTTGAAAAAAAAATCCAAATTTTGAAAAATATGAAGAAGTGGAAAATTAAGAGCAATTAATTTCCATGATGAAGATTCTGATAAAACAAGGATGAATCTTTGCTAAAGCTCTTGTAAAGAAATTGTTGGAGTTTCATGAGAGATAAAAAAAAAAAACTCAACAAGGAATTTTGGCTCTTTTTATGTTTGTGTTATTAATTTGATCTTTTTTATTTTTTCTCATATTTTCTCTTTCAAGTAGTTCTATGAGAAAAAATGGATCATAGTCATAGATATCATATTATGATGTTGTTTAACTTTCATAAAATTGAGGTACCTAAAAAGAAAGTATCAAAGATACTTTATGGAGGATCTAAGATGGGGTGAAACTTTTTTGTTATAATCTTTCATCACCATGTGACCATGGAAAAAGTTAGATTCCTTTGAATAAAAAATGTCCATTGATCACTAGAAAAATTCTTGAATCTTTCAATTGGTAGAATCTAGAATAGATGCATGGAATTATGACATGGTAATTAACAAATTTAAATTGGGTCTAGAAAACAAATTAAATAAATTTGAATCCCAAGATCTAAAGCACAAATTAAAATTAGGCTTAAGTAGCTAGCATCAAACAATAATGGACCTCAAAAATATCAATTCTCCAATCTCTATTCAATCTCAATGAATATTCTTACTAGTTAGTTTGTTTGGAAAAGAAGAAAAGTGGAAGGAGAGAAATTTGAGGAAGAGAAGTAAATACATAAATACTGTACTCCCTCCGTCCCAAAATGTAAGCAAATTTGACTTTTTAGGTATATTTAACTAATGATGTATTTGATCCATAATATGAGCTAGATACATCAATAGTCAAATGTACCTAAAAAGTTAAATTTGCTTATATTTTGGGACGGAGGGAGTATATTGTTTGTTTAATTTGTTGGTGTGTGTTTGTGTCACAGGGAGTGATAGAGAGTTTTTTTTTTACATATAAAATAGATAGAGATGAGACAAAATATAATGTTAAAAAATATAGTTCTTTGAAACAATCAAATTGTTTGATAAAGACTTATAGATTTAAAATAGTACTAGTTGTTAGATTTATTTATACAGTAAATTAATCATAATTATCAAATCATTTAATATTTATGATTTTAATTACAACTAATCTTAAAGTCATCAACATGATAGGTTGATTTATTGACTGTGTAAAATTTTAAAGTCTACAATTATATTTGGGAGTGGACCGAAACAATTTAATATTATGATTCTCTCATAATCAGGTTAATTAGTATATTCGGTAGGCCGGATATATGAATTCAAAAACAAAAAAAGAAATTAATAAATTCTTTCGAATAAATTATTTAGAAAATTCTGAAGAGAAACAACTACTCCAGTACTTCACAATTTACTAATCACAAATTACTTTATTTTGCAATCAAATTTTAAATTACCATGACCTCTTTTGCTAAAACAGGATGATTATTAACACCCAAAATAAACAGCTTAAACTACTGACTTGTATGATTGAGTATTTTAAATTTCAATGATTTCTTTAGAATTTTATCAATCTATATCAATAATTAAATTGCCCGCCCCTATCATGAAAAACATAAATTAACCCTATATGAAAGAAAAGGCAAAGAAAATAGGCAAAATTACTAAAAAGTCTTTGATATAATAATTGTTTATAACTTTATGTGGAGCTATCAATATCAATGTGGGTTAAAAGCAACAAACAACCATCCCATCTGGCTCCAACCAAATTGTTGAAAAAGCACAAAATGAGGGCACCACTCTTGTCTAAGGCGGCCAAAGTAGATGGGAAATTTAAGAGTAAAAATTAAACTTGGTTAATAATTTTTAAGAAAACAAATTATGTTATATAATTAATATTTCACTTTGTAAATGACACACAGATAATTAATCATATTTCATCTTGTAGATATATGTGCATATATTTTAAAAGAGATTGTAAGAAAGGTTTACATAAAAATGTGAAGAATCTATAAAAATAAAAAAGTTGACCAATCAAAATTCGGCTAAACATACATGAAGAAGAGAGTGATTATAATTTGTAAGTATTAAATATTGTCACAATTAGTCAAAAAATAAATTGTCACAAGACAAGAGAAACAATTTAATGATGATATATAATTAGAGAGTAGCTAATATGATAGATAAAATATTTAAAAAGAAAAGCTAAAAGTTATGTACCAGTACCATAAAATATTTAGTTCCCATTCATATTAAACAAAATATATGGCTACTCAAAAAAATCATTAGTAATGTAATGTTGCCATGATTCTAATTCTATACATAATCACATAAATTTTTTCATACTTTGTTTTATGTATATCCATTATTCATCATTGCTCACAATGGACCAAATGGAACTATGTAGACACATTGGCTCTTTGTTGAATCATAAATATTTTTCTATTAGCACCCTCCACATGTTCACCAAGTTTTGCAAGATGTTCCATTCTTTTTCTCCATAACTCTGTTGATCCTGATTGATTTGCATCTTCTTGATTCTCAACTGAATCATTTTCAGATACTTCAAAACTGTTTATCTCATTAGGCTCTTGTTCTTCATCAGAAGTTTGTATTATTTCTTTTAATCTCTCTACCACTTGACTCATTGTTGGCCTATCTTTCGAGCTCTTTCGAAGACAATGATCTGCGAGCTTAGCGATTTGCCGCGCTGCCTTAATGGAGTACTGTCCTTCAAGTCTTGGATCCATTATTGTGTTGAACTTTTTGCTATCGTGAGGATAGTTCTTAACCCACTCCAATAGTTTTTGTTCTGTTTTCGGCCTGTTTCTTGCCAAGGAACGCCTACCGGTAAGTATTTCGTAGAGAACAACGCCGAAACTCCACACGTCGCTCTTGGCTGTGAGATGGCCTGTTTCGATGTAATCTGGAGCGGCATAACCATGTGTCCCCATTACCTGACAGAAAACAACATGTTTGAGACCATGGTTATCAAGTCGAGATTCAAACGTGTGGGAGACATTTATTATATATTTCAAGATACATTACCAATAAAATAATGCAAAGTGAAAATGGTAATGAATAAAATATATGGAACACAACACTTACAGCAGTTGAAACATGAGTATCTCCAGCTACCGGTCCCTCCCTAGCGAGTCCGAAATCAGAAAGTTTTGGCTTAAAATTTTCATCCAGCAAGACATTTGAACATTTAAAATCTCGATATATTACCTACATCAACACAATACACAATGTTAAAAGCAGAGTTTAGCAGAACATGTAATAGATGATGTTTTGTCAAAAAAACTAATAGAAGATGTAAATGGACTAAATGCTATCTAAACTTAGAAAAACAATTGACTGATAGCCGATATTTTGATTAATAATATAAAAGTCCAAGAGCATATCTATCAACACTCCACAATACTTGAATCTATTCATAGTGTGATTTTTGCCTTGAATATAAACAAACAAGATTTGATCACATAGTTCAACTAATTGTGCATGAGTCTCTAACTGCAATGATGTTAACATGTGTTTATATACTATGGTCCAGTTTACAATATTACCTCTCTACTGTACTGCCCTCGAACGATCTGCCCACTAATCAGTAAACTACGAGTCATACCCAACAAAAAAACATTGTTTTCTCAACGCATTTGAGATTTCATGTATATTAAGTTTGCTGTTTGCGCTATTATTATGATATTGAACTCTAAGCTTATTCAAAATCTTAAATTTAATATAGTTGTACATTGCAATCTTATGAGCTAATTCTCTTTAAGAAACTTAATTGAGTAGGTCTAGGCATGTGAAGGGAAGCAGGGATAATAATACATAATATATAATCATTCATATTGCAATAATCGGAACCTGGACTTCTAATTCTTCATGGAGATAAGATAAGCCTTGAGCTGCTCCAAGTGCAATTTCAAGTCTTGTTTTCCAAGGCACAGGATCATAAGCTTTATTGAAAAGATGAGCTTCTAAGCTTCTATTCGGCATGTATTCGTACACGAGTAATCTTTGGATCCCTCTCTCACCATCCACAGCACAGTAACCAATAAGTTTCACAAGGTTTGGATGCTCCACAACACCAAGAAACTGAACTTCTGTCAACCATTGCTTATGACCCTACAAAACACAGAAAAACAAGCATGATAAGAAAACAAACAAACTCGGTGAAGCAAAATCTCTATGTACAAAATTCAATGTCAGATAAATGAAGAATCTTGTATACATGAATGTAATTCTAGTTTCTAAAGCAGTTTATGTACATCCTTAATACCTTCATTTATGTTTTTGATGATAATTTACACAATGAAACATTCTTAGTTTAAAGTGGTCTTAAAAGTTAAACCTTGTTTCTAAATCTTGCACACATGAATGTCAATTGCTATGCACAGATCCTGAGACATATATAGGATACCAATTTAAAGCAGATAAGTGCAAACTCTAATATACACAAACAAGAGTTCGACGGCCCTATTTTTCAAAAATGAAAATTTTCTTCAAAAAGAGCACCAAACAATTTGTTGTTTCTAAAACTTAATACTAGACTAAGACAAGTAAGAATAACTATGTAGCACCGACACTTCATGTGTGAAAGGACTGTCCACTGGTGTCTGACACACTGAAGTGGCACTGAAAAGCCAAGATATAAAAAAGCTATAAACTACAAAACCTTAATTTTATTACATCAATTTAAGTATCTCTCCACTAGCAGTAAACAAGAAAGTGCAATAATCCTATGTTTGAAGCATTCTATGAAAAATTACTTCCAAAGAAATTTTATGAGTCTCATACCTGCAATGCATCCTTGTTAAGCCTTTTGATGGCTACTAAGACAGGCTCACCATTTCCATCAACAGGTTTAATTGAACCTTTAAAAACACTTCCAAATCCACCTTCACCTATCTTAAGAAGCCTATTGAAATCGCTTGTTGCACGTTTAAGCTCCGAGAAAGAAAACACCCTCAAATTATGACCCTTTTCCTCATAAAGTTTTGGTATACCCCTAGGTGAAGAAGTAGATGAACAAGAAGACTTTGTGACTCTTTCAGATTGTGAAAACTGATGTTTCTCTTGCTCTTTTAGTTCAGGTGCTGATCTTTGACCCCTACTTTTGTATTTTCCTTTGAAATAGTAAAAGCACTTCATTTCATTCACACAATTCAATTAGCTATGATTCTCATGTATTTGTCACAAATCAACCTGTAATCATTTCAACAAATCACAAAAATGGTTACCAGAAATGTCATGATGTGACTCAGTGTAAAAGTTTAACCTTTAACCGCAAGTTACCGTTGTAAAATGGTTATTAGTATCGCTTTGATTAATAATAACTTTTCCTTTCTTCAATATTTTCTTTAATGATTGTCAAGAAAAAATCATGATGATCATACAATTTCAAACTAGAAAGAACAAAAAAAAAAAACTTTGAATACCCCATATGCATGTAGGATCCAAAAATGCAAAAAAGATAGAAAATTTATGCTACCCAGATAAAAATTGAAGATAAGAAAATACATAAAGGATTAACAATGAAAACACATATGAGAGTTTACAAAAAAAAAAAAACAGAACTTTGCATATAAAAGCACTTACAAAATGATTAATCACATGAATAAGGTTTAGAAGGAAAAACAATGGAAGAAAGTTGAAAGTAAAGTGAAAATATTGAAACTGAAAATCTTACACATTCTAGAGGTTTGTTTGCTTGTGATTTGCTCAAGAAGAAGAGAAGCTTCACATTCAAGTATATTGTAAACTTTGTCTTTTGTTTGTTTCTTTTCTTTCTTGGTTAGTTCTGTTTCTGTCACGGAAAATCAAAGAAAAAAACAAAAGTTTTGTGAAGTTAAGAGTGTGTTCGGTGGAAAAAAATATATTTTGGTATTTTAGACCAAGTGTGATGGACAAAAAGTTGTAATGTAGTTTAATGGAAGACAAAAATTTATGTTTTTGTCTATATCACTCAATTTGTTCAATTCTTGAAACAATTTTATCATCAAACGCAGTACAACTAGACTTATTCTGTTTGATACTTTATTTTTTATTGATTCAGCAAACGCCACCTTTCCCTGTATGTGTTTTGTTTGGTTAGTCAAACAGGACTGCTTCACAGATTAATATCTGAAAATTAAATTGCTTTGAGTTGGACAATTTAGTAGTATATATCTATCTATCTATATTCTATCTATCTATCATGAATGCTTACAATTATCGTAAATACAAAAGAATGTTGATAATAGGTGACAACTTAAACTTGTGTACTCCACAAATTTGTGGTATATACCTTCAACCCTTCAACCAGTATAAAAAGTTTTAAGTGATATAATTTTTTATAAAATACATTGTTGGATTGAAAGTTTATATCATATAGATCATTTGTGTAAAATTTCAGACAAATTTAAAATCATTTGATATGTTATCGAGACACATAAAGATTAACGGTGTTTAAGAAATTACATAAACTGTTAATTTTGATGCGTCTTAATAACATATCAAATAATTTTAAATTTGTCTGAAATTTTACACAAATGATCTATATGATATAAACTTTTAATCCAACGGTGTATTTTATAAAAATTTATATCGGTTAAATTGTTTTTTAAGTGATTGGGATCTTAAGGGGTAGACAAGAAAAAAACTATGATAATATTGTTTAAATTTACTACTAAGACAATGATATTATTTACGTCAATACAATTTACATTTTAAGTTAATTTTTTTTTGACAAGCAGTTAATGTTGTTTTAAACAAAATGGTATTAATTAAGTCAATATTTTAATCATGAAAATGAAGATCAACATGGTCAACACAAATTAACTTCATCATAAAAAAAAAAACACAAATTAATTTCAATTAATTGAGAATGTTAAAATTATTAAGTTAGACATTCATGGTCGGAATTCAAATCTCAATTCTTCGATTTTATATATGTGAATTTTCAATAACTTATTATTTTATCTACATCATTAAATTTTAATTATCTTTAAACAATAAATCACGACCAACCATAAACAAACGAATTAATTAATTAATCTCTTATCATATTCATATAAAATAATTATTTAGAAATTATATTCTCCTTCATAGTGCAATATCAATTTTCTGTACAAATACTATGAGTAGTTTATATAACCCAATTAATACGTCTAAAGTTTAATAATTTGTGCATATCATTGTGGTGGTCAAAACCGAAACCGTGTTTGAAGTTGGGGAAGACAAAAATAAAATACGTACTCCTGTTATTTGGTTTCAAGTCATATGTTTGATTAAATGGATCACAATAATCAATGCATATAATTATAAGAGAACATTTAATTTTTAGGTTTATTAAAAAAGTGATGAATTTGGTCTATATTATAGGTTAGGATCATTATTTTTTCAATTAACCTAAAAAGTAATTTTTTTTTTATAATTAGAATAAGAGGGAATATATTTTTTTTAGTCTAGTAATTTAGTGGCTAAAAATTTCATTTTTAAAATGGTGAATAAGTAGAATGTCTAAGGTTCGAACTCTGATATGATCATTGTCAACTTAGTGAGTTAAGCTGAAGAGAATTAAACTACAAATTCGTAGCATACGAAAAAGTCCTGCATAATCACAAATATACATTTTTAGATGCATTATTTAGTTAGGAACACACATCTCTTTCTAAATTATTTAAGATACATTACTCCTACGTATCACAAAGTACTATATATGTGAGTTTAACCTTACTTTTATTGATTTTTCAAAAAAAAAAAAAAAAACCTTACTTTTATTGTTTAGTTCAACAAAAAATATGTTTACTTCTCTTGTCTTTTGACTTTTTGTGCTTTATTTATCCACAAACAGGAATTTACATACGCAAGACGCAGCTTATTGTCCAAGAATTAGGTAACCTTCCAATTTCTCCAGTCAACGGAACTTGGTTTATTCAATTCCATTCCATGTTTGCCAAATTACAGCTAAGAAAATATTTAAAATTGTGTATAGTAGGTATCATCACGGACTTTGATTTTGATTTGGTTTGACTATATATAATATGAGATTTATAAGTTTTTCTGTAGATAGTGACTAGATGAGTTTGTGTTAACCACTTAAATCACATCAATATCTATGATTTTATGTGACAAAGTTTGTCATAAGTCATAACAATATTAGTAGAATTATGACACTTGAAATTGTTCATAATTTTTCTATCTATCTCATTGTGTATATTTTATTAGAAAATATATTTCAGTAGTATGTTTTGCCTTTGACTAATTGTCCTAGGTTGCTTCTTCTTCAGAATAAATATTATTAATGGAGCTAATGTCATCATTTCCATAATTAAGAATACCTTGTTGACAGCATTGGGTAAGAATATTTACAAAATTCTAGGATTTTAACAATTATGTTATGTTTGTTCCTTTGACTAGGTTTTGGTGAAAGAATATTGTATTCTTATCACCATCTTGTAACCATAAAGCCTTAGCACATTGACTCCATCCATCATCTTTCTTCATGCTCAATAGTAGCATCCAGGTTTCCAACATCTTAATTCTGTTAATCACCACTTTGGTTTGGATTTTAAAATGAAGAGGAATTAATTGATCAAACATTGTCAAAAGTCTTTTGACCCCAAAAATGAAGAGATTCAGTGCAATTTTTGGCTTTGCAAGGAACAATATAGCCCTCCAAGTCATAGAGTCATTAGGATTAGACATTTGTGTATCTAAGAAATTTTTCACATTGGTGCTTCTTGAACTTATCAGTGGACAAATATGGCTGTGTACTTTTAGGCTACAAGAGTTACTTTTATTTTTAGTATTAAAGAAGTTCTTGAATTTGTCTCAACAATATCATTAATTTTAGCATAATTTTATACAATGATTCAAGTCTTATCCATTGTCACAAGCACTGCACCAGCTGACCAGCATTCATCAGATGATGAATCAAATGCTCTTTCTATGAGAAGCTTCAAAAGGAAAAAATATAGAATAAGCTTAACTATCCAACTTAAGAAACCAGGATAGTAGCTTAACATCATTACTTTAGTGCCATATTATCCACTCCTATTATATTTGATTAGACCATGATACAAACTAGCTTCATAAAGAAAAAGTAGGAAAATTTCTCTTTAACCCCCCCACCCTTCTCTTTAACCCCCCTGAAACTCCAAAATACCCTTGAAAATGTGTACAAAAACTACTTCGTGAGATAGATACCGAAGTAGGATTCGGGAGATACGTCCCGAATTTACCCAAAAACTTGAAAAATTAACCCCCAGCATAATTTGTGAGATAGGTACCGAATCTCAATTCGTGAGATGCGTCCCGAAATAAAATCCCAAACCCCCCAGCCCAAAAAAATTTCGTGATAACGGTCCCGAATTTTAGTTCGGGACTTAGATCCCGAATTTTTGCTCGTTTTGCTTAAACTCAATTCCATTGCTATGCAGCCCAAATGAATGGACTTCAGGAGTAACAACAATATCATCAAAGAATTGCTATGGAGAAACAGCACCAATAAGTGGAACAGGCACATCATACCCTGGTGTATATCCTGAACAAATGAAGGTCATAGACATGTTGATTAGAGAAATGAACTATCCTGTTTATCTTCTAGACATTACAATGTTATCGGCATTTAGAAAAGATGCACATCCTTCCATTTATAGCGGCGATTTGAGTCATTGGTGTCTTCCTGGATTACCGGATACTTGGAATGAATTGTTCTATACTACATTGTTCTACTAAATTTTGTGGTTTAATTACTAGTAGCTAAGTTAACACAATTTCTTCTTACTATTTATAATTAGGTAATGCATTTATTGATATGGTTGCATGATTGAAATTTGCAACTGTTTCATATGTAAAGATATATGCTAATGAAGTTATGTAAAGACATGTTTTCGAAGAGAATTAGACAAATTCGGCTTACAGCTTCTTCTGGTATGGAAATTAATATTTTTGATCTGTACTTTAAAAAAACAAGCTTGTATAAGCATTTCAGATGTATACTTTCGGACGAATGTTAGTGGGTGGAGTAGTAGCGTCTGTATTTTTCGTAGTTCACCTTATACAACTATGAACTTCGATTTATCATTGCGCTCCTAATAACGCAGCATTGTTTTTGTCCAAATAATTGCTACACTTCACAATCTTGAAAATTATGAGAGCAACTTTACTCATCCTTAAAGATGTTGAAAGCGTACATTTAGACGAAAAAAACTATGTATTTGTCTGAAAGTATCTGAACAAATTATGCCGTGTTGAATGTGTAGTGTTTTAGAAATGTGAGAGGGTGAGAAGAAAGTTTCCTCTTTTCATGAGTGTGACATTCTTTTAGAGCATTGTTGATAAGATTAAATTCAGAAGTATAATATGCTTGATACTTAATCTTAGCTAAAAATATATTGGTCATAAATAAGCAATGTTCAAATAGTGGAAGCTTGCATTCAAATTCAACACAATACATAAATATCTTAAACCAAAATACAATACAAATACCACATCAATTCATACTAAAGCCAAGATGTGGAATAATATTACACAACACAAAAGCACTTAAATACAGCTAAATAGAAAGCCTTAAACATAGCAATATTTGCCTTGGATAAAATACACAACAGGCAAATTTTTCCTTTATGAAATTATTGAATACTATAGTAGTATAATAATAATATTTTGAGTTTTTAGGCAAGTAGTACTTGCCATGTCTCAAACTAGCTTTGGATGGCAACTCCAAGAGAAGAAATTCCCATATTTGGTATAATTTTCTCTAGCTCTACACCTCTGGTAACTGGTTTGACTTGGTTTTCATAAGCTGAAACATGCACTCCAAGTGCTGCTCTACCAGAAGGATCAAGGTTGCCCATCCTTAAGTGGGTTTAGGCAAGTACATGATTGTATGTCTCTTATGTGGGTTTAAGCAAAACGAGCAAAAATTCGGGACCTAAGTCCCGAACTAAAATTCGGGACCGTTATCACGAAATTTTTTTGTGCTGGGGGGTTTGAGATTTTAATTCGGGACGCATTTCACGAATTGAGATTCGGTACCTATCTCACGAATTATGCTGGGGGTTAATTTTTCAAGTTTTTGGGTAAATTCGGGACGTATCTCCCGAATCCTACTTCGGGTTGTGCGTCCCGAATTAGCCATTATGAGGGCAAATGAGGTAGTTAGGGGGGTGAAAGAGAAATGTAGGGGGGGCTAAAGAGAAATTTTCAAAAAGTAGTGACCTCACAAAATTATTTTGTCAAGCAAGAATCATTGTTTATCAGTTGTAAATTGAAAATTCAAAGACTGACAAGATTTTCAGAACAGAACTAATGAACTATTCACACTGATCCATTCATAATTCTCTTCTTTATCAATGGATTCATTCTACATCTATATTATTTCACTAATGTCTTGCTCATAGAGATTCAGATTCACTAATGTTATCTAGGAACTTTAACTCATTAAGTTTTGTGATCTCATTAAATAAGAAGAGTTAGGGGGGTTATTCAATTAGGATTTTGAGGGATTTTAATGGATTTTGAGGGATTTTAATGGATTTTAAAAATCTTGTGTTATTCAATCAAGACTTTTTTTGTTTTTTTTTTCAATCCCACAAAATCCGTTGTTATTCAATGAAGATTTTTAATCAAGACTTTTTTTTTTTTTCAATGCCACAAAATCCGTTGTTATTCAATTAAGATTTTTAATCAAATTTTTTTTTTTTAATGCCACAAAATATGTTGTTATCCAATCAAGATTTTCAAAAAAAAAAAAAAGAATCCTGATTGTAAAATATCTTTTAACAAAAGTCCCTCAAAATCTCACAAAATCAATATAATCCCACGAAGTCTTTTAAAATCTTCAAGACTTTTTTGTCAAAATAATCCCTCGAAATCTCTCGAAATCCCAATCCAATAACCCCCCTTAGAAAGTATATAACATATTGGATTTTCAGGCATTCACGTTTCTGTTTTAATATTGGTTTAATATAAAAACCAATGATCGATCAACAATACTTTTGTATAAAAAAAATATAGAAAATGATATCGTGATTTATTTGAATATTTCAAATTCAATGGACCTGTTCACACACATCACATTAGCACTAATGAAATATAAAATCACCAAAAGCGCCAACATATGTTAAAGATGGCGAAATATAGAAAGGTACACTAAAACTCATAGCATGTATTAATATCAGAAATTACAAACACATAATGCAGTATCCACAAGGTCTTGAAAAAAGCAAGTTACCTAGATTGCTAAAACTTATCTGCAGCAGTTACCCTAGATTGCTAAAACTTATTTGCAGCGGTTACCCTAGATTGCTAAAACTTATTTGCAGCAGTCCTAATTTTTCACCTGTTGAACCATGTCCTTCCATCTTGAAACAACAAAAATAGAGATAACAATAGTCCATAAGAAGCAAGTTATTATTGCTGTGATAGTAGATACCAAAAGGACCAAGAAGAAGCAAGCAGCACATGCCATGACCATCACAATCACAGTGCTCAGCAGAAGGTCCTTGACAGGAGGGTTTTCTAAGGCAGTAGTGAGTATCAACGTGAGAAAGGTGATGAGTATTAAAACTAACAAGAATCTTGTGACAAAGAGATGTTTCTGAGCAAAGTTGTCACCAAAACCTGTTATCTCCGCAACAACTAAAGCTATGAGTGCCCAAAATAGCTTATTGATCATGTAATAGACGTCCATTAACCTTTCAGCCTTATTGACATAAGTATGTTCCTGCTGAATAGCCATTGCAGAGAGAACAAAGAGTTTGAGAATTGAAAATTGACAAGTATAGAAGGATGAAATGAATGCACAATAATAAGATATAAAATTGTATGTAATGTAATTTCTGAGGGTTTGCTAAATGCAAGAGAAATGCACAAAGTCTTTAATACGAGTCAAGATCCTCTCCATTTTTTCCATTATCAAAGTTTTTGGAATATAAATACAAGAGCCTCACATAAAAAAACAATTCACCACAAATCAAGCAACACCTCATGGCCAAAAAATCCAGCCAGAGACCCCCAAACAAGAGCCTCACATCAAAACAAGTGCAACAAAACAAGGAAAATTTATAATAACACACTACATAAAAGAAGTACATGATACACATGCTGTCATAAGTCATAACTCCCCCAACCTATTTGTATACCTCCAATTCAAACACACCCTGACTCCTACCTCACAATCAAGACTCCCAATACCAATGAATACCAAAATATCAAGTAAAACTCGAAAAACTACAGCCACAGCAACAAGACTAAAAATTCAGAATTGCTTCTCCACAATATATTTGAAATTCTTTTACTTTTGCTTCTGAATCCTCATACATACTGCTACATACCGCTCCATACAATAACACAACGCAACAGTAAACCAACTACCATGCTACAAAAACAATGTTTGCAACCTTCGATCACATGCATGCACATATAATTCCATGAGAGCATATCAGCAGCAAAAGTCTAGTTCTTCGAAATTTTACTCTAATACATAATGACTCATTCAATACATAAAAACATGTTAAAATTCTCTAACAAGATATTTCCCTCTCGGTGAGCTATGAAGCACGGACACCGGACACGACACATACACTAACAACACTAATAACAAGATTCTACACTAAGCACTTACATGTGGTAAATCAGAGGCAACTACTTTTACAGATATCTTCTCTTCCTTCATGATGATGATGCAACAACACTAGATGAAGAATAAAACAATGAAAGATTAAACCCTAAACCAAATTAAACTTCATACATATAACTTGAATGCAAAAATCATCATTATCATCATAATATTGAAGCAAAGTATCTATAAACTTTGTAATCTAACTAATGAAAAACAAATTATGAATTATTGTAGCACAATGTGATGACAAATTAATCATACAAAAGCACTTATTCAGGTTTTTCAAAGATAAATTATAATCTGAGAAACAAGAAAATGAGAACGAAAAAAAGAAAGAAAGAAGAACGAAGCTTACCTACAATGGCGAAGGAAACAAACAAGAAAGAATGAAGCAGTTACGAAATCAGCGAAGAAGAAAAGAGAAAATGGTGAAATTTAGGAATCGGAAGGGAGAAGAATTTTGGATTTGTGAAGGGAGAAGAATAAAGTGCTTTGTTTTATACTACATATATGTATATTTTTAAGACATATTTTGTTAAATAATTTTTTATCATAGTAAATTTTTTAAAAATTTAAGAAAGATTTTTATCATAGTAAATCTTTTGAGAAATATTTTTAAAAAATATCTAATTTTTTTAACGCTTAAACAAATACACCCTAATTTTTTATTTTATTTTTGAATAAGGCACCCTTATTCATAATTAGGCTTTCTAATTAGAAAATTCACTTACATATATATTATAACCAGATATCATCTGCACAACTGCAAAGATTAATCACTTAAGCCGAGTAGGAACATAAAATGTGGTTAAAGTTATCCTCAAAAGAATTTAACACTGATCCATTTTCAGAGTGCTGATTTCGATCAGATGACTTTTGATTAAATTGAAAGAGATTCTTTACCATGTCATCTAAATGCTCTTGAGTCACATATATAGCTAATCATATTGAAGATGTTTTTTGATCCTTTTATTAGAGATTAAAAAAAGATTGTATTTTTTTAAAATGTTTATTTCATCTAAATTATATTTAATTTGGTTTGGTGATTTCATAGTTTTGATGACATATTTCAATTTAATCGTATGGAAATGTTCAACGGTTTAATATTGTTTTATGTAAAAATTTAACTTTTTTCTTTGTAGGATAATTTAAATGTTTTTAGCTGGTATGAAAGTGTTTTGGGTTTAAAAAATTCGTGTATATTTTTTGAATTTCTTACATGTTGTGGTTTAGGTGTTCAGCAAGTTGGTCAGAAATAAAAAATTTAAATTTTATCATCGCTTAATTTATCCACACTTATTACTTAATACATTTAGGATGTATTTTATATGGATAAGGATTTAATCCTCTTTTCTTGTCTTTTTTTTCCTTCTCATGTAACAAAAAAAATACCGCAACGACAAAACAATTCCTACATGATAGGATTAATAATAGGATTAGGGTGTGATAACGTAGTAGTGAGTATATAGATGAGAAAAACAGAGTGTAGAAACCAACATGAATCTCATTGCATTGAGATGTTGTGAAGTTGTGGTTTTTCTGGGTTGGATCCCTCTTTCACTTAGCATTGGGCCTGTTTGGCCCATTACATTACACAGTGTGGCATTGCATCTTGCTTGCTGGTGAAATTCGTTTGAGGATATTATTGCAGTGATGGTAGAATTTGTCCTCATACATATATGGTAAAAAAAGACAAAGATTTATTTATACTTTTTTTAAAAAATTAAAAAGGAAACAAATTACAATTAATTAATTTAGCTACAATGAATAGGAAACATTTTCTTTCACATAAATAGAAGAGAAAATAGTATGAGTGTCGAAATTCGAACTCTAGATATTAAATGTGATGTCTCGACTAACTGAACTAAATACATGGACATGAAATAAAGATAGTGTAAAATTAATTTACATTTTTTAAAAAAATATTAATTTTGACTTAGGTATTCAAAAAAAGTTAATAAGCTAGAAAAAATGATTAAATTTGAAAGATATGTTCAATTGTGAAAAAATGTTTTAAGAACCGGACCCCAATTCAGGTGCACCCGTTGAACCGGTAGTCATAAGAGTCGAACTTCAAACCAGTAAAATTGGTTTTGGAAAACCGGTCTACCCTAATTTTTTTTAAAAATAGAAAAAGTCAGAAAATCATTTTTTCCTCAATATTTTTTTATCTTTTCCAATTCTCTTTACTCTCTTCAAGTTTCTTATGTTCTCATTTCTTACTATCTCATTCATCTTTTCTCTCTTCAAACAAGCATTGCCATCTTAGACTTTATTGTAGGTTTCTCTGTCACCTTTCACCAACAACAATAACAATAACTCTCTCAAAAGTCACCATGACATGAACCAAAAGAAGAATGAATACTTGTTAATTAAAAATGTTAAAATTAACGGTGCGTTTTTTTTTTAACAGTGAGTTGTTTTATGTTGTTATGATAACTTTTTAAGGAGCATGAAACATTTTTAGTGTTGGTGTCTTGTGTTACTTTGAACTTGGGCCACACATTATTTGGACACTTAGAGCAAAAAATTTCCACTACACTAACACAACTCTATTGATTTATTTATTTATAATAGTTATTTTTTTTTTATCAAGATATCATGAATTATGTATAAAAATTGACACTAAATGTCTTTTCGAGCGAGATCGGTGTATCTACCACCAAACATAATAATTATTTTTCTCATTAAATTAGAAATACCTCAAAAAATAGGACAATTGACCTGAAATAAATTGATACTAAATACCGATTCAATAATGGTTAATCCGGTCTAACCATTGAACCATAAATCAGAGGCCACATCGGTTCGGTTCAATTTCCGGTTCGATTATTAAAACATTGGTGTGAAGTGAATAGTATAGGTGTCACATAAACCGCAATTTCTCCTAAAAAACCTACCTCCTTCTTTTTCTGTACTTTTGACCCAACCTTAACCTTAACCTTCACATTAACCTCTCTCTCTCTTCTCTCACTCTTCATTTCTTTCTCTCTCCTCCACATTCTCACGATTCTGCTTCCTCCTGCTTTCATCACTCTCTCTCTCTCCCTTCTTCTTCTTCTTCTTCTTCTTCTCTTCTCTCCCTCACACTACTCTCATCATCTCCATTCAACAAAACCCTAATTTCACTCTTAAGGTATACTTCTTCTTCTTCACTCTCTTCTCAATTTCCAAATTCATCATTTTTTTGTCAATTTTTTCAATTGGGTGTTTAATTAATGGATCTGGATCATTGGATTTGCAGGGAAAGTTGAAAAGGGGAAGTTTTTATTTTCTTCAATTTTTCTTCATTTTTTCGTTGTTGTGAAAAAAAAATCTTGTTTTTGAGGGATTATTATTGGATTGGTATATATGTCCTTCAATCAATCAAAAACGGAGAAGAACGACGCCGGTGCCGTTTATCGAAAATCTGGGCGATCGTCTAGCTTTAATCAGCAGAGAGGTCCTTCAGGTGGTTATGGAAGGGGCAGCGGTGGTCCTGCGCCGTCACTCTCCTCTAACAAGAGGTCAGTTAGGGTTTTAATTCAATTATTATTGTTCTTGTTTTGTTGGTTTGATTTTTGATGAATTATGTATAATAATGGGTAGTTTTTAATTTGTAGAATAGTGTTGGTTATGGTTATTGTGGATTGGGAAATTGGGTGTTGCTTTGTAGAATTTGAGTGGATTTTGTACTAACTACTAATAGTAGAATCACTTTTATAGTCTTTTTAGTTTAATGGAATCAATGGATGAAGTTCACACTCTAGATGAAATGCTTGAAATGCATATATCAACAATGGAAGTTTTGTCTTGAAAAAAAAGGCAGTTTTTAACTTTTCCATAATTGAATACAAAATTATATAACAAACAAGTGCCTTGAGGACATGTGTTAGCATTTGCTTAAGACAAATTATATAACAACATGAATTTGTGACACACCTTACTATTTTGGTTTTTTAACAAAGAGTTATAAATTTCCTTGTTTTGTTGCATGTAGTTTGGTCTCTCTCTCTCTCTCTCTCACACACACACACGCGCGCGCGCGCACACTCTCCCCTAAGTTCCTATTTTATTGATTATTTGTGTTGCATGTTGCAGTTTTAACAAGAAGTCTAATAATGCACAAGGTGGGCAGTATCGGGTGAACCCTTCCCAAGTGAATTCAACAGAATCGAACAATGCTTCTGGTGCTCGACCCGTTCATAATGGTACTCATGTACAACCACAATTGCATGGTAAGCTTCAACATGAGTTTTTATTTTATTTTGGAAAGTGTCTGATTCTTCTCTTCATTTGTTATTGGTGTCTGGTTATTCTGTTCATTACAAGTTTACTGAAACTGAACAATGTGGCAGATCGCTTCCTCTTTATACCAGAAGAATATGCAAATAATGTTTGTGTTTTACTGTTTGGTAGTAAATTATGGTTTTGTTTGATTATGTAATTCATTAGTTTACGTGGTAGTATAGGAGCATCTGATGGGCCGGTTGCAAAGGCATCTGAATCTACAGCACAGAGGAGCCCCAGAGTTGTTCCAAATGCACCAACTTCTCAACCGCCCCCTGTGAGCGCTGATACAACCACTCCTACAAGCCCTGCTAAGGGTATGTTAGTCTTATAGGTTTTTGTTGTGGTACACCAGATGTAGATTGGCTCCTGGTTTTTTGTTATTTGCAGATTTGCTCACATGAAGTTGTGTTGACAATTGATTTGTTTTTTGTTAGTTGTTTTTTTGTTTGCTTTGACTGTGATAGTTAAGTAATCTGAATATTTATGCCTGTCCCAGGAGATCCATCAAAGGCATTCCCTTTTCAGTTTGGATCGATTGTTCCTGGATTTATGAATGGAGTTGCAGTAAGTTCTGACATATTATTGCTAAATTTTGGTTTATACGTGTTCCATTGAATTTCTGGGTGAGTAACGATCATGTTCTTATAATATGCAGATTCCTCCTCGTACAAGCTCAGCTCCTCCTAATTTAGATGAGCAGAAGCATGCTCAGGTATTCACATTCTTTTTCTCACTTTCTCCTTGATGTCTGACTGTCCGTACTTCTGTGTAGTTATAGATAGAGTTAGTGCAACTAATCGATGCTTCCAAAGGAATGATATGCATAGACACTATTTGAAATAGCTCATATTAAGTTTTGTCTACTTGAAGTTAGCTTTCTTTATGTGTTTTCACTTTTCACAGCAAGACTTTACCTGATTTCTGTTTTCTTTAACTTTCAGGCCCATCATGACTCTAATAGATCCGTTCCTTCAGTGCCAATACCTCCTGTTCCGAAGCAGCAGCAACCACCTAGGAATGATGCAGGTGTAACCGAGAAATCTAATGCCAGGGAGACACATCTGGGGGCTAAGGCTAAAAAGGATCCTCAGGTGCCAGTTTTGACCCCAGCAAACCAGATGCAGAAGCCTTCTGTTCCTGTAACTGGGATTTCAATGTCAACACCATTTCAGCAGCCACAGCCATCTTTACAGTTTGGTGGTCCTAATCCACAGATTCAATCTCAGGGGATGTCCTCGACACCCCTCCATATTCCTATACCAATGCCTATACCAATTGGAAATGTTGGACAAGTGCAACAGCCGGTTTTGTTTCCAGGTCTTCAGCCTCATCCAATGCACCCTCATGGGATGATGCATTCAGGCCATAATATAAGTTTCACTCATCAAATGAGTCATCAGTTGCCCCATCAATTGGGCAACATGGGCATTGGCATGGGCCCTCAATACCCCCAGCAGCAGGGTGGAAAATTTGCTGGTCATCGAAAAACTACTACTGTCAAGATAACTCATCCTGAAACACACGAAGAGTTGAGGCTTGATAAAAGGGCAGATGGATATTCAGATGGTGGGTCATCTGGTGCTAGGTCGCATCCTAATGTACCTTCTCAATCTCAACCTGTTAAATCCATCGCCACTTCTCAGCCTACGAATTATTATCCTTCCGGCTCATATGGTCCCAGTTCTCCCTATTATCAACCTAGTTCTCTTCCATTAACAAGTAGCCAGATAACTTCCAATGTTCAGCCACCAATATTTAATTATCCTGTAAACAATGGTCCACAAAATGTGGCTTTCATGAATACACCGTCTCTTAATTCTTTGCCTGTTAATAAAGCAAGCACTCCCATTCCTCGCATTTCTGAACCTCCCACTGCAGAACGTTCTCGTGAAGTGCCTAACGTGATATCATCAGCTTCAACGGGGGTTGCTTCTGTGACTATTAAACCAAGTGGTGTATCTGCTGTTGCCGACTCGTCATTGACTAATTCTAGTATTTGTGGTGTTCAAAATGCCGATACTCCTACTTCAGCAGCATCTTGCGATGCTAGCCCCTCTTTACCACAAAAAGAGTCTGAAACTTTCTCGGAAATCTCTACAGGAAAAACTAAATCTGCCGAAGATTCTTCAGTTTTGAGTTCACTGCCAAAACAATCTGCTGCACCCATTGTTGTCACTGCTGAGAAGCTTACGATACCACCTTCGTCAGCTGTGACTGTGGATTCTGTTTCAGTTGTGACTAATAATGAAGCCAGCACGAGGGAACCTATTAGTGTGCCCAACTCTTTAAAGGATAACCAGAAGAAACTTGGGAAAAAAGGTCAATCATCCCAAGATCAGGTATACATTTGAGTTATTTTTCATACACAATATTTGGGTGTTGGTATAATTGAATATTTAGTCTATATACTTGTTGACTTTTTCTGCAGGATTCTGTGCTATCTCCTCGAGCGGCTAATATGAAGTCTCAAGCTGTTGACAGTGGTATATCTGATACTAGGGTTTCTACACCTATAGGAAGTGAAACAAACCATTCTCCTGCAATTGCCGCTGAAGATCTTCTCATATCTGAAGGATCTACCGCTAAAGTGGTTGATAGTTTGAGTGATCATAAGCATGATAAGATAGAGGAGGAATCATCTGAAGGTAAGCATTATTATAAAATGATGAACGTCCTCTTTATAAATTTCAAAAAAATTAAATGTGACAATACGATTTAAAAAACTGAAAATATGTTGCAAATGTAAGCACTGAAGTCTTAACTTTAAAACAATGTTGCATGGATACGGGTATAGTACTGGGTACGAGTACAGGTACATGATTTTTAGAAAAGCTAAGGTACTAGTACATTAATAATATACAAAGAAATGTCTCCATAAATATAAATATTACATTTAACAAAAAATATGCAAGAAAGTGTCTTTCATAGTTTACTACATCACGAGTGAAAATTGAGTTGGGAAATAAAATATACATAACCAATAAAGTTATGATAGAAATAAGATATTTACTTAATAGGAGTGTGATAAATGTTGTTTATATAGTAAAAAATAGGGGGAAAAATATAATAGGAAAAGTATCCACATGTACCCAACAAGTACCACGTGTTGGTATGGCATGAATTTAATTTTGGTGTACCTATGCTTCAAAGACTTTAAAACAATACAGAAAGGACATGATGAATCTGCTAGTTTTAAGTCAGAAGGTGACATGATAGATGATTATTTAGGCGCATCTACCTCTACTGCATTGGATTTTAGTGACATCTCTGTAGGCAGAAATGATAGTGTAGTTACTAATGGATGTTTTTATTGAAATTTTGTCACCAGTTCTGCAGTCTGCTGATTTACCAGAAACACCAAAGGAAATTAATGATGGTGCAGAGAATGCTTGCAGTGACCGAATGACTCTTTCAGTATCAGGTATCAAGGATAGACCAAATTTAGAGCCAAATAAGGCGAAAACTACATCTAAAGGGAAGAAGAAAAGAAAAGAGATTCTCCAGAAAGCAGATGCTGCTGGGTCAACTTATGATCTTTATAATGCATACAAAGGACCTGAGGAAAAGAAAGAAACCGTCTTAACATCAGAGAGCACAGAAAGTGAATCTACATCTGAAGGTTTAAAGCAGTTATCTGCAGATTCTGCTCAGTTAGATGCTACCGTAAGTGAGAAGTGTGGTCACAATAAAGCCGAACCTGATGACTGGGAGGATGCAGCTGATATGTCTACACCAAAACTTGAAGTTGATGATAAATCTCAACAGGTTATTGATGGAAGTGGAAGTACAGCAAAGAAGTATTCACGCGATTTTCTTTTCAAATTCGCAGAGCAATGCATTACTCTTCCTGAGGGTTTTGAAATTACAGCAGACATAGCTGATACTTTGATGAGTTCCAATATTGGTAATTCTCGTGATTCACATCCTAGTCCTGGAAGAAATGTAGACAGGTCAAGGATGGAACGCCGTGGGAGTGTTGTGGCTGACGATGACAGATGGAATAAAGGTTTTCATCCTGTGCGTCCTTTGGATGGTATTGGTGGTAATAGCACTTTTCGACATGGCCAAGGAAGCAACTTTGGTGTTTTAAGGAATCCTCGTGGACAAGCATCCCCCGGATCGCCATATACTGGGGGTATCCTTACTGGGCCAATGCAATCTGTGGGAAACCAGGGTGGAATGCAAAGAAATAGCCCTGACGGGGAGAGGTGGCAGCGTTCTGCTAGCTTCCAGCAGAGGGGTTTAATTCCTTCTCCCCAGTCTCCCTTACAGATGATGCACAGGGCAGAGAAAAAGTATGAAGTAGGTAAAGTCTCAGATGCCGAAGAGGCAAAGCAGAGGCAACTGAAGGCTATCTTGAACAAACTGACTCCTCAGAATTTTGATAGACTTTTTGAACAGGTAAAAGCAGTTAATATTGACAATGCAGTCACTCTCACTGGTGTCATCTCACAAATCTTCGAGAAGGCTTTGATGGAGCCTACCTTCTGTGAAATGTATGCCAACTTCTGCTCACATCTGGCTTCTGAGTTGCCTGATTTGAGTGTGGACAATGAAAAGATAACTTTTAAAAGGTTATTATTAAACAAATGCCAAGAAGAATTTGAGAGGGGCGAAAGAGAAGAAGAAGAGGCAAATAAGGAAGATGAGGGTGAGGTCAAGCTATCAAATGAAGAAAGGGAGCTGAGAAGAACCAAGGCAAGAAGGCGCATGTTAGGAAACATTAGATTGATTGGAGAACTATATAAGAAGAAAATGTTGACAGAGAGGATAATGCACGAGTGTATCAAGAAGTTACTAGGTCAGTGTCAGGATCCTGATGAGGAAGATGTTGAAGCTTTGTGCAAGCTAATGAGTACTATTGGGGAGATGATTGACCATCCCAAAGCCAAGGAACATATGGATGTATATTTTGAAAGGCTGAAAATATTATCAAACAACATGAATTTATCTTCTAGGGTGAGGTTTATGTTGAAGGATGTAATCGATTTGAGAAGAAATAGATGGCAACAAAGGAGAAAAGTTGATGGTCCAAAGAAGATTGAGGAGGTACACAGGGATGCTGTGCAAGAGAGGCAGGCTCAAGCTCAAGCTGGTAGGATGGGTCGTGGTATGGGAAACAATCAATCTGCAAGAAGGAACCCCATGGATTTTGGTGCTAGAGGATCATCTATGTTGTCTCCTCCTGCTCAGATGGGTGGACCGCGGATGCCTTCACAAGCACGTGGATATGGTTTACAAGATGCTCGATTTGAAGAAAGGCAAACTTATGACCCTAGAACCTTAGCTAGTTTTCCTCAAAGACCCGTGGGTAATGATTCTATCGCATTGGTACCCCAAGGTGGTCTTGCTAGGGGAATGTCTAGAGGATCAACAATTTCTCATCTGTCAATACCTGATGTGCATTCTAGCCACGGAGACTCTCACAGAATGCCTAGCGGTATTAATGGTTATAGCAATTCATCTGAGCGCACACCGTATGGTTCAAGGGAGGATCTTGCATCAAGATATATTTCAGACAGATCTTCAAGTCTAGCTGGATATGATCATTCAAGTGCTCCAGGGCATAATATAAACTATGGTAACCGAGACTTAAGGAATGATGATCGGAACCTCGACAGGCCTGTTGCAACTTCATCTCACACTCAGTTGCAAGGGCCAATTGTCTCCCAAAATGCTTCTTCGGAGAATGTTTTGCCAGAGGAGTCACCACGACTACGGGACATGTCCTTGTCAACAATCAGAGAATACTACAGGTACCATTTCTTTGTGGTGTTTATATCATTTCGGTTACATCTTTTGTTTATTGCAGTTAATCTCATGAGAGTTGAGACACTTGTTTATTACAGTTTTTCTAATCATTTTATTTGCATTTAGGATTAGGATTTTATAATTATTTTGATACAGCTTTAAACCGTCACGTTAGTGAGTGTACCGGTGCCAATTATAATCTTTCATTCTTTTATTGATCTTTTCTTTTAGAATAAATCATTAATTTAGACCATAAACTATCGCTCTCTCTTGAATTTAGTCCCTAATAAAAACTATGTAAATATAATAAACAGTCCTTAAAATATATGAAATCCATCAATTTAATCCCTAAAGTATATGAAAATCCACCAATCTAGTCTCTAACATGATAAATAGTAGGGACTAATTTGACGGGTTTTATATAATTTAGGGAATACTTGTTATATTTATATAGTTTAAGGACTAAATTGATGGATTATTCTTTCTTTCACCTACTTGTTATATTTAATTTGTTGTTTGATTCAGGGGGAAAATAAATTTACCACCTTATTTCTTTTTGTAACCCAGTCGTTTAAACAAAAATAGGTCATGATTAGATTAAGTTCATTTCTTTTACCTGTGTGTAATATTATCTGACTGAAGTCTATGCAATTTTCAGTGCTAGAGATGCAAATGAAGTTGCTCTGTGCATCAAAGATTTGAACTCTCCAGCATTTCATCCTTCCATGGTTTCTGTATGGGTCCTGGACTCATATGAGAGAAAGGACACTGAAAGAGATCTTTTGGCCAAACTGCTTGTCAAACTAGGGAAATCTCAGGATGGTCTCTTGACTCAAACTCAGCTTAACAAAGGGTAAGTTTATTTCACGATATAATGATTAGTAGGGAGAATACTTTTTGAGTTTAATGGTGATGCATTGTCACTGCAAATTAATTTTACTCCGACATCTGATAGAAACATTATATTGCTCACTTTGTAACCAAATAACATCTGCATACTTGATTTTCATTGGACGTCAGTGTAAACGATGCCCTTTTTCTCATACTTATATTGTGAAAACACTTTTCATGGTATTTTTTCCATATTATGTTGGCCAGGTTTGAGAAAGTTCTCAGTCAATTGGACGATGATGTTAATGATGCCCCCAAGGCACCAGAGTTTCTTGGCCGTATTTTTGCAGAACTCATAACAGAGAGTATAGTGAGTTTGAATGAGATCGGACAATTAATACATGATGGTGGAGAGCAGCAAGGCAGTCTCTTAGAAGTTGGACTTGCAGCTGATGTTCTTGGAAGCACCTTGGAGGCAATACAACGCGAAAAAGGGGACGCTATTCTAAGTGAGATTCGGACAAGCTCAAACTTGCGGTTGGAGACTTTCCGACCACCTAATAATTCTAGTACATCAAGGAAGTTGGAGAAATTTATTTAGATAACAATGATGCTCAATGTATGCCTGCCTTTTACATACATACATTCAAGGTGAAATGATTTTGTCTAGTGCTTTTATACATTCAAGGTGAAATGATTTTGTCTAGTGCTTTTAAGGGTATCTCAACTTGCAGAGATTATTTTCTCAGTGAGATGAGTGGGTAGAATGATATATATTATGGGATTTTCTTGTCTTAATTTAATTTCTCCTACATCTTCAATGCAAATTGTAAAAGGCTCAATTAATCATATCAGAATTTTTTAGGCTGAAGTTACTATGTCCACTTGATTATGGCCTTCTATTTATTTCTTTGTAGATAGATATATAAATGGTTCAAATAGAAATTGAATGATTCTGTTCCAATGGATCAACTAAAACACTCCTTTGAGTGAAAACAAAAGTTGAAGTGTGTTAAGTTTTTTATCCATCTAAATATGCTCTCTTTCACCCAAAATACCAATGAACAACATGACATTCAATGTTTGAAAAAGATGACATGTTTCTTGTAGGAGTTTGTAAATTATAATTTAAATTTATACTCACATAGAGGAAATTTCAACTTTTGATGTTGATTAAGTGATAGAAACTAAACAAATTTAGTTAGGGTAATGATGTTTTCAACCAATCATTTTGTTTTGAAATTTCCACATGTTCTTATCCCATTTTCTTATTTGGATTAATAAAATGATACAAATTTTGTTACGTTTATTTCCACATCTCTTAACATTTTCTCCATTCTTCTTAATTTTTTTTATCACTTTATTTTATTTTTTTTAAAATTGTATGCACACAATTAATTGTATTAAGGGAAAGGGACTCCTACCACTTTATCTTTCCAACAAAAACCCTTACAGTATAGCAGAATTAAGCCAAAATCACATGCAAATTTGAACATATCTACTTCATATGAAACTTGAGAGAGATGGAAACCAGTACATGAATTTTTTTTATTTACTAGTAAATAAATCCAATAAGTTTCTTGTATTTCCTTCATTTCTGGTGCATTTTTCCGTCATAATGCAATGATTCATTTGATTTAGGTTGAAAATTTAGTTTTGATGAAGTGCATATTCATTCGATGGCTTAGGTGTTATTTTATCAGATTTATGAATATTTTGAAAACTTAAATATAAGTATATTTATAGATTTATATACTCTCCATAATAAAATATATGTCGTTTTAACGATATTATACAAAATTAAGAAATGTAATTAATATTGTATGAGAAAGATAAATTATGAGTTATTTTACAAAATTATCCTTCACTAATCCTTCATTAAAGGTATGAGAAAGATAAGTTATAGAATTGAAAGAAAAAAGATAAACAAATAGTTAAAGATATAATAGTAAAAATAATTAAATATTTCATTAGTAACGTAAAGTGCCTTATATTTTTGTACAATTTTATTCTTCTCAAATGACATATTTTAATACAAGATAAAATATATTTTATTGTTTTATATTATTAACATGAATATATTGTGAATTAACTCGCATATTATTCATCATTTTTATTTTTAACAACTTTATATTATATTGTATCTATATACGCTATCACAATTTGAATTGTTGAATATTCAATACCGTTTAGTTTTACACAATTCTTTTTTTGACTTTTCATAATAATGTTGTGCATGATTTAAATAAAGACACGTGGGTTCTTTATATATCATAGAATATAAATGAAATAATATGAAGGAGATACATTGTACCTAGTACAATATTAAAACCAAGTCTAAAATATATTTAACCCAAATTCGAAACAAAAATATTTTAGTCTAAGTTAGTTCATATGCTATGAAGCTCTAACTTCTGAAAACAAGGGAAAGATATAAAAATCATCAATATTTTGAATTTTGAGATGGAGAAGAGTCATCACTTTGTGTTGATTCATGGAGCTAGCTATGGAGCATGGTGTTGGTATAAGGTTGCAACTCTTCTAAAATCATTTGGTCATAATGTTACAACTCTAGACATGGCTGCTTGTGGTATGAATAAAAAGCAAGTGCAAGATATTCGTTCAATATTGGATTATAATGAACCTTTGATGACATTCATGGAGTCTCTTCCTTCACATGAAAAAGTGATTCTTGTTGGTCATAGTTTTGGTGGAATCTCCATTTCCCTTGCTATGGAAAAATTCCCTAACAAAATCTTTGTTGCAATTTTTGTTGCTGCTTTTGTTATAAGTGAAAACCTCACTTACTCCACTATTATTCAAGAGGTACTTTTATTTCCTTAGTTTACCTTTTTCTCATACTTCTTTGTTGAGATCAAATTCATCATCTTTGTTGCTTAGTTGATGATTGATAAATTAAGCATGCATTGACTTAATAGTCAATTGGAATGGATTTGGTTAGATGCTCTACAATCACTACAATCAACATACAATCGCCCAATTTAAATTGTTTGTT
The DNA here is from genome assembly GCA_951804385.1 of Trifolium dubium. NCBI lineage: Eukaryota > Viridiplantae > Streptophyta > Magnoliopsida > Fabales > Fabaceae > Trifolium > Trifolium dubium. The sequence continues at coordinate 767,927 of OX638063.1, read as the reverse complement.
CGGATCTTTTGCGGTTTATATCGAATTTAAATTTAATTCAATTTGAACAAACTTGAAGTAATTTGGTTCAGGCAACGAGTTACTAAGAAATTCAAATTTGCTAGCTCTTTAAAGAAAAATATGTATATAAATATTTTGTCAAAAAAGAAAGAAAAAGATTATTTTAGTAGATGTGTTTGAATATTTTTGACTTGAATTTAGAAGTGTCTCAATCGTTTGAAATTTTAAAATATGGAAATTAGTTTTAAATGTTGAAATTTTTGTTGAGTCTAGGAGTGTTTCAATCTGCTTTAGTTAGTTGAAAATTAAACATGCTCTATATTAATTTTCAACATCTTTTTTTGACTAAAAAAAAAGAAGATATTTTTGTTGTCATGTGAAGGCATCAAAACACATATTCAAATGACATTTTGAATGTTTCTTTTTTAACAGACTGATATTTTAAACGTTAAAAAAATGACATTGTAAATTTGATGAATATATATAATTGGAAATCTGAATAATTTGAGAAATTTTTGTTGTGCTATCTTCAGGTTAGAAGAAAAAGAGAGGGAAAAATGAATACATTGACGGACACACAACAATATTTCTTTAATGGGGCCAATAACCCTCCAACAGCCATATTATTTGGACCCAAAAGTATGGAATCCAAAATGTTCCAATTATCACCACCTGAGGTAAGAATATTTCAATTCAGTAAATTGAATGTTATATTTTTTTATATTTAAAAAAATTATGACATTTTTCATTAACTATTGTCATAATAAATTGACAAACTAAAGTTTGTTTGAATCTAATTGAAAGAGATATTCATATTTAATGTTTGACACGTCTCGTATATGATTATTTTCAGTGAGAGAAATATATTAAGAAAAACTTGATCCAAGATAAGAGAGACAACAAAACTAAACTAGTGATTTGGATACTAATAATTGAAAAACCTATCTAACATTATTGTAGGATTTGACACTTTCGTTATCATTGGTAAGACCGTTTCCATTCTTCAACCATGATGATGAATTATTTTTGAAAGAAACAAGAGTTAGCATGGACAAAAATGGAAATGTACCTAAAGTGTACATCATCAGCAAAGAAGACAAATTATTGACTGAGGATACACAAATATGGATGATTGAGAGAAGTGGTCCATTTTCAGAAGTGAATGTGATCAATGATTCAGATCATATGGTTATGTTCTCCAAACCTAAAGAACTTAGCTCTCTCCTACTAGAGATTGCAAACAACTATTGTTCACTCAATTATATTTATAATTCATCTATAGAGTGAGACGCGATAAATGAATATTTGAATGTCTTTCATTTTTAGTCGAGGAATAAAATTTGATGTTCATGTAGTCAGAAAATACAACATAAAGAACAACAATGCACGATGAATATAACAATGTTAATTTGATTTGGTTATGGTGGTCTCAACTTTGTTGATTGCTTGAAGAAATGTTTTTGATTGTGATTGTCAACTCCTTTAGTTTTAATTTTGATTTCAATGCTATCTTATTATCAATATTTTCTTGAGATATATGAAGTATGAGTTGAAGTTTTATGTTTGATTAAAAAGTTGAGGTTGAATAACATATAAATTAGACGATTTATATATCTTATAATTTTAGATAAAAATGTGGTGTTTAACGTTCATATGTGGTAGCTCTTAACTCAATATGCTGATCCAACTCATTAAGACTCCTCTTATGATCCAAGATATCCTTAGCTTTATATGTTTTGGAAAACTCAAAATTTTTGATACCATGAGTACCACAACCTATTGTTAATTCTAAAATCTCTGTAAATGAACTGTCTCACATAATATATGATATAACCCCAATTCTAGAAAAATGTCATTGACTTTTTTATTTTTTGATAGAAGGCATTGACTTTTAAGGATATGTGATCATACTTGCAATAAACTAATCCCTAACATTATAATTCATATAGTTGCTTAATGTTTTAGAGGAAAACCAATTATATCATGAATATAAAATAAACCTAGAATAATAATTAGCTCAGAACCTCTATGCATATATATATATATATATATATATATACTAGCTATTAAGAAGAAAAATATAGTAAAAGGCCACATACAATTTACAGGATGATTAGAAGGGAAATACACATTCTTTTGTTATTAATTTTTTCTCCTTTAATTTGTGTTAATAGTGCAAACGTTGTGCTGATTCATGGTGGAAGCCATGGTGCATGGTGTTGGTATAAGGTTGCAACTATACTTAAATCAATTGGTCATAATGTTACAACTATTGAATTGACTGCTTCTGGAATCAATCCAATACAAGTCCAAGAGATTCATTCTATTTCAAAATATTATGAACCTTTGATCACATTTATGGAATCTCTTCCTTCAAATGAGAAAGTGATTCTTGTTGGTCATAGTCTTGGTGGGGTGTCTACATCTGTTGCTATGGAAAAGTTTCCTCAAAAAATTTCGGTTGCAGTTTTTGTTACAGCCTATGTGCTTAGTCAAAATCTCACATACCCTGCTCTTCTTCAAGAGGTAATATAATATTCTAAACTCAAATTTTATTAGCCAGATAATTTTTCATGGTTCTTCGATCGGGTTCAAATTCAAGATATTTCTCTTGTTAGATAGTATAGTACTATTTTGTGTTTAAACCAAAACAATATTTACATTTACTAATATACAAAACAAGTGGTAGATAGTACTCCTTCCGTCCCAAAATTATTGTCCTTTTAGAGTTATGCATCTGAATTAAAAAACAATAAAGATTAAAAAATTAAGTTTATTTTACCCTTATTTTATTAAGAAAGAGAAAATATATTTAACTAAGGGCACATATTAAGAAATGATAAACTTTTGTAAGAGTACAAATGATAAACTAACATTAATTTTACATTGATTTCCGAAAAGGACAATAATTTTGGGACAAAACTAAAAGTTTAAAAGAACAATAGTTTTGAGACAGAGGGAGTATTTGTGACAAAAATGAGTTATTTCAAAAATTAAAGGACAAAAATATGTCACATTCTAAAGGAAGATTAAAACTAGATTATAATTTGAGTAATTTCTAGTTTACTATATAATATATATCTTGCAGCAAGCTAGAAGGAATGGTTCTTTAATGGACACAAAGTTTTTCTTTTTTGATGGACCTAACAAACCTGCAACTGCTAGACTAATTGGACCCAAACTCATGGCATCCAAGATGTATCAATTATCACCACCTAAGGTATATGTAAACATTTTTAGATGAATTCAATTTAGATGTTAACTAATTCTACTATCTTTGAATCTTTTTATCAGATACAATAATTTTTTAAATTCATTTAATAACTAATGTATTTGCTCTATAATACAGACTAGATATATTAGTTATTGAATGAATAAAAAGATTGAATTGACTTTTATAAAAAAGAAATAAGGTAGTACATTCAATTTTTTAATGTTAATAAAAAATTTATTTTTCATATTAACAAAACTATCTCCTAATTGAAATGTGTAGGATTTGACCCTTGCATTGTCCTTGGTGAGACCTGTACCAATTTATAAAGATGTTGAATTATTGTTGAAGGAAACAACAGTTACTAACCATAGAAATGGGAGGGTACCTAAAATATTTATCATTAGTAAAAGTGATAATTTAATAACAGAGGATTTACAAATGTGGATGATTAAGAGAAGTGGTCCATTTGCTGAGCTGAAAGTGATTAAGGATTCTGATCACATGGTCATGTTCTCCAAACCAAAAAAACTAAGTTCTACCCTTCTAAAGATTGCACAAAAGTATACTAGTCCATAATTTTTAATTTTTAATCATATGATATATGGTGTTTATGTCTTCACGTCCCAAAAATCTAATAAATGTATATGGGCTAGAAAGTATATTTGAATTACATGAATTATCATTGCAAATTCCATTTAATAAATGAATAATTGGAGTGTCTTAATTACTTCATTCTTCTCTTGAATTCCATATGAAGGGTTTGATTTCTCTATTTGATCTATACTACCTTTGTTCTTAAAATAAGATCTTAAATTATTATTACTCCATCCGTACCAAAATATATGTCGTTTCGATATTTTTATGCATATTAAGGAATTTGTAACTTCTATGAATTTTGTCAAAATTATACATGTTTTTCTTCTTATACTATTTCTCTCTCTTTGTTGCATTGGTATATGAAAAAATAATAAAGTTAGAGAGAGTGACTTTTGTTTGTAATAAGAGTATAAATGTATGAGTAATTTAAGATCAAAACTAATTTTACATTGGTATTGTAAAACGACATATATTGTGGTACAATTTTTTTTTTCAAAACGACATATATTGTGGTCAATAGCGTTGCTGGGACCCTAGTCCAGGAGGTGCAAAATTTTAATTAATATTTTAATAATTATAATATATATATTAAAAAATTACATTATACTCAAAAAATAATCAACTGACTATTTGTATCGTTAAACCGATTGTTAAGTGGTGGTAGTTGTGTTTGAGAGATCTAATTTTAGAGAGAAGAATGAAACTATAGTGAATAATAATTTAGACTTTTGAGTGAGTGGTGCAAAAATAAAAAAGTCAAGGGGTGCAAAATGCAAAAATACATATAGATATTAATTAAAAAATTAAAATTCCAGGGGGTGCACCTGCACCCCCTCACCCATGAAGGGCTACGCCCCTGATTGTGGTACGGAGGGAGTATTTTTTGTTATTTTTTTATTTTTCCAAAGAGAATAAAGAAAACTATTACGTAATTAAAATGACACTAATAGTCTGCTCAAAAAAATGACACTAATAGTCATTTTACAACTTTAACACTCAATCCACAAGTGTATAGTCTTGTTTTTACATTGACCTAACCAAGAACAATGAAAATTGATAACACCAACAAAAATGAGAAAATACTTATAGTTTTACATAGTGAATTTTAGATTCTTGTCATGTGAAGAATAACTCCATGAGCAGGTTCTATAAGCAAGTGAAAGGAAGGTGAATGGCAATAACTTGATGATAAAGAGAATTGAAACTTCAACAAAATGAGAGACAACATAATCTTCAATTCAATCATGGCTAAATGTTGTCCTAAATATAAACGAGGTCCCATTCCAAATGGCATGTAAACTTGTGGAACCTTGCATGCTCCATTCAAACCATCTGCATATCTTTGTGGATTGAATTCATGTGCATCATTCCCCCAAAGATTTGAATCTTGATGCAATAATGGCATTGGAATTTGAATATTCATACCCTTTGGAACTAAGATACCTTTAAAATTAATATCTTCTAGAACTGTTCTATTAACTGATTGTGATGGTGGATAAAGCCTCAATGTCTCTTGAATTACCATGGTTAACTGCAAGTAAATATTTTTGTACAGGATCTTTACTTGTTCAATAAGAATGTATATATAGCTTTGGGGGAAAAAAAAGTGCTACAATTATTTTGATAATTGAATTGTGACATAAGAATATTGCATGATTAATGTTAAAAAAGAATAAAAATACACTTGCATCCAATCATATCTCACAAAATAAATAATTGTTGCATTAAGTGGCAAAAAATACTTGTTAATTGGAGAGTTTAGTGGAGCATGGAAAGAAATAACATGGAGCATGGAAAGAAATAACAGGTCAATGCTCCATGACTGCAAGAGAGGGAGACGTCACATCTCTATCTAAAACTTTAAGACATTAGATATATAAGTCACATCTCTTATATATCCGCATTTTTTTCATTCATAGTCGATGTTAGACTTAACCAGTCACACTTAAAACTTAACAAAACAGGGAGAAAAAAAGAAGAAGAGGTCGAACGCATTATAATTAGCCACATAGTCCATGACATAGCAGACAAGACAAACTTAATAATATAACAAATAGATCAGTCTAGTCTATCTATTTATATAATTGGGTTTGTCAGACATAATGAGTTAGACCGATCTGTTTGACAGCTCTACCTACGTTATACTAATCAAATTAACCAAAATATAATGTATTGAAACATATTACTAGTGTAAATATATAGATTGGGTAAAACATACCGTTTTCATGCTTTTAAGGGCATTTGCATCAAGATTACCATCATTATTTCCACAAACTTGAAGCACCTCAGCACGAACACGATGTTGCCAATCTTGGTGTAAAGCTAACAGCATTAAGCACCATGTTGATGTAATTGCAGTAGGTTCATGTCCAGCAAAGAATATACTTTTACAATTATCTATCATGAATCTGTCTCGTGAGGTCGAATTTGGTAAGAAACTATCACTATCACCCTCACATTTCTTTGCACTATCAAGTATCATTTGCAAGACACCTTGTTCATCATGAGCAGAATTTTGGCGTTGTTTTATGAGTTTTGATATCTTTGAGTTTATCTCTTTCTCTAATCTCCATATTTGTCGATTGCTTTTGTTTGGAAAAAATCTAAAACAAATTATCAACCATTTTGCTCGTTAATTAGTATCATCACTAGCAATAATAAGAACAAAATATTATATGAACTATGAAGGATTCAACTCTTATTCACTTTTGATCTTGTAACAAAATTTACATTGTCAATCAATAAAAAATATATAATACTACCTTAAAAGTTAAAAGTATCATATGAGATTATTTTTGATCGGTTGACGGTGTAAAATTTTCGCTACACTAGTATATTGAAATAAACCTCAAATCAATATATGATTTGTTGAATACGTATTATTATCTTGTAAATAAAAATGATGTAAAAAAATTGAAATGGAAAAATGAATACTATGTGTCTCATGATTCATACATATAGCTTGGAATTCCAGGCATGAACTTGCTAAGGAGGGTTTGAAGTTCTCTAAGCTTTGTGAATATTTCTCTTCCTTCAACATAATTGCTCCCAAAACAAGCTTTTGCAATTATGTCAGATGATAAGTTTCTCAAGTCTTCATCAACATTTATCTCTAGACCTTCTTCTCCATCTTTTTCCAATTTCCTCATCCATGATCTTAGCATTTCATTTGTGGACTCAACTATCATATTCACCTTTGCCTTCAACATCATTTTTTTTAAAATAAAAAAAAAAAAGTTACTAGATTGCTATTCAAAATCAACATTAATTAATAGTTTACAAGCACTTTGTAGCCAAACAATATTATTAAAAATACTCTATTTAGCGATTGATTTAGTTACTAAAATGTCGCTAAACTATTAATTATTGTTTGATTAAAGTTTAAATTTCACTCCCTATGTATTACATATATATAATGTTCCTATCAATTGAGATATATTCACAGGGACAATATATATGCGTCAACATTCTTATCTATCTTTCTGCAATATTTAATTTCTCTAGAGCACAATATAATATTATGAATTATATATATTATACACTTAATTACCTTCATTTTCTCTAGGTACAATATATTCAGGAGAAATTATATATCTTCCTTTGATGAACCCAAAATGGGCCACTTGATGCCAAAATACCTTGTCCAACGAGTGGCCTAATATCTTTGGATAAAAAAGAAGGCTTCCCTAGAATCAAAGAGGTGGTCAAAACAATTTCTCCTGTTTTCAGATGTACATATTCTGAATCGTAAAAAATCAACTACATATTCATCGATTTTAAATTATTTCAAATTTGATTATTCTAAAGAAAAACTACATATTCCTTTGATGGTCGAGTCACTTTAGCTCAATCCTCTCTTGTTATCCGTATGTCTATGAAAAAGCTGCCGCAACTTCGTCTAAGAAAGTACTGGTGAACAGATAAAATGTCATCTTATTGGCTGGAATCAAATTTGTTGATCGAAGAGGAAGGTGTGGACTAGACCTCAAAAGTCTAATGACTCTAAATCAGGCTTATATGCAAATGTTGGCATGGCAATTAGTTGCAAATAAAGAAAAATGATGGGTACAAATTATGAGGACCAAATATAATTGTTGTATTCTTAGTCACCCTTATGTAAAAAGTCACAACATATCTTTTCTTTTCATCTACGGAAAGCTATTTGTCATGTTTGAAAAGATTTACATAAAAATGTGAAATGGATTATTAGAGACGGCTTCAATACATAGTTATATAAAAATGTGAAATAAGATGTCGATTCCAAGAACACTTATGAACATAAAAAAATATATATTTTTATATATTTATATGTTTAATTAGAAATATAATGATTTTGTTAAGGATTGATTTGGTTTGAAGCTCCAATATCTGCCGTGGCATCAAATTTGGAAAATTTCTCGATGTCATTGATTCTTGTCTAGTCTTAATCAGCACTACAAATTTCTATTGGATCATAGGACTTCAAGAGCCTAAATTGATGATAAGCTTTGTTGTTTTTTTTTTGAAGCAATAAGGTTTGTATGTTATATAACTAACAATATGATAGTAGTTTATTTTAATGGCAAATGTTAGTAAATGCTAATAGAATTATTCCAAATTACGTCACCTTATCTCTCCCAGTCCTAATTGTGACTTTATTTTATTTTATCTAGTGGCATGAGTCATCAATAGTGGCATTTTCACTGCCAAAATTGCTTACACAATAGACAGTTTTGGTTTATTTTAAGCATGTATAGGATAGGATAACATATAAAATAAGTCGCAGATATTTGAGTCTTTTAACCATTTAGTAGAGATTTTAATCTGACCATAGGACCAAACATAAAAACCAAAAAATTGTGACGCTGCCAATTTCTAAATACTAAAATCTAAGATATAATAATACTCCTAGTTTTGTATGGTTTTGCCAGATGCATTCACCCATGGTCATAGTTCATATTAATTTATCCTCAAGCTCTGTCCAACACAAGATATGATTCGATGTGCCCCTACCTTGCCTATCCAACACGATTATTATTACTCAAACTCAGTTACAACTACTGCCACGACCAAATGATTTAGCTTCACATGATTGAAGTGAAGCTGAAGCAAGGATTTTAAGACAGAACTGATATTATCATATTATTATTAATCTGATGAAGGGAGCATGATGATGAAGTATAGAGCTTATTATGATGATGGTGATGTCAAAAGAATAGAGCTGATATGTGAGGGGTCGAACACTAAATGTAAATAGTTTTTCTAAACGAGATTCAAACTTTGGTTCGCCGATTCAATTTTATATGGCTAATTGCATAACACCCAGATGATTGCATATTGAACTATAAGCTGTTCAACAATTGCGAACATTCTTCCAACCATTAAACCGAGCAAAAAATAATCAAAAAACAAACATTCACTGTCTAACATTCCATTATACAAAGTGTCGTATCTGACTAATCAACAACTTAATAATATGTAGGGATAAAGCAAATATCAAATTGGCAAAATAGAACTAACATCTTATGAATGATAGTTTTTCTCTTATTTTTACCATGCGACCTTACAACAGTAGCTGGGTTGAGGTTTCACCAGCATACCAACATATACAGCTACATAAATTTACAAAAATGAAGGCAAAATTTAAAAAGAAAAGAAATGCATATAGTTTTATCATTCATATAAACATCATCACCCTTTCTTCTTCTATACTAATACAATACTCGGCAGATAGATAATAAATCAATAAATCTGCTTTCTTTCAGCTAACAACCGGTGGAGATGATGACAGTTTATAGACTAGAGTAGCTAGCTACCAATCTCTTCCACATGATTCTCTACTAAAACAAAAGTTGTAGTTGATAGCGTCACAAAACGGGAATTCGGATGCTTTCATTGTTAACATGATGGATTTCATTTTGCACAGCCTTGGTAGCAGCTACTCTAGCGGCATTGGCTGATCTATTAGCTGCTGATACTGCTCTATTAACTCTTTCATCTACCTTGGCTACATCATAGGCTTTCTCTGCTGCTCTTCTAGCTTCCTGTTTGTTCACAAAAAAACTCAGGTTTACTTATGAAAAAATCGTAATACTATATATTATCTATCAGTATACTGTTTTTTGGTCTTTCTTTCATTTTTTCGCACAATTATCTGTCCATAATCTCAAACTTTTACCAAAAGGAAGATGTTCGATAGCCGGAAATTTCAACAGAATGAGATGGCATGCTTATTGACTATCAAGGGAAAGGGACTCCTACCACTTTATCTTTCCAACAAAAACCCTTACAGTATAGCAGAATACAGTCAAAATCACACACAATTTTGAACATATCTACTTCATACGAAACTTGAGAGAGATGGAAACCAGTACATGAATTTTTTTATATTTACTAGTAAAAAAATCACACTAAAACCAATCAGAATGTTCAATAAATCAAATCAAGAAAAGGCACAAAAATCAGAAACTCTGATCAAATCATAAGAATTATTCATGCAATGTTAAACACAGAAAATTGACACATCATTCTGATTATTTTAGGCCAAGGTGTAGACACATAAGAAAAAATATTCAAAATCGTTTATCTTTTAAAGTTAGCTAGGGAAAGAACATTGAACAATAGATTAAGGTAAATATTGTAAATAAACAAAGTATGTACCTGCACTACGTTAAGTACTCTGGAGTGATTGACGCCAACAGGGGAAACTGGATATGTGGCATTCTGTGTGCTTGGAACATCAAGGACTCCATTATGCCAGTGACCAGATTGGGTTTCTCCATTTCTAAACGTATACATTCCAAGACCTTGTCTTTTCCCCTCATGCCAGGATCCTTCATAATAATGACCATTTGCAAAACAATATACCCCAAATCCATGCATCTTGTCTGCACAATACTCACCAGCATATGTATCTCCATTTCTAAGGATATGAAAAATGAAAATAATCAGTTCCCACAAAATTAGAGTTATACTTTTGTTGGTGAGAGAATAAAAAGGAGACATACAATGCTCTGATAAATCAGCTCTACAATAATGCACTAATTGCAATTCCTTAGAAGAGAAGCAACCTATATTTGAGAAAAATCAGAAGGATGCATTATGCATATTAGGATTAAGCACCACTATTCACTAAAAGCATACATAGAATCCTACTCACTGATACATATAGCACGCTCAGTAATGCAATTGCAACAAAAAAACAGAATAGGTAGTACTACTGTTGATTATGGTCAACAAACAAGGTATCTATCAGAGCACATGATTGGAACTAAAAAGTAACCAAACTTAATTTAGCAGCGAGTAAAATTAAAATGTATAACAGCAAAACATTTGGAGTTGTTGCTACGTGATCTGGAGGTTACAAGTTCAAAGTCATGGACTTAACCTCTTGCAAGGAACTTAGGAGATCATTTATACTTTCAGACTAGCTTGAAGAGGCATAAATCACCTTTGAATCTAAACCCAGCCTTAGAACCACCAGATATATCTTGCTCTAGAAAACTAAAAGTAACAAAATAACATAAAAAATAGGCCCTATAATCATAAACATAAATACAATATTATGCTATATATACTTTGAATATTTCAGTTTTTACTACAGTTTAGTAACTCCATCTGTCTACTATATTCTTATCTAACAAAATTCATTAGCCATGAGTCAAAACCTATAAATCCAATTACAATCCAAAAAATCATCAGAGTCAGATTAACATGTCATATTTAGTCATCCGGTCTCATGTACGATTCCCCGAGTTCATGCTTATATTTTCCTGCCTCACTATTCACTAATCCTTAAAACCTAACATTTGAAACCCAAATTTATCCCACCTAACATTATTGCCAAGCTGCTGACCCAAATACTCATATCATACAATTCATATAAACAAACATAGAAGCCAAATTCCAATCATCAATTCATACAAAACAAAGAAAATAACTGAAACAACCCAACAAAGAAATGTAATTAAATTAACCGAAAGCAAACATCTTAACTACAAAACCAAGCATACCTAAAATGATAGTGACCAAGACCATGTTTAACACCCCACTTAAATTCACCAACAAATCTACCACCATCATCACAAGTATGAATACCAGAACCATGACTCTGTCCATTCAACCATTCACCAGCATAAACATCACCAGTATAAAATCTATAAACACCAAACCCACATCTCAATCCATCTCTATACTGACCCTTATATCTACTTCCCTTAGACCAAGTTTCAACACCAAACCCATCATATTTACCATCAACCCAATCCCCTTCATACCTTCCACTCATATTATAGTAATAAACCCCACTCCCAAAACACTTCCCTTTTTTCATTTCACCTTCATAAACGTCACCGTTTGAATAAACCCTAACAATCAAAACAACAAATTCACTCTCTTCTTTCTTCTCTCTCCTCCGTCTCTGCCACCGCTGTACTGTCAAAACAATCGGAAGCGACGGTGACGATTTGAATTTGAATTTTAGCGATAGAGAGAAGAAAAGCGCGGCGGAGAAAGCGAAAGCGGAGAGGAAATTGAAGAAGAAAGAGTGAGTGGGAGGTGAGAGGAGAAAGTAGAAGAAAGGGAGTGAGAGGAGGAGAACGAGACGGAGACGGTGGCGGAGACGACGGAGTGCGGCGAGGGAGATGGAATATAAACAAGGTTTAGAAAATTGGGGGAAATTGAAGGAAATTAGGGATTTGGATTGTTTGATTTTGATTTTGTTTTTGTTTTTGGGATTGAATTGAATTGGTGATGGAAAATTGTGATTGTGTTTGTGATGGATTGAATTAGAATGGAATTGGTGAAGAAGTTTAGGGTTAAAATCGGAAGAGATTCCAGAGCTTTCTTTTCCGATCTGAATTTCAGATTTCTTTTGATGCATTAGATATTTAGATTAACTGAACTTCATTAACTTCTTCTTCTTCTTTCTTCTTTTTTCTTCTTCTTCACTTCTCTTTATGTTTTTTCCTATTTTGTTTGATTATGATGATTGGTGATTGATGATGTTGCGTTTTGTGTTTGAAAAGCGGCGCGTGGGAGTCGTTTTAATTAAGGAACCCCCCACTCTTGATTAGCAAGTAATGAAATTAAATACTACTAATACTTTACTGGTAATTTAAATAACAATAATAATGACCAGCATGAATTGGTGTAAGAATTTTGGACTCTTTAAAATGGGGTTGGTTCAATTCATGTGTATGTAGAAAATTTGGTTGAAAAAGAAAATTTTATTTTATGTGTTTAAAGTTTTTTTGACGAAAATTAGTCAATATTAGTGACGGTGAAAACTTAATACTAATATAATGGTAACCTAAAAACAAAAAAGAAGAATTTTGCACTCATTAAAAATGTGATTAGGAGTTAATTTTGTAATCAATCTACAAAAATTAATAGAAGAATGGGCTTCGGCCCCTTTTATACCCAAAAAAAAAAAATTAATGGAAGACTTATGATTTTTTTTCTTTTGACAGATAGAATACTTATGATTAAAATAGAAAATATTGTATTTTTTTGTAAATCATATATTTTAATCGATCTCTATAATAAATTTATTAACCAAAATATTATCAAAAGAACTCAATATACGTATCGTGTAATGTTAACTAATTGTTTTGAGTAAAAGCGAATTACTTGATTCAATTACTTCCCGCATATAACCATCATCCATTTTTATTTTATTTTTATTTTGATTAGCGTATAACCTTCATCCATGAAATAATTATGAATTTTAAGTGTGATTTAACAAAAGACAACAACTCTAATAATTCCAAAAAAAGTTTAATACTATATTGAAGTAAATGTGTATGTCTTCACCTATTTCTCAGAACTTTGTCTCATATTTTTAAATTTTAATATCTTCTAATTTTTCCTTCTAAATTATGTATTTGCGTGTATTATACAATATTTTGTATAATCAACAAAATGTTTATATTTAAACTCACTCTCCTACATATTAATCAAATACCAGTATTTGTAAAAATAAAAATCATAAACAAAAAGAGTTGTACTTAGAGAACTAAAGATAAGTAATGATATTTATCAAACTTTGTTTTTATTAAGAATTTTCATTTTTGTTAAACATTCAATGAGAATTAATTAATGATATTAAGCACACTCTATAGATGCGAAGAAGAAAAGAACTGAAGAGAAAGAAACAAAGTACATAGTATGTTTTGTATTTTTGGTAAATTTTGTGCCCTGTTGGAAGTGTCGTTTCTATTTTGTTTGCTATTGGAATTGAATTGACTAAGTCCTTCGTTGTGATTTGCAAAAAATGAATGAACCAACAAATCAAACGAAATTTTCCTTCAAAATCACTATCTAGTATACTTTCTTTCTTTGATCTTCTTGATCATAACTATTTGGTCCACACAACACTTTGGAGAATTTCTTTTATTTTAAAAAATTATTTTGATTGCTACTTACTATGACAATGTGCTAAACTACACACACCCCATTTTCAATTTTTTCATTGCTCAAAACAAAACTGTTACTTCGTCTGCAATATTTTTTACATAAATTAAATAATACACAAGAGTGTAACGGCGTGGAGTGAACCATTTAATAAGAGAAAGTTCATATGGTAAAATTAGTTTTTATCTCTAATAAAATAGAAGAAGTATATAGTTCATATGGACTTAACTCAGTTGGGTGAGACATTGTATTATATATGTAAAGATCGGACTACGAAGCTCAAACATACCACTTATTTATTTTAAGTTGAAATTTTTAATCATTAAACTGTCTGACTAAAAAACAATATAAGCAATCATATGCATGGAAATATATTATTGTATTTCATATACAAAGAGCAAGATTTAGACCCAAACTATAACATAAGCAGAAAGGTCCAACACAAATCATAAATACTCTAAGACATTGTTGGTGCCGAAAATAATAATGGATGCACATACCATTTTGATAAGAATCACAAATTATAAATTAGACAAAAGAGTAAAATTTACAACGTTAAATATAAGAATTTACATATTATAGACAAATAACTCATATCATTCAATATCGATGCATTCTAACGTTTTATATCAATATTAAGAACACGTGGTACAGTGCCAACTTCTTTATTTTGTCCATAAGTCTTGAAACATGTAAACCCGTCCAAATACATCGTGGCCCATAAGCATTGCAATTTATGCCTTATGCAGGTACCACACCAGTGTCTTCAAATATACATAGGAAAATATTGAAATAATCCATATACTAATTGTTGCATTATTATTTTCAGCCTTGTGTGAAATGTGTGTAACGTATAGATTAAAATAGTTGATTCAGCAAAGATTTAAATATTATAAAATATCTATCGTGGAAAGCTTTTAATTTTCTAACATTTGATATTCTTTTTTATCATTGTTTCAATAGCTACAATCTGCAATTAACAGAGACAATTTTATTGAGAATTATATTTTACATATTGAAAGTGTTGAGCATAAAAAAAAAATTATATGCATAAATATTCTTGAAATATTTTTGATTTATATTTAAAATAACATATCTTTATGATATCAATAGGAATTAGGATACGTTTGTTTTATTTTTTAAATAATTTTTATAGTGTATTATTTTTTTCATTAAATTTTTTTTAACAAATAATTAAAATAAAATTATTTTAAATAGTTTTTCATAAAAAAATTGAAAATAAAATTTCAAGAAAATCTCTATAAAAAAACTATTTTAATAGTTTTTCATAAAAAATTATTTTTTTTAAAAAAGTTGTGATATTTATTAACTTAAAATCTCCAACATAAACATTTTAGTCTTTTTTTTTTTTTGACGCAAAACATTTTAGTCTTTAAAAGTTAAAATCACTCTTTTTATTTCATAAGAAGATGAATTTAACATTTTTTTTACTATTTTTAACAATATAAAAAACCAAAATCACTTTTTTAGAGTTAAAACAGACGCACCCTTACAATTATATTCATGTTTAAAATCTGTAAGATTTGTTTGTTTGTTAAAGGTACACATGTTTTAGAAATATATTTTTACAACTTATATATATATATATATATATATATAGTCATACAGTCATATGAATAGAATGAACGAAAAAACGAGAGATGAAATATGCTCATGTAATTTGTATTACATAACTCACAACCAATACATAAAATATGATATGTAACATATGAAGATGGAGAGAATAACAACTTCTATGGTTAACAACATATGGTTACACTCATTTGTAAATGATGTAGATGAACAACAAAAATCATTCTAGTTATCTAACTGAATAATTTGACGACTAAATATCATTGGAAGATTTTAGATTTAAAATACATTAAAACTTTCTTCGTTCTTTTCAGTTATCTAACTGAATTGCAACAAAATATTCATTACATTTAGTGAACTGTTGATTTAGTTTGTACCCTAAGCATATAGTATTATAAAGAAGTCATGAGTTATATTGTGTCTGCATCAGACTCAATCACTCAAAACAACTATAACTTACTTTTTTCTAGCTTTAGTACCTGGTGCAGCGTATATGTTTCAAACCCAAACTTAATTAATCGAAGATAAAATAAGTTAAATAACTATTCTGTTCTTTCTAGTACTTGGTAAAATTTACCAAGCACTACCACAAGGTAATAATTATAATATAACAAGCTTGTGACAAGCTCGTTCAACATCAGATGAAGCAAAAACACAAAACTAGATAGCATTCAATAATCTCAAGAAATTAATTACTAATACACTTGACAAAACCTTTCAACTATCAAAGTCAAATATAATAATAATAATCTTAAACAGGTACACAAGTTCTGCATTGAAATTCAAAACAAAATGACCAAAAATGTAAACTGGAATCTAACTCTCAGTTGCCTCCCTCAGCCTTCGGATAGTGCTTCGCACGGTTACAGCACTAGCAGTACTGTGAACAGAAACAATCACAAACAACATTAACAACTTCAGCCGATATGAAAAGAATAAAATGGGAAAAGAGATGATAGAAAGAAGATTCTTACTTCAAAGTATAAGCACCGCCAGCTTTGACCTTTCCACAATCTTTGCATCCCCAAATACCAACGGCCTTTCTCTTGACAGCATACTTTCCACAGAACTCACAGAAGAATTTACTGTGCTGACTGACTTCCATCTTCTTAATTTGCTTCCTTAAACTAGCACCATATCGCGTGCCTGAAATTCAAAACCACAAATACAACTTAACACCATTTACTCACTCGCAAGGAGTACCCCCACACATGATTTGGCACATTATCTAAATATTTAGTAAATTGTAATATCTATCAGCTTCTTGTACACTATAGTTTCACAGTGGCCACTGCTTCATACTAACATTCATTGTCCTCAAAGTAAATCTAAACTCTAAACTCTAAACTTAATTGAAATTTGAAACTAAGTATATATAAAATGAAATAATCCTAGCTCCTAAGCTGAGATGAAACAATCCACTAAGTAGTTTTGAAAATTGAATTAATAATGAATCTAAAATTGAAAAACAGAACGTACCGTATTTGCCAACAATACCGGCCTTCTTGGTTCTCTTAGTCTGTATAACATTAACCAACAAAAAACATGAAATTAGTTAGAACAACGTAAGAAATTTGAAATCCTTAAATTGAAAAAAATCAATAACGTAACAACTAGAGACATAGAGAGAACCATTTTCGGTGGCGGACGATAGAAGAATGTTGATGCTGTTCTGCACTCACGCACACAGCAAATCGAAATTTAGGGTTTTGTTACAACATCGCTTATAATACTGGACATGGGTATGGGCCTATGAGTAGTGGGCTATAATTTCCATTTATTGGCCCAATAGTAGTTTTATTACTTTATTTTTCCCTAATACATCCCAAAATACCTTAGCTTGTTGAAAAACCAAAAAACCATTTTGATGAAGACAATTTAAAAACATTATTCTAAAATTCTACCAATAAAAAAAGGAATATTTTAGTAAAATTCGTATTATCTCTCTTTTATTTAACATTTTTTTTAAAGTGTTTGAAATGATAAACTAAATCACTTATTTTGAGACGGAGGGAGTAGAAAGTTTATGCGACAGAGTCTCATGATATTTGTCGGTTAAAATATAGTTGACCTTATAGGAAAGACAATTTTTGCAAATGAAATTTTTTTAATGAGTAAAACATTCTATTTTTTACCGAGATGGAAAATACAACTTTGAAAATTTATCTCTAAAGTAGCATGTCATGCAAAATAGTTTGTTTTTTTAAAGCTTGGGGTGCAGACTACATCTTTTTGAAGTATTGAAAGTTACAGAATACTTGTGTCAAAAAAAAAAAAATGTTACAGAATACTAAGATAAGATGTGCTATGTGTATGGATTTATGGAGTTGTAACAGGCAACATTTATCCATACCTAGGTCTATTTCATAATATTTTTTTGAAATTGTAAGTGAGATAATATTAGTTTTTTTTTTTCCTTTACTAAAATTTGAACATGATCCTTATTCCTTAAACATCTGAACTCCATGCTTACTCAAACAATGGTATGGTACGTATGATTTATTTTTTTGTTACAAGCAGAGTATACAATTAGAAAATGATAAATGCTTTTATTTTCAAATGCCAATAAAATTAATGGCATTGAAATAACAAGTTCCATGAAAAAAAAATCATCTGCTAGACAAGAAGAATATAATAAAGTAGATTTTTCTCTTTAATTATTAGTATCTCAATTTTTTTTGTCTATAAAAAAGTGACAAACATTTATAAAATTCACACATACAACTTTGAAGTTAAATTTAATAATATATCAACATGAGTATTGTCAACTGATCCTAACATTTTCGACTCTTTATTATTATTTTTTTTGGTACATCAGACATATAAATTGCTCCCGTTAGGGGTCAAATCTTGAACCTCCTCCTATCCAACCTATATGTCCCACAACTCTTACCACTTGAGCTATTTTACGAGGACACAATATATTATTATAGTACCGCTACTATTTTTATTTTTTGACAAAATATAGTAGTACTAATATTATTAATTAATTTCATTAATATTTGCTTTTCCCATGCTCCAAGCACTTAATTTCTTGATCTTAACATCTACTGTTCCATTATTGAACGCATGAAGGTGTGCCTTATCATTGATCGCCAACGTTGGATAAATTCTTGCTGTGATGCATGTTTTTCCTTGTCCCCCAAAACTCTCCACTACAGAGTGATCTATCTGCCAAAAACAGAGGATACAAAAATTTGTTAGATTTTAACCAGAATTTCACATGCATTAATAATTTTTTTTTTTATAAAAATGTCTCTGTTCAATTTATCATTGAAAAATCATGAATATATTTTTTCTCTCTTATTTTTCTGGTTTAAACCGGGTATGCTCTGCAGACTGCGCACAATTGTAGAGAATTTTATTTTGAACTGTCCTGTCAGGTCTTAACTTAATTAATAAAACATTGTATATAATGTAATGAAAGCATCAATGTTGAACTCTAATATACATACTTTTTCATTTTAAAAAGTAAAATTTACAACAAAAAAAAAAAATTGCACTCTAAATTTTCTATCCATCACCTACTTTTTCAAGTTCATCTTATAATTCTTCTTCCGGTCTTTATTATAAGAAAAAATTGAATTTTTAGATTTATGAAATGTTTGACGTATCTAATTCATAACATATCCTAGATACATAAGATATTTCATGAATCTAAAAATCAAATATTTTCTTATAATAATGATCGAATAATGAAATAAAGGGTCTTGCTAACTAGTGCCCCAAGGGCACTAGTTAAGCTTACCAAAAAAGGTAAAAGTTACATTGGGAATTGTGTTTATTATTTTAGAAAAGTAAAAAACACAAGTTTCAAGAGAATATTTACTATTTTTATTTTCTTATCCATTGCCCTAAGGGCAATGTTTATCATTTTCCAATAATTATTGTAATCTTACCAAGCTCCTTATTGACAACTCCTCGTGCACAGGGTCCACATCCACAAAAGCTCCATAAGTGCTTAAATCATTTTTGTGATTCAAAGAAGACCTGTGTGGAAGATACATATATAAAGTTGGTTAAAATTAACACTTTGGTTTGGTATGAATTTGATGGATAATGAAAGAGGAGGGACAAACGTACCTACTTTGGTCACTACACATGAGCACGACATGCTTTTTGTTAGCTCTAAATACCTTAAAGAAAATTTTTGTGTATTCTTGCATGTCCTTTGAAGCTAAAACTAGTAAACCAAACGGTCCCAATCCAACCCCATTAATTTTTGCAACATTTTCACTACATATATGTTGAGGGTCCATTTTCCAACTAGGGTCTAATTCTTGTGCCTTTTCAACTTCATTCACTTCAAATGAAATTTCAACATCAGCCTGCAAAGGAAATGACAAATAAATGGGAAAAAATTTGCATGCTTATAATCACATCCTCAAATATTGTGATGCCACATCTATGTTTGTGGACTTGTGGTCACATGTTGTGGTGGCTTCCACTATATTATACTGTGTTTATTACAAATTTCATTATAAAACATCTAATCATATATATTACTACTAATTTAAATTCAATATATTTGCACAATTAAATTAAAAAAAAAAAGAAAAGAAGATCATGTTTCATGCACACTACTATATATTTCACCTGTGCTGCTGTTACACCAGAAATCTCAAGCAATGTACCACCCTTTAACACTTTGGAGTGCAAGTTAACAGAATTTTTGGTGCGTAGTTTTTCAATTTCAACTATGGGCCACTGAATCAATTGCTTCCCAGATTTATCAAGCAATATAGTCCTAGGAATTCCCTGCAAATTCATGTGCATTTGTTTAGTCAGTAATTGAAGCCAAAAAATGTTAATATGAAATCAAGGTTAATAAGCTGAATAATTAGCAAATGTTTGTCAATTTGTGTACTATTTTTAATCAACATTCAAACTCAAGACATTTTTATGCAATCATACACAACTAATAAAAATATTCCACAAGCAAATAAGTCTTACCTGAATTCCGGACCATCTTTTTTGGACATCATCCTCTTGAATCGAAGATTCATTAATCCAACCCCATAAGATTCTTCTCTTCCTTGCATCGTCATAAAACGTTTTAGATGCATAAAACTTTCCATAATCATATCTTAAAACCAACGATAACTCATTTATATTTTGCTCAAATCCATCGTCGGGAATAAACACATCCTTAATTGTATCATAAGTACCAATCAAATAATAATCATGTGACACATCAATTAAACTAACCTTAAGCACATGCTTAATATTAGTACCACCATGACCATAATTAGATGTGTCAAGTCCAATTGAACCATTAATCAACACAGGAAAAAAATCAGGACACTCCAACATTCCAATTTTTTTGGCTGAATAAAAAGGATTTTTACCTTCAACCCAATTAACAAAATCTTTACTTTTGAATAAAAGTGTAATTCCCTTATTACCCTTTTGTTGACTTCCAATAAGCACCCTCCACAATCCATCATGATGACCAATCCAAGCAGTGGTAGGGTCTCTAAATGAAGTTGCATTAATTTTGTTGCCAATAGTTGGCACCATTAAAGGATTATTTGGTAATTTCACCCATTCTCTAAGAAATGGGTCAGACCCATTTTTAGGTATAGCCAAATTTTGTGTTTGGTGTTGATTAATGTCAATGCCAGTGTATAAGATGACTGGTTTGTTATTTGAGAGAAGTGTAGATGAACCTGACCAACAACCATTGATGTCATAGGATTTGGTCGGGGTAAGAGCATGTTGTAATGGAAACCAGTTCACTAGATCCTTTGAAACTGAATGACCCCAAACAATGCTATTGTTGCTCCATATTGCACCTTTTGGATTGTGTTGGTAGAACATATGGTATAGTCCCTTGTATCTCATAGGACCTAATTCACATGAAAAAAATAACATTTAACATGGATCTTAGGTACATATATTTTATTTATTTGTACATATATTTTTATTAGTTGATCTAGGGAATCACACATGTAACAAATTATTTTTGAATTAATTATTTAAGTACTTATGCACTATCACAATATTATATATGCTCTAAGAAACTTAGTTATTTCTCCCAAAAGAAGCTTAATTATAGTAAAACTGAGCGATAACTTGCTTGTTTTCTATCATGCTTGACTCCTTTGTACAATTTTCTTGTATTTAGCTATTTGGACTTTAGAGTTTAGACATGTTCATTTGAGCCCTTTTAGTATAAATTACCAACTTAATCTCGCAAGTATTTAAACTATTTTATAATCCAAATACATCCCTCGAATTTCGTGTTTTCCTTCCTTCCTACTTTTTTTCCTTCAAACCAAACGGACCCTTAGTATTAGGAACGGTTGAAATGGTATCAATTTAATTAATCATTTTTATATTGGTAAGTATATGTGTTATGTGTATGTAAGAGAAACATGACCGATCGAGAGTAGAACTAACCATTAGGATCTGCAAGTAATTCCACCATGTCATGCCAAGAGTAAAAAAAAAAAAAACAAAGAAGCAAAAGAAAATCCATTAGTACAATTAACAAAGTGGATTAGTCTAATCACTAATGTCATAAGGAGGTTAATTAATTGAACTAAAACAAATTAAGTTGAACGAAAAAAAATACTACCATTCATCCAATTCTTTGAAGGTTGGAAGTGAAAAGAAGGTTTATATGTATGGTTCAAATTAAAGGTGGAAGAATGAGTTTGATGGAAAGCTTCACTATGGGCAACACCATAGAGACTAAGGATGGAAAATGTAGCCAACACCCAAGAAGTTCCCATTTGAAGGATTTTGTAGGAAACCAATGCCTTCTGACCAT
Source organism: Trifolium dubium (assembly GCA_951804385.1). Taxonomy (NCBI): domain Eukaryota; kingdom Viridiplantae; phylum Streptophyta; class Magnoliopsida; order Fabales; family Fabaceae; genus Trifolium; species Trifolium dubium. The sequence goes on along the minus strand of OX638063.1, from coordinate 745,356 downwards.
CTATTTATAGATCAAAAATGTTATTTAGACTCTTTTTTGCCAAACTCAAATACAATTCTCGTATACCACTAATAATAAACCTACCTTGAACAGTAAGTTTTAAATCTCTGTTGTTATGGCATGACACTATAATTGTTTAGGATTATCCGACTTAAAACGAGTAATTGATTTTGTTTACAATATTTTTTATAAGGTAAATTCTTGTCTACTCCCTTAAGATTTAGGGGTATTTACTCTCAATCACTTGAAAAAAATTTAATTGATATAAATTTTTATAAAATATACCGTTGGATTAAAAATTTATATCATATAGATCATTTGTGTAAAATTTCAGGCAAATTTAAAATCATTTGATATGTTATTGAGATACTTAGAAATTAACAGTTTCTATGATTTCTTAAACACCGTTAATCTTTATGCGTCTCAATAACATATCAAACGATTTTAGATTTGTCTGAAACTTTACACAAATGATCTATATGATATAAACTTTTAATCCAACGACGTATTTTATAAAAAATTATATCGCTTAAAACTTTTTGAAGTGGTTGGAGGTAAATACCTCCAAATCTTGTGAGGTACACAAATGTCACCATTTTATAATTGTATTAATATCAACTATCCGATTTATAATCAATAGCCGAGAGATTTAAAAGTGTGTGAAAATTGTGTGTTTACATGACATTACTACTTGATCTTTTTTTTGGTAAGGACATATGCTTATGTTAATTCTAACGTCGGTGTAAGATTGTTTTTAATTTTTTTCCCCCTTTTTGATATAAAATTAATTATTTCTTTATAATTTTTTTTTTATATTTTATGTCACATGTATAAGTGTAATTTTTTTTCTTATAATAATAATATATATAATGGGAGTACAATAGTTTCGCTTTTACCTTCTGGTTTATAGAAGAAATGAGCTTAATAATTTAGAATTCAAAATGAATTTTGACATTAAGTGATTTCAGTCCCAAACACAACTGCAAAAATAAAATAGTTTAATTATTAAAATATTGAATGGAAATATTTTTTTATTAAATTTATTAACATGCGTTGCCAAAAAGTTTTTTTGAATCAGCGTTGCCAAAAAGTTATTAACCCATTTTTTTTTTTTTACCCATTTATTCTTTTTAGAAATGAAAAATCTCCAAAACCAATTTTAACTCCTTAGTTAGGGGTGTAGTTAGAAACAAACGGAGATGCTAATAGCAATTCGCGCGGGTTTATCGAAATACAGTGTCCAGTAAAAATCATACTACCCTAAGCTTCGTTTCTTCTTCAAATCGCGCGCGCTTCCTCCACCTCCTCCTTCGCCGGTAACTGCCGCATCGGCGAATTTCCTCATCGGAGTTTCACTCCATCTCCTTCTCTTTCTCATGAAACCATAGAGAGATAGAAATTTCCAAAACCCTAAATTTCAGAACTAATTTATAAACCCTAATTCTCCTGTCGAGTTTGCAAGACCGTTGCAGCCATGTACGGTGGTGGTGAGTGCGAAAACAAGCTGTAATATCTTCTTATTACTCTCTTATACTTCTTCTAGCTCTTAACATTCTTCATTTTGTTGAATTCACAGATGAAGTTTCAGCTATAGTAATTGATTTGGGTTCACATACATGTAAAGCTGGTTATGCTGGTGAAGATGCTCCCAAAGCTGTGTTTCCTTCTGTATGTGTTGAATTTCAATTCAATTTTTAGATTTTTTTTTTTTAATTTTGAAATTTTGCTGTATTTCCTGTTTCACTGGTATTTTTAGCTGCTTTAAGCTTTTTTGGTTGTTGTTGTTGATGTTAATTGATGACGATGGCACTGTCAACTTTGTGGTTACAAATTAGTTATAATATAATTCAATGTAATATAATTCAATGTAATTCAATGTATATGATTTTTTTGAAACAGTGATAATATAATTCAATGTAATTGTAAGTGTCAGTGTCGTGTTAGTGCCGGACACGATACATGTCCGACACCGGGACACGCCTAATCTAAAGAGTGTCGGAGCTTCATTACTACTACTTGTATACTTGATAGTGTAATTAGCTTCATGTATGATTTATTGTTTTGTAGATTATAAGCTTAAGCCACTGGCAAATTTGTGGGCACAAATTAGTACCGCTTATCTGCTTGATAGTGTAACTAGGTTCATGTATGATTTATGGTTTGTTAGATTAAAATATATGGATGTTTACTCATTTGAGGATGAATGAATATGATAATCTGATGACGGGGAGTTTTGTTTTGATTCATGTGAACTTAGGTTGTTGGAGCAATTGATCAAATGGATGTTGATGAATCGGATGATGCTGAAAAAAACTCTGGCTCTGGTGAATCAAAGAACAATAATAGAAATGTTGATGGTGGGTTACAAACACAAGGCTGTTGCAACCTCTCCAATCGGAGGAGAATTTCTTACAGACTGCTTGATGAAAAGCTTGGAAAGCAAGGGTATTGTGGTGGGTTACAAACACTTGCTATTTTATTTGTCGGTGGTCATCCGTTGTAAAGGTGCTGTGATTTTATCTGCCTGAGATTTCCCCTTTTTTGCTGTACAGATGAAGCCTCGGTATTCCTTTAGGAGAAAGGAAATACGCCCCGGAGAGTTTCAGGTACTTTGTGTTTTCATGTTGATGTCCTGTTTAGTAACATTTTTTTTTACTTTATTGCAATCATCGAGTGTAACTGTGTAAGTATGAATCCCCTGCCGTCATCTCATAAAAATGAATTTGGACAATATGGGACTCCAGTTGAGATTTCATAAATCTTGATTAATTTATGAATATAATTTGATAACATTTACATGTGCCAGCACACAATATGAGTTGAGCTGAATTATTACCTGTTCAAAATGTTTGTCTAAAGTTATGCTAAGAAGATTAGTTTTTTTAAATTTAAGATATTAAAGATATAAGTTAGCTATTTGTATAAATATATAAATATAAATAATTTTTTTTTCTATTTTAATTATATTTGTATTTAATAACCCACGTCTATTAATTCCTTTTTTAATCGAATATCAAATTAAAAATAACTCTAGAAGTTTTTGGGGAAAAGACAGTATTGAAAAATCCCATTGTTCTCTAATTCATAGTATTAAACCTATTGTGACAAACCTCTAAGTGTGCTTTTGGTCGTAATTGCAATTAATTGCATCAATGTTTTTTTGACAGACTGTAGATTTGGATTTTCCAAATACAACTGAAAGCTACAAACTCTACTCTCAGGTCTGTCATTGATCACATTTTATCTCATTTAATGTCACGTTTCGTATATGTGGTAACTGTTTCCATGTGACAGAGGGTGATTGCTAGTGATATCAAGGAATGCGTGTGTCGTGCACCAGATACTCCATATGATGGTTTGTTTACCTGTTGTTCTCATCTCATAATGTTGAATCTTGTATTCTTGTTGGTCCTCTGCTTGTTTTTTTAAACTTTAAATACATTGTTTGGGAGACTTTCTAATTTGTATGGTGGCATTCACTGTACCTTTTTTTGTTTAAGACAACATGGTTTGTCATCTCTTGTGATGTGCTTTGCTTTGGGGTTGGTTGCATGTGATGCTTTTTCAATAATCTGATTTAATAATAGACACGTACATATTTTTCTGTTAAGTCTTTATAGCTTTAGAAGATGCTTTTACTTTCTCTACTCCAATAGAATTTATCCAAGAAGTTCCCATGTATGACATCCATTTTTTTTCTTTATTTGGCAGAGAGTGCATATTCAAACATCCCAACGACCTCGTATGAGCTTCCTGATGGCCAGTAAGTTGCAGTTATTCTTGCTCATAGAAATAGTGCAGGGGGATGAATTGAGTTATGTTTCATCTTGATAAGACTTCGAGTATCTCCTATGATACATATTTCATAGCCTAATTATTGCTTCTTGTTTAACCATAATGTATGGTGAGGTTGTCATGGCTTCTGTTTTTTATTCCACAGGACAATTGAAATTGGAGCTGACAGATTTAAGATTCCAGATGTTCTTTTCAATCCATCTCTGGCTCAGGTAGGTGACCTGCATTAAAAAATGTTGTCATCTCCTTGTTCATCTGACATGAAAAATTTATGATATTGCATTTTCTCTTAAATATTCTAAACTTCTGTCAAGGGAGTTCGAAGAAAGATATGCCTTGAGGCACCTTTTAGAGGTGTCAAAAGGAGCACACCTTAGTGAAGATAGGATTGAATAAAATTCTTGCCTCCCCCCACTGCCTTTTCCAATTATTGATTGTATTGGTTCAGCCCCTCGATAAAATGAAAAGGTTGCAAATGGTTATTTCCTATAATATAATCCTATTATCGTCATTCCTAGCAAAAGCCTATGTACATGTGCGATTATTTTCATTATGTATGTACTATAATAAAAAAGTTTTGCTTCTTCAAAGCATCATTCTACAACCTTTCCCCCCTACGCACTGCACAACCTTGTTAGTTCGTTTCTTTTTTGCCATGCTTATATTTTTTCCTCCGCTGTTATGTATATTACTTTATAATCAACATTCCTGCTCTTTTAGTATTATATTTTTTGAAGCAAGTTTAGTCTTATATTGTGTCGATGCAAATTGCAGTCAATTCCAGGCATGGAGAACTTTGCAGAAATTGCTCCATCAGTTCGTGGGCTGCCTCAAATGGTAATATAATATAATGTGTTTGTTTAAAGTATCTCAAGATCCTAATTACTAACATTGGCTGTTATAGTGGAAATGGTTTTGCCTGCTGTTGTTTTAACTTTTAAGTATTACCTTTGGCCCTAATTATATGCCCCTTTTGAAAGAAAAAAACAGTCTTTAAAAATCAGCACTACTACAAATTACTAGATTTTTTTTTCCTCTAAACTATAACCCTAATTAATAACACTGCTTGAAAGATGAAAAGGCAAAACTAAAACCATCCATATACAAATGGCTATTTTAGGAACATTGATATTGTTTTTGTTTAGGGTTTTGACTTCCTTTTGCTGAATTTTTTTACATTCCTTTGAATATTTGCAGGTTATTGAAAGCATTAATAAATGTGACGTAGACATTCGAAGAGAATTATTTAGTAGCATATTGGTAATGTAGTTCATGAGTTCCTTCTATCTCTTTTTATTTTATTTTATAATAGTTCCTTCTATCTCTGTTCCTTTGTGTATGTATACTCTAGCCAGTTCTTACGTAGTGCTTAATTAATTTTAGCATGAACATTTTTGGTGTCTAAAATAGAAGTGGATACACATCTATTCAGCACACATATATCTCATCCCATAACCATTTTGACGAGAGCATTGCAGGAGCCTCATGCATTGGGCCATCTCTTTTTATTGAAAATTTAGAGATATTTTGAGGATAGATTAATACGCAAGATTATATAGTTTGGTGAAATCACATGCATTGAAACTCATTTTTTATCTTGGTTGAGACGCTGAGTCGTATTTTTAGTGAACTGACTTATACCCATAAATTCAATCTACAAATATTTGTTGAAACCATATGATGTACATATACAGGCCAAGTTATCTGTTTGATAGGTTTTGCCTTGTTGTATAGCATAGTAGGATGGAAGCATATTGTACAGAATTATTTACCTGGGATTTATGTTGATTTAATTTAACTTTCAGCTTGCTGGCGGCACCGCATCAATGCAACAATTGAAGGAACGCCTTGAGAAAGACTTGCTAGAGGTATAATGTAACTAATAAGCCCTTGTGTATTTTATTCACTGTGTGGCAATTCGGAGGTTAATCACCTTTGTTTCACTTTAATATTTTTCACCTATTGATTTAAGGTGGTGATTTCAGAGGCTACTTTTTTTTTTCAAATGGTTTTTCTGTGTCTGAATTATAGCATTGTAATACTTGGTTGTTAACGTTGTTGTTTACTTTGCGTCTCATCCTAGTTGGTCTACTTTTGCTGTGCCACGTTGGTGACATCCATCATCAGTACAGCTGACTGGGAACTTTGCCCGACTTGTTTCTTATAATGTGTTTTCCCATAGTTCTTTTTGACTTTTGATTTAAACTTGCTTTCTAAGTTTTGTGGCACTAATAATGTATTTTTAACCTAGAAGTGGTGAGTTCTCTTTTGAGCTAATGTCTTTTTTTCCTTTGCGCACATTTAATAATGTCCTGGGTGACCTTGTTTGATTCTGTGACATAAAAGTATAGTGAATTTAAAAAATAAAATTTATTCTGTGACATGGTGATTGAGAAGCTAAAAGCCGTGTAAGGTTATGCTACTGCATTATAAGCATATAGCAAAGCTTCTATGGTCTTCAGACACTTTTCAAAGAAGATAACCCAATTGGAAACAGTTATAAAAAATTGGATAAGATATTGAGTTTATAAATATTATTATGATATATTAAAACATTGCGTCTTTTTGAAGTGTGTTATCAGGTGCATGTGATTGCACGTGTCCTCTATAAAGCTTGAAAGTTTAGTTGCTGTAAAAATTGACTAAAATTTCATTTGTGATACAGGAATCTCCTCAGGCTGCTAGAGTAAAGGTGTTGGCCAGCGGAAATGCTACTGAAAGGAGGTTTAGGTGCGATCTCTCTCTCTCTCTCTCTACCATCTTTTTCCCTTTTTGGTATATATCCTGCCATTGACTACTCTGGTTTATTGTAAATTCAACAAGTTTGTTCTCTTTTTACTGTTAATTTTAGGGTTTCAAAATTTTGCACGTCAACATATAGGGTGCCGCCTATTGTCATTTTCACCAGAAAAAACATCATTTATAAGCCTGTTTGACTGTATTCTTGTTTTATAGTCTCCATAAACTATTTTGAAGATTTGTTTTTCAAAACTACTATTTGGTAGTATTATTTTGAAAAAGTTCATGAAAGAATAAAAAATTTAGTAAATTTGTTTCGAATACTTATACTTATTTTGAAAGCAGATGTGAACAAAAATGAGGAAACACAACTCTTAAGCTCATGCTTTCCTACTCTAAAAAATCGAACACAAACAAATTTTGAGAACATGTAAACTTAGATACATAAACTATCTCAAAATTTTCATCAGTGGGGTCTTTTATTTATGTTCATGTGTTGTCTAGTTAATGAATGCAAGGTTTAGAAAATCTTATAAAAGTTGTCCCCTACATTCTTAATGCATTGTGTAAATTGTTTTCTAATTCATGATGATAAATTTATGGGCAGTGTCTGGATAGGAGGCAGTATATTGGCTTCTCTTGGTTCCTTCCAACAAATGTGGTTCTCCAAATCCGAGTAAGTCCTGACCCAAACTTATATCTGCTCTCCCTTATAAGAAAAGTGTTCTTATGAAAATAAGTTTGAGATTTTTTCTTAAAGGATCCTTTTGAACACTAAATTGTTTTAATGCACTTCTGTCTGATAGGTATGAAGAGCATGGAGCTTCATATATCCAAAGGAAGTGTCCTTGAGTTGCGATTGGCATAAGTATCCAAAGGAAGTTCTCTCAATGAACCTTGAAGTAGTGCTTGTTTTATCTGTAGCTGTTAATGATTATTGATTTCCATTGGATTTCAGTTTAACTACATTGTTGACCTCAAGATGGATCACAATCCAACTATTACTGTAATCTATACTTATGTGGACTGTGCTCAGAGTCTGTAATAGTGTCCTATTTAACAAATTGGTTTCCCTTCTGTGTAAATTTATTTAATTTAACATCTTATGAGAATAGCCATTTAGATGATGATAACTATTGAGCAGTTTTATTTGATCAAACTATTTGTTTCCATCAAATCGAATCACACAAATGGCCATTTAGATGATGATAACTATTGAGCAGTTTTATTTATATGATGATAACTATTGTAAATAATTCATCAAACTATTAACAATTTTTAACATGTTTTTTTTCCCCATCAAATCGAATTACACAGATGGCCAGTAGAATAAAATAAAGTAAATAGTAGGGGCTAAATTATTTACAATACTTTGTATTTTAATCATATATTCATTTTCATATAGCATATATGACTTTAACAGACACAATAATATATAGAAAAAAAAATGAGAAACATATTATTTTTTTACATGATATATTGATAGAGTTGTTGGTATTCTTTGTGATTGAAATGTACGACTCTGTACCAAAAAATAACATTTAAATTTAAACATTCTTTTGTAATAAATAAAAATGATATTCACTTAACGTTAGTTGGTTCAGTGGTGATTGACGCTGAACTTGATAGTGAAGATTGCGGTTCGATCTTCTACAACTGTGTTTGGGAGGAAACTAAAACCACTTCATGTTGTAATTCATCCTAAATTTTAGACTGCTAAAGCCCCTTTCTCCTAGGAAGCAGAGGGTGAAACTTGAAAGAGACAAAAAAAATATGATATTCCGTATCAAAAAATGAAGATATTTTATATATATAAAAAAATAAGATAAACATTCTTTTTACAATTATTAAAACCTAAACCTAAGTTCTTTTGTAACCAAAAAAAAAAAACCTAAACGGCTAAATTAAACCTAAGCATTTCCTTGAGCGCTTCTTGTTCCCTTTGGTGTGGACAGCATGAACAGAACTAGGTAGGTAATCCTTTCATTCCTTATTTTCTCACCCTCCTTCTTCACCATCCGATATACGCATTGATTCTGGACAAGAAGGGACTAGACTAACAGAAAAAACAAGAGTTACTCTTTAAGAATTTTCTAAAGTGACTAATGTGACGTTCAAGATAACAAACTTTGAAGAAATAATCTTTAACGAAAGATTTACAAGAATAATTTATCCTACCTTCTGCGACGTTCCTACTTCTAATCACAGATGAGAGAAAGAAAGAGTAGTAGTAGTATAGTAGTAGTAGTGTACCCATGCATGCATCAATGACAGTTGATGATGTTCATCTTGGACAAGTTACTTTCAAAAAGAGGTTTGGATTATGTGTTTTTTTTGCTAGCTAGTTAATTTTTTCTAGAGTAGGAACTTATCTCAAGTACTATATATTCTACCAACAAATCTCTAATGTCTGAATTCAGCATGAGATTTTATTTGAGGTTTTCTTATATATTAACATCATATATTATTTTTATTTTTTAAATATTTACTGTCATGTTTTCATCGAACAATTGAGGTTCATGTTAATGGAACAATTGTATACGTTATGTGCATGTGTATGTAGCATGCATCATGATGTACAATTGTTAATGTAGGAGAAGTTACTATGGTACGTACTATATATGAAGTATTTTCCATAAAGAGGTTTGAATCATTGTGTTGGTTTTGTGGGTTATTCTATTTGTGTGCATCGCAGTGGTTGGCAAAGTTTTGGCGTTGACCTCCCCTCCTACATTAATTATTAATAAATCTTATTAATGTAAATAGTATCATTTTAATCAAAGTTTTAATTCATAAAGCATATTTTTTCGACTAAAGCCTAATTGCTTCAATGGTGATTGACGCTGAGCTTGATAAAAAAGACTACAGTTTAATTCCAAAACCACTTGATGTTGACCTTCAAACCAGATTAAACCAGAGAAGAAAACTAAGAAAAAAAAGTTGGATAGTTTTTATGTTTTTCTTTTTTTTATTATTTTCAAAATAAATGTTAGTAATAAATTGTCAATATAAGTTACTTAATAAAGTAATAAAGTATTTTGATCCGTCTATTATCCTCGGATTTCATTCCATATATTCATTTTGCCTGTATGGCTGTATGTACACACATAACTCTTGATCTTGATTTTTTTTTTTACATCCTCACAAATCTCAAAGAGGTAGAGAAAGAATTTAATGATGGATAATAATCTTAGAAAAACACTTGGGAGTGTTGCAATGGTAACATTACTCTTTGTTGGTTTTATTTTCATTTACCATTGGTCCTTCTCATCTTTCTCCACTCAATTACTTCTATCTCACAATATTGAATCACTCTGCCAATCCCAACACCAATCAAACAAGGTACGTTCAAATTAAATCACCTATATGCTTGGTCAAAAATAATTTCTTTATTTGATTTTTGGTTCCATATTTCGATCAAAATTCACAATGCCACAAGTTATATCAATTATTTTTTGTTAATTAATTAATACTTATATATATTAAACAATAATATATTCTTGCGTAAACATATTCCAAAATTATAATCACCCATTTGTTTTACATTAGTATATAACATATTTCGAAGTTTATGTAAGAATTAATTGTTTTTACTTCATGTCTTGATTGAATTTTCAATAACTGTTTTTTCTTTATTATTAATGTAGAGCACCAATGTTAATGAAGCATATGGAGATGGTCTTGAAACAGCTTTGGTCAAAGCTTCAAAGGGAAAAAACAAAACCTTGATAATTGCTATTGTAAATAAGGCTTATGTGGAACAAGATGTAGATGGTGATGCTATCACCATGTTTGATCTATTTTTAAGCAGCTTTTGGCTTGGTGAAAGAACAAGGTCTTTGATTGATAATCTTCTCATTGTAGCCGTTGATCAAATAGCCTACGATCGATGTGAGTTTTTGCGGTTGAATTGCTATAGATTGGAAACAGATGGTGTTGATTTTGGAGGTGAGAAATTGTACATGTCTCAAGATTTTATCAAGATGATGTGGAGAAGGACTTATTTCTTCTTAGAAGTTCTAAAACGTGGCTACAATTTCATTTTTACGGTTAGTCTCTTTTCATTTTTTTTAACGACAAATATATATTGTTATAAATAATCAGTCTCTACACAAGACAAACAAAGAATGATATAAGTGAATTACAAAACAATGCGTCGTATATAAGCGGAACACCGATAAAAAATACTAAAACAGACAACACTTAAAAAGGTCCAATTCTAAATCAAGGTGCTAATTTTTCTTGTTCACTCCTTGTTTTTGATGTTATGTTTCTCATCATGTTGAGGTGCATCCAAGATTTTTTATTTTTACGGTAAGAGAGATCGATGTTATTTTATTTTGATGGAAAGCAATCATAATTTGATCATATGAAAATCTATTTTTTTAAAACATTAATTATATTAGAAAGGTTAGTCAAAACTTGTCCAAAAGAAAAAGGTTAGTGATCAAAACATAATAATGTGTGAAAATAATAGTCAATAGAAAAGGTTAATATAGAATTTCACCAAAAAAATAAAAGGAAAAGTTAATAGACATTGTACCAAAAAGAAAAGAAAAGAAAAGAAAAGAATAGAATATGGTTATCCAGAGTCAACAAGTTGTTTGTTATCAAAATGTTCAATTTGCATTGCAACGGAAAGTTCAAGTTGCCTACTTAGTTGTATGGAGAAAATTTATATATTTTTTTTATATGCTTTTTTCCTCTTCAACATTATTTGTTATGTATGTTTATATTTACAAATAAACCATAAGAATTATCTTTAATTTAATGGACCGGTCTTTTCACTAAAATGAACTATTCATCTTATAGTGTAAAATGAATAATATTAACTTTTAAAATACATTTTACTCATTTTAGAGGATCTAAAATATTAGTTTCAATTAGTCCGGCAATCTAAATTTGTATTTGTGACTGGAGAATGAGCACACACCATTCAATTTCTACATAACACGTTCTTAGAGAGTGGCGAAAAAACCTTGCATGTTACTAAGCATTTAGTATTTCCTAGTGTGTCAAAATAATCAAAATTGTGTATCTTAGCATATATAGGATATATAGGATAGGATATGCCATCCCATTTCATATGTTTAAGATTTTGGTGAAGTAATTAAGATTTTTCTCACGATCGAGTGTGCACCAAAGTAGACATTTTGTAAATACTTGAACTAACTTTTCTTTTCTCACAAAAAATTACTTAAACTAACTTGATTACGTACGCTACTTAGAGATTTTAATTATTACTATGTGTACTACACTCCATATAGATATAAATTAGCTATAGATTATGGTAAATTTTTATATATATGGACCATGTCACAAGTGGTCCGGGGACTTAAAATTATTTTTAAATTTCAAACATCAACGTATATTATTATTATTTAGATTAAATATGTATCAGAGGGTCTTTAAGTTTTATGTTTAGGTCTTTAATTTTTTAGGTAACAAATATATAGGACTTTTAAATTTCAAATTTATTGCACTATTGGCCTTAAGTCATTCTCGGTTTTAAAAATATTAATGTAACTTAGGGTGCGTTTGATCTGCTAAAAAATAAGGGACTGAACATGACAACTACTATTGTATTGTGTTTGATTTTAAAACTATTACTGAGACTGGACAAACTGAGGGTCAAGGGACTGGACAAAATCATATATTATTTGTCTTGTGCTGTTCTATCTACTGTCCTGTACTGTTTTGTCCGGTACTTTCATTTTGCAGATCAAACAGACCCTTAGTGAGATGATAGTGAACATTGTATTTTAATTTCAAAATAACAATAAAGTCTCTATAACTAAGCTATTTAATTATATTATATTATTAGAATCTATTTAATTAATATTTAACAATAATGTCTCTATATATCAAAAAAATTATAACAATGTCTCTTGTTATAAAAAAAATTATAACAAAAGTCTCTTTGAAGCACTTAAAACGATCATTTTAATTTTTCTTTATGCTTCAATGTTTCAACTGATTTAATAAATATTATAAATTTGTCAAAGTTGAAGCATTAAGCTGAAAAAACTTTGATAATTCTTTTTCTTTTCTCAATTATATATTATCACACATTGGTCATTTTGCAGGATACTGATGTAATGTGGTTAAGAAATCCATTTAAAAAGTTGAGTAAGAATGAGACTGAAGATCTTCAAATTAGCACAGACAAATACCTAGGTAACCCTTGGTCAGAAAAAAATCCAATCAATACTGGATTTTTCTTTGTGAGGTCGAACAACAAGACCATATCATTGTTTGAAACATGGTATGGAAAGAAAGACAATTCCACAGGTAAAAAGGAGCAAGATGTGCTTTTTGACCTCATTGAAAGTGGTATTATTGGACATTTAGGACTCAAGGTTAGGTTCTTGGATACCCTCTATTTTAGTGGATTTTGTCAAGATAGTAAAGATTTAAAGGCAGTAACAACTGTGCATGCCAATTGTTGTCGAAGCATCACTGCAAAGGTTGCTGATTTGAAAAAAACTCTTCATGATTGGAAGCAATTTAGAAGGTTAGAGGGTAACTCTACAACAAATTTTCATTGGACAAGTCATGAGTGGTGTGTGAAGTCTTGGAAATGACATGATAATATAACAATGGATTAATAGTACTAGTTTATAAATATACTCTTTAGAAAGTGTGAACAAAATGACTCCTCCTACTATGAAATCGTGAAAGTAATAATAATATTTATGTGTGTATGCATTCTCTTTTGTGTAAAATATATAAAAAAACATATAGACATTTAATCGAAGATATTATAATAAATTAAATCCTGAATTATTTTTAAGAATGATGTGTTGATCCAATTAAAAATAATGACCATAGTGTAGTTTTATTTGGTAATTATCAAGGACAAATTCATAAATTTTAAATTGCGTAAGCCATATATGATATGTATAAATTTGTAGAAGTAAATATAGTGTAGGTCATATATGACTTGAGAATTTCTTTTGCCAAGTAGTTTGTTGGTTAAAATTTCATCTTTTAAAAGAAAATAAAAAAGTGTATCAAAGTTTAAATTCAAGTTTGTACATTACAGACGGTGTCTCTACCAACTAACATAAACTCACAAGAACATATATAACACATAAATTTCTTTATAGTTTAATTTTTTTTATAGATTAAACATTATTATTTATTTTTTTATTTTTCATAACTAAGTGTGAGGGTCAAGACCCAAAAATATTAGTCTTAGGTATGTCCCTCGTAATTATTATCTTCATTTTAACTTTAATTAGCATATGTGTTTTGACGATATATATGCTCCGTATAGATGTTTTCACAACCTCAAATGTCCCCTTCCTGACAACTCCAAAAAAAACAACAAAACAAGGAGATTTCTTTAGGATCTCTCAAGTTTATGATTAACCAACAACTCTAACAAAACAACTAATTAATATTATCAGATTTAATTGTGATGTCTTTAATGATGGTACAATATCTTCTTCATCTCTAAGGTACTGTTTGATTAATTATCTTTGACAAAATATATTCATTATAGTTTAATCTTTATTTTGAATTTAAAAGGTTAATGATAAAAAAGTAAATTACTTCTCCGCTTTCCTTCCCTTGTTAAAAAATTAAACCAAACCTAATTTTTTTAAATTTTACCTTCACTCTCATCCGGCGCAAAAACCCCGAACAAAAGACAGCTTATATGATATCTCACGAAATTGGTAAATCTAAATTTCAGGAAATTTGGTTGTGCTTGAGTATATATAGTTATAAGTTACATGTGCGTTAGAAAATAGAATCTCAGGAATTGGTCGTGCTTATCTCGTATAGATGCGGAACAATTTTAGATTGCTATCTACAAAAAATAAATAATATTAAATTTGTTCAACAACAACACAAGATGAGTACTATGGTGAGAAAGCAACGGAGGGGTTCCGATGCAGCAGTGTTCCTCCCCATGGAACTCATCATCACCGAAATCCTACCTCATCTTAGCGTCAAATCTATCCTCCGATTCAAATGTGTGACCAAGTTATGGAACAATCTCACATCTGATTCATACTTTGTTCATAAACATCTTAAGTTTTCGTCACGAAACCCACACATCACTATATCTTGGCGTCAACATTCTATGAAGCATGTCCTACCCATCCCCGTGCATCGTTTACTCAAAGATCCATCTGCCATTGTTTCCGCCGATGATGATGATGATTTATATCGTATAAAGAACCCTTCCTTGTTGGTTGGTTCATGTAACGGATTGCTTTGTTTTCAATCTTGGAATAATGCACATGAACTGTTCTATTATAACTCGTTCGAACATGCAGAACCTTTCAAGTATTTGTTGCATATCTACAACCCTACCACAAGAACAAGGTCTCAAATATTTGAGTTCACGTTTGGCCACAATTTTAAATTCGCATTTGGTTATGATGCTTCAACAACAACTTATAAGATTGTAGCGTTTCGTGCTAAAGTAAATTGCAGCGAGGTTAAAGTGTTCAATCTATGTGATAAAAATAATTGTTGGAGAAATATTCAGAGTTTTCCCATGGTTCCTCATAATAGGTTGGATTTGTTGGATCATTTTTATACGTTCCCCAAATTTGATGGAGGCGGCTTGCATTTCCGTGGCACCATTAATTGGTTGGCTTGGGATAAGTCTATCACTATTGTCATTGTTTCGCTGGACCTTTCCACGGAGACATACAAACAGTTTCGGTTGCCACCTCTCGGTTATTATGATCATTATTTACAAATTTCTCAGCCGATTCTTAGGGTTCTAATGGACTCTCTCTTTTTTTCTCATCAGGATTCCAACAAAACTGAATTTATTTTATGGAAGATGAAGGAGTATGGAGTTGAAGAGTCTTGGACTCAATTATTTAAAATCAATTACCAAAATCTTGCAATGCAAGGTTTACAATATGAATTGGTCTTGTTCAAAAGATATTATCAATTGGATTGCCTTTATGTAAATGGTGATATCGTACTTTTGTCAAGTACATGTTGCCAACAAGCATTTTTCTATAATTTAAAGGATAAAACAATAGTTAAGATTAAAACTAAAGATATGGCCATACATTGGTTCCCTGAATCAAAGGATCATGTAGAAAGTTTCGTTTCTGTTCATTGAGAGTAAGTTTATCCTTGAATTTATGTTGATTCATTATTGTTTATGTATCCTTGTCACTATGCACTGATTAATAGATTGTGTGAATTATAGCTAATTGATTATATATTGGCCAATGATAATGGTTTGACAACATAGTAGATTGAATGAATTTGTTTTTATTTTTATATTTATGATGATGATGATGATGATGATGATGATATAAGATAATATTGAGTTTTTTTCAAGGTACGTAACTGGCTATGAAGCACAAGCACTTCTCGAAATAGGTGTGTTCCGGTGCGCGTTGTGTCGGACACCAACATTTACATTGAAATATATCATTTTCTCAAAAAAAAAATTATATGTCAATGTTTGTGTCGTGTTCCATGTCCGTGTTCGGGCTTCATAGGCTAGAACTTGATTCTCCCAAAATGAAATTTATTATCCGAGAAATATTCTAATAGAAAAAATGAAAGATAAATGAGCCAGTACTTGATTTATGTGTTTTGCTTTGGTTTCCTTATACAGTCATAAAGTTCCTTCCATGTACTCTCAACATTGTTTTGTTGGTGCTTATTGCTACTTATGTCAAGACATTATTTATGGATCTATGCATGAATTCAGTCATGAGCATTACGAATACACATTTTACTTTTTTGTATTAATATTTTGCTTTTTCACTTGTACTCTAATATGATTTTTTTTTTTATTACTATCAGAGCTGCAACCCAACTCCATGCACCTTGGTAATCATTGACGATCCATGGAAGTATGGTAGGAAAGTCTCGGGCGTATGGAAGAGGAAAAGCATTTTACATCATATGATGCGGAAAAACTATGTAACCTTGGTTAGGGGATGATGGATACAACAATCTGTTAGATTTAATTTCTTGGAAGTAGGAAATAGTTTTTGTAGATGTTATTTATTGGGGGCCTTAGCATTTGATCTTTGTGCAAGAAGCCACTCACTTGGATCTTGAATTATTTTGATGTTTATATATGATATTTCAAACTTAAAAATCAGTTTATGTAAATATTTGACGTTTTCGTGTGTTGAAGTTCCTACACAATTACAATTTCATGGCAAATACTGTATGCATCATGCATGTGCTGTGACACAGCAGAAACAGGGCCAGGTCAAGTGCACCTCTAGAGCTTACAAGCACAACCGTAGGGTTGTTCTTTTGCATCTCACAGAGGAAGATTATTGGAAGGTTCTTCAAATAAAGACAGCAACATTAAGTTTTCAACACTAATCACTAATTTCCAATTATTTTCATTGTTCAAAATAAGATGAAATGCATTTTTTTCAAATGCTTGGGTTCAAATAGTAAGCTAAGCCTTTCTTCTTTTGAATTTTTATTGCATGCGCTTCTCATTCATCAGAAATTGTTATATATTAACCTTTGTACATTTTAATAACTTTTAATTTGAGATGAGACAGGTTTGTCAAAAAAATAATTGAGATGAGACAGTAAGTTTAAATGTTTTGAAAGAATGAATAGTTTAATCAAAAACAAAATTTAATTTTATGCTGAATGTGCAATAATGCTCTAGACATGTGCTTCACATTGTATTCTGACTAATGTGATCATACAGTTCTTTTTGTTTTTTGCTTTCACCAAAAGTTTAAATGTCATTATTATATGAATATTTCTGTGATATTATTTTGGCTTAATTACAATTTTGATTGTCTATTTTTATTTATTAGTGAATTTGGTCTTCTATTTTAAAATCACTCAGATTTTGTGTCTCTACCTGACTTACAAAGGTTAATATGGTATCAGAGTCTCTTCTAGATCCGTTAGGCCGCTTGTTATTAGGATTGTGCTACTGGGCCACTTACCATTTATATCCGCGCATCAAGTCTAATAGTGATGAGCGTGAGAGTGTGTGTTAAGAAGTGTCACATTGGATGTAAGAAGGTCTGAACGCGGATTTATTTAGTGTTTATAAATTCTCAGCCTTTGGATGAATGGCAAGGAAAGATGGCTGAACATTAAGGAAGGAGAGGATCCATTTCCTGGAGGGACCTAAACAGAATGATTTTAAAACATGATGATCAATTTTGTGATTGAATGAAAGTAAGAGACCAAAATTGTAATTAAGCATATTATTTTTCATGAAACTTGAGTATTCTATTCGCTTCCTCTAATATAAATTCGATATTATAAAATAAAGAAAATTTATGATTACTTTTAAAAAGTTCAATAAGTTTTTGAGTAAAATACTAAATTAGTTATTAGTTTTTGCAAATAATAATTTAAAAGGTGAAATTCTAGTCATTAGACTATCTAATAAAAAAACTTCATTTTTTTTTTGGTACAGAAAAAAAAAACTTAAATATTAATTTGATCTCATAATATATTTTAAAAGTTAAATTTGGTCAATTCAAAATATGTCAATTTAGTCTCTTAATTTATATACATTAACACAATTTAATTCTTTAATTTTACAATTGATCAATTATTTAAATCATAATTTACATAACTTAACACAATTTAGATATGGTTTGTTTTACCTGGATGAAATGACAAAATTATCATAATTCACATATACAAAGTAGAGGGGTCAGAAATCGAACCTTAGACGTCTGAGCTAACAATTTTCAACATCGTTCCTTCTTCTTGATTGCCTTTAATATTGACGTAGTATCAATGAGGAATTGCACAAGTGTCCTTGGAGTGTTTTGAAATGTGTTGTCAAAGCCGTCCATCAGGTAACAACACATGCATCAAAAGAGTCAATTCCCATTTAGAGGAAAACATCGCAGTAGCATAAGAGAATCAAGCACAGTAGCACACTTCATAAAACTGTCTTGATAAGCTATATAAATAAGCGAAGAAAAATAACATCAAAAACTTCCCCGTCAAAAGAAAAATGAAATATCAAAACATGGAGACAAGACTTGATATTGACATTGACTCGTAGACACCAGAAATAATTTAAGCAAATGGAACTGATTTAATCACACATATTGATATCGTGTCGGACGCTGAGACACACCTTCAATTTAAAGTCTCGCTTCTACAAAGGTATCACAAACTACTATCTAATTGGTTGAACAAAACTGGAGAGTCAACATCATCCATGTTTTTACTGTCAACAATATCATCAATTCTTTCAATCGGGGTTGACAGTTCGTCTTTGCCAATGTGTGCTCCATACACTTCATCTTTATGATATCCTGACTGCCTCAACAACTCGATTAAAACTTCGGCACTCTCCATGTCATCTTCGTTATGACAAAGCTTAAGGAATGCAGCCAATTTTGTTGGCTTTGGTTTCCAACTCGTTGAACAAACAGTCATAAAAACCTTTTTTAAGGACGACAGAGCGTATGAAATACTCTTTTTGGCAATATGACTCTCAGAAAGAAGCTCCCATGTATTTGAATTCGGACATCCTCCACCTTCAATCATATGCTCAAAGAAATTAAAAACTTTATCTGATTTGCCTTTCTTAAGATAACCAGTTTATGATAGCGTTTGCTATTCTAGAATCATCGGATGGCCTTACCGAAACCCATTCTTCATAAAGCTTTTCCGCACCCTCAATATTGTCCATTCTTAGGAGAGAAGAAATAACAGTATGGTATCCCAAGTTTGGCATACTTGGAAATAATATAATGATTTATAGTTATTCCACACGCGATAAACTTCATCCTTGTTTCCAATAATGCTTCCATACAAACTCAGGAGATAATGAAAAGGTACCCGATCTCGACCTAATATCCTACCCTCGACCTCTTTTAAGCACTCTTGCGCTTTTTCAAACAGTTCCATATTAATGTACATTGCAGCCATGTGCTAAATGAACTCCAGTTAGGGATAATGGTAGGATCCTTTAACATTTGTTCGAACACTTGTTCCATCTTTTCTATTGATTCTCAAGAGCCACAAGAAGATAACCAGATATTATATGTATATATATATCTAGCTATATGATCTTTGCCTTCATTTCTGAAACCAATATATCAAGTATCAACCTTATCATAATTCATAATCCTTAAGGTTCAAGTAGAGAGTCATCATTAAATTAAACGGTAGAGAATATATTAAGTAGCTTTTACTCCTTATCACGTCAAATAAAGATTCCGTCTTCTCTTTCGATCTAGGATGAACATATGCACTCAAGAGGGCACCATATGTCCTCTTGTCTTTTAAATATTTGGTCAGGTTCATAAAATAACCTTCTGCACTAGAAACTCCATGAACTCTTGCGATTAAATCTAACTGAATTGCAGCGTCACTTGCAGATATCCTAAACCTCTCTGGTCTATTGTTCATCCATTCATATACCTGCAAATTATGTGTATTAGTTATTACTTTCATAAGATCGTTTGTGGCTAATATTACGGCATTATTTGAGGCAATGAAGTAAATATAATGAGAAACAGTGAGTGGTGTCATACTTTCGTACATTTCAAAGGAAGCATACCATTTAATCAAATAGTAAGGGAAACAGACTTCCAGATTATTCAAAATTTTCCGGCAGTGTTAGCAAATCTGGAACTTACAATCAACAAAGGATTGACAAGAGGATAGTATAAGAACGGTATTACAGATTAGGCAACTGAATTTATAAAATCAAGTGAGTCATAGGTCTCTGAACTATTTGGGAATTTTTTAAATAGGTCCGTGAACTAAAAAGAATTGTAGTTAATTCCTTAAAAAAATATACTTTTTTGTAATCAGGTCATTCCGTTACACTCCTGTACTAGTTTTTCTTCATTATAAACAAAGACTATTTATATAAAGGTAGTGAAGAAGAGAAACTAGTATGAAAGTGTAACGGCAGAGGATATGACTACAAAAAACCATATTTGTTGAAGGACCTAATAACCAACAAAGTAGTTAAACCTTATATAAATAGTAAAGGAAGCGCTATTCTGATAGTGTCAAGAGAGTAGTAGAAATCTCATATAAACGTTCACACCTACCCGGCAACCTACTTATAACTCCAACTCTTACGTGTTTTCCCAAAGTTTGTTCACTCCTTCGATTATCATTGACCAGGCAACCATAGAAACTAGTTTTAGAAACCTACAATTAGATAAGATAAAAATAAATTCAAGAGTCTTAGCTTTCCCTCCCAATAGCTATTACCAAAAACCAAAGCTGATCTCTACATTACATACACTTTCCCAATTAGAAACCATGTGTAAGATCTCTTTTTTCTTCTTTGAATCACCAACCGCCTGTGTTTTTACACCCTTTCTTTACAGTCTCAATTCACAACAGAAAAACTCAAAAGAAATTGCCATCGCAAACACAATTTGCACATCTTTAACCAAAGAAAAATCCTTAAGCTCTCATGTTATAGCAGTTAACTAAGTTGTAAGAAGATGAAAAACTCTGCCAACTATCATTGCATTGCTACTTGATTTCAGTAGTTTCACATGGACTAAAAAACAGACCATATTAATTGTTCAACTCCAAAGTCTACTGCTAAAAATAAACACTTGAATGAAGACTTGGTCGCAATTGCAAAGCTATTATATAATAAAATCCTACTCTATGAATGTCATGAATATTTCCATTCAGTTGCTATTAGAAGCTGTTTAACATGTACTACACATGAAGAACACATCCTAATATCCTAAACATAATAGTAGAAAAGTCACAACTCACAACGAATTTACTCGAGACTAACAAAATTGCAATTTCAAGTGTCCAGTGACCCATGTAAGACACACTGTTCCAGTCTGAAACCGACACATGATTACATTGTATCATACTATTTTCTGAAAATGTTATCTGTGTTGACGTATCAGTGTGCTTCATAGACGACCACAATTACCATTAGAGTAATAAGATATTAATAGAGATTTATTTACCTGAAGAGCTCTCTCTGTCATGTGTACTTTCTCAATTCTTTGACAATTTAGTGATAGTGTTACTTGGCGAGCTTTCCATTTCAAAATGGGACTTGGCTGCTCGTAATCAACCCACGCTACCGTAATTTGAGATTGATTTTCCTCCACTGTAACTGTAACAACAGACGCTGACCC
Source organism: Trifolium dubium (assembly GCA_951804385.1). Classification (NCBI taxonomy): domain Eukaryota; kingdom Viridiplantae; phylum Streptophyta; class Magnoliopsida; order Fabales; family Fabaceae; genus Trifolium; species Trifolium dubium. The sequence continues at coordinate 723,733 of OX638063.1, read as the reverse complement.
TTTGTTTGAAGAGAAGAGAAGTGAAGTGAAGATGATGGAGAAAGACAAAATATTCATCAAGACAAAACAAACAAGATCTTATATGTTAATTTTTACATTTATAGATTATGAAAAACATACGGTCAAAGCAAGATTGATGAATATTGTCATTTAGTCAAAATGGGTCTTATATATTGACACAGAGGTAGTATGTATTTGAGTTTAAGTCATATGCGAAGAGAAGAAGAAAGAGGCGAGACAAGGTCAACTTTTTGACTGACCTACAAAAAAAGATATCGACACTTCGATCGACCGATATTATGGCGTATGGATGGATAGAAGCGAAACATATATATTTGAATCAAATAAATGTATCGAATCATATATTTTAATTATAAGATTTGAACTATGGAGAAATTAAAAGGAAATCGTGAGATGGAAAAGATAGAAAATCACTAGACGATGATAAATGAAGTACGAAAAGAAAAAAAAAAAGAATTTTATTGGTTAGAAAAATAAATAAATATGGACCAACCATTTAGATACGACAAGGACCAATTCACTGATTATCAATTTTCATTGTTGTTTTCTAAATTATCTAAATTGATTCTCGATCAAATAGATTGAATCAAAATGTCAGATTTTAAAACAATTGACTTAATAACTAACTCTAAGCAAGTAAATAGATTATCATCTCATCTTAAAATTTAACTTAAAAATAATACATCAACATACAAATTTTTAAATTATTTTTGTTTTAATAATTAAATATTATTCAAACCCCGTTGACTTATTCATGCTTGACATGAGTCACATACTAGTGAATATCATACCGTCATAATTAAATTTGATTATTATTTCAAGAAAATATGTGATTAATATCACACTGAGATTTAATTACTCATGCACTATCCCTATTCCACTACATACCTTGTGGAAGAGTTCGGTTACTAATACTCCAAAATAAACAAAAAAACACAAAGTTTCAGAAAAAGTTCACCATAAAGGATCGAACACACGCTACTGCAAATTTATAATAAGAGTGTACACTCAAAATATAAATGGAGTACTATCAAAATATAAATGGAGTAATAAAGTGTGACTAAAAATTGAATTATCTAAAACTTTATTATATATGTATGCATCAAGAATTCAACAATGAATTCTTTCAAATCACATATCCATCACTTGATATACCCATAAAATCCATACAAGTGCTACATACTAAAACTTACAAGCCAAACAAATGTTACTACGATACTGAAAAGTACACCACCTTATTCATCATTATTATATCCCTATTCTATTATGCAGTAAAATTAAAGTCTTCATTCTTAATCGGAATTAATAATGTTGAAGGAAGATACGGTAGCTGATGTTTCGACTGTGACTTTGAATTTGTAACGCGGATCTTGAAGGAACAAACTCCTCAGAAATTCTTGTCCACCGCCTACCGAGAGCATTGACACCCCTAATAAACATGCTAAATAGAAAGAAAATGATCATAACTAACTAATCTCTAAAAACAATATGAGAATCGAAGTGACAGAAAGAAAGAACCGAAAACTCACATCTTTTCAGCTTGTGTCCAATGGCCGTGGTTTGGACCCTCAGGCAGGTTCAATGGAGGTGCGACCTCTTCAGCCAAGATTTGAAATTCGAACACAAGTTGAGCTGCTTCACGTTTTTCTTGCGGAAAGAAACTAAGAACAAGTTCCTCTCTTCCTGGAGTACCTTGCGGAAAGGCGAGCATTGCCAGTGAATGAACTTGAAAGTCTTGTTCTGACCAGTTATCAGCCATTTTGAGTTTGAGAGAAAGCAAGAATCGAAAAAGTATGTGATGTTAAGAGAAATTTGATGAATATAATCTTGTAATTATGATGGTGGTTTTGATAAATGGCTCGGTTTTATAGGGTAAAGATTTAAGGTGTTAACTAATTTGATTTGTTTAGTTAGTTAGAATTGGAGACTGTGTCAGTTGGAAAAACCGTTAGAGCTGATTTTGTTAAATGAATTTGGCATACAACTGTTAATGCAAAAAACTATATTGAACTATGCGTGAAAAAACTATATTGAAATTTGAGGGGAGAAATATATATTTGAGTTTGTTTAAGCGTGAAAAAACTAGATGAGTGAACTATAAGAGTTTTGTACGTAGCTCATTGCTAGTGTTTAGAGTTGCTAATGTATAGTTACACGCGGGTATGTTGTCTCACCTAGCTAGATGAGTGCATGTTTTATTCTTTAAGACGTACTGTCTATGTGAGGCAAGGTAGGTTATTGGGTGAAATGGCTTAAAAAGGGCAGGGTATTTATTCATTTGTGTGTATTTATAGTTCTAAAAATGAAACGTATTGTGTTACTACCTCCATCCCAATATATAACAATATATAAGACCTATATGACTAAATGATACTATTCATATTCATGTATCTTGTTTTGACCTTATTTTTTCCATAATTTATAGATGTAAATATTAACATATAAAATCTTGTTTGATTCGTTTTGATGATTATTTTCAATATATCTAATTTTTATAATTTCTACTAATGCACAACTAAAGATATTAGTGATCCAAATTGTACATTGGCGAACGTGAGTCTTATATTTTGGGACAAAATTATTTATTTGTTTTTGTTTTTTAAATTTCTTGTAAGTGACGATTTAAAGCTAATGTGAAAACTTGAAGATGAAAATTATAGGCTTAAGTGGATACAATTTGTTTTTAAGCTGGAAAAGTAGTCTAAGGATATGATTTAGATATAGCAAATTTTAAGTTTGTATATGACTAAATTAAAATTCTCTCTATCTATATATATTATATATATTGCGATTTGTTACATTTTTCTTCTCAAGCTTATTTATTTAATTTAATTGTTTTTGATTAATTTTATTAAATAAAATTTTACATAATATGCATATGAAAAAATGTAGCAATAATAATAAAATTTTGTTAATGACTAGAATTTCATCAGTTAAAAGTAAATTAGTAGGTGTATCAGAATTCAAACTCCAATTTCTGCACATTAATTAGATGCAAATGTTCTACCAACCGAGTTAAACTCACACGATCATCATGTACATAATATAGATGTATGTTGAAAAATGATACTTGATAGGTTGGATAGTTTTTATGTTTTTCTTCTTTTTATTTATGGTTGAATTTGATTATTTTTTTCAAAATAAATGTTAATAAATTGTTAATATAAGTTACTTAATAAAGTAATAAAGTATTTTGATCCGTATCCTCGGATTTCATTCCATATATTCATTTTGCCTGTATGTACATCTTGATTTATTTTTTACATCCTCACAAATCTCAAAGAGGTAGAGAAAGAATTTAATGATGGATAATAATAAGGTGAATTCTATGGTACAATGGTAAAATAGTCATGTACCAATACATTAAATGTGTTGTCCAATAGCCATTTAACATGTGTCATAAAATTTGATTGGTTGGAACTATTCCCTCCGGTCTCGAATATAAGAAACAAAAAAAAAACACACATATTAAGGAAATTATTGTATTTCCAAATTTACCCTTAACTTTTGTTTTTAATTAAATTAAATAATTAATATTTTTTAGGATTAACTTTGAGGAAGATATTAGATTTAGTTACTACTACCTCCGTTCCTTTTTACTTGTCGTTTTAGAAAAAAAGACGACGAAAATAGGAGGGACTATTTGTCCACCTTATTTTCCTATTATGCCCTTTTTAAAAATATATATCATATTTTTCATCCACCAATAAATTCCTACTTTCTTTACAATTATTATCAATTTCCAAAAAAAATCGTAACAAACTTTATTTAAAATCAAGCAAAAAATTTGTTACAAGAAACTAGTGCTTAAATAAATAAGAGATACTTCATCGTCAAAGTTAAAAAAAAAAACAAGAGATACTTCAAGATTTCCCAAAACATTAATAAGTTCACAAAATTTAGAACTTCTCATATATGACTTCAAATCCTGGTGTTGAAACAATTCTCATATTTTCAAGTTGCAGTCATTTTGAGTTTCTTAATATTGTGTAACAAGATTTTCAAAAAACATGCACGAAACAAAAAAATAGGAACAAAACAAAAATAAAAAAAGATTATATGAAGAAGTTTAGTAAAAAAAAAAAAAATATATAATAAAAAGATTATATTGTTTCAACAAAAAAAAAATACAAAATTTAGTCAATAAAATAAAATAGGGATGAGGATATAATTGGCAAAATATAACCTAAATTGCCAAAACGACAAGTAAAAAGGAAAGGAGGTAGTAGTTTTTAGGATTATTGTTAATTGGAAAAGTTAGATAAGTTTAATAAAGGGCGAAACTGGAATAATGATAACAAAAGTAATCATTGTAGTAACTTTTTCTTATATTTGAGACCAACAATTTTTTTTTTGTTTCTTATATTCGAGACTGGAGAGAGTATTATATTTGACCAATTTACTGACTTGGACAAAATTTACAATTTTATTGGTTAAAATCTCTATAGTACCAATACAATACTTTTAGCCAATAACACCGTAGCATTTCCTAATAATAATCTTAGAAAAACACTTGGGAGTTTTGCAGTGGTAACATAACTAGGCATGGCAACGGGGCGAGGCGGAGACGGATTTTGCTCTCCCCAAACCCAAACCCATAAAGTTCGGGTTTCCCCAAACTCATCCCAATTCCGAGCGGGGATAAAAAGTATAAACCCAAAACCCAATGGGAATCGGGTATCCCAACGGGGTTCGGGTATCCCCGTTACGTCTTTTCCTACATGAATTTGGATTGCATTTTAATATTTTTTTATTAAATAAAAGAAATTAAAAGTCCATAATTATTTTGTTTCAAAGATATTTTTTTAAATAAAGAAAAGAGAAAATAGTTTGTTTAATACTCAAATTAATGATAAAAAATAAATATATAAATGTAACTTAAGAAATTGTTTAAGTATTTCTAATTTAAAAAAGGTAAAATGTAATTTTAATATATGCGGAGCGGGTTAGGGGACGGGTTCGGGGTGGGTATCAATGTCCCCATTACCCGCCCCAACCCCATCTTTTGAAATCGGGGAAAACCCAAATCCAAACCCAGTTAACTCAGATTTTCCCCGTCAAAGCGGGTATGGTTTGGGCGGATACCCGCGAGTATGGGTTTTATTGCCATGTCTACCCTAGACTAACATTATTACTCTTTGTTGGTTTTATTTTCATTTACCATTGGTCCTTCTCATCTTTCTCCACTCAATTACTTCTATCTCACAATATTGAATCACTCTGCCAATCCCAACACCAATCAAACATGGTACGTACGTTCAAATTAAATCACCTATATGGTCAAAAATAATTTCTTTATTTGGTTTTTGCTTCCATATTTCGATCGCAAATTCACAATGCCACAAGTATATCAATTATATTTTGTTAATTAATTAATACTTATATATTAAACAATAATATATTCTTGCATAAACATATTCCAAAATTATAATCCCACATTTGTTTTACATTAGTATACTATAACATATTTCGAAGTTTATGTAAGAATTAATTGTTTTTCCTTCATGTCTTGATGAATTTTAGTAACTGTTTTTTTCTTTATTATTAATGTAGAGCACCAATGTTAATGAAGGATATGGAGATGGTCTTGAAACAGCTTTGGTCAAAGCTTCAAAGGGAAAAAACAAAACCTTGATAATTGCTATAATAAATAAGGCTTATGTAGAACAAGATGTAGATGGTGATGCTATCACCATGTTTGATCTATTTTTAAGCAGCTTTTGGCTTGGTGAAGGAACAAGGTCTTTGATTGATAACCTTCTCATTGTAGCTGTTGATCGAACGGCATACGATTGATGTGAGTTTTTGCGGCTGAATTGCTATAGATTGGAAACAAATGATGTTGATTTTGGAGGTGAAAAAGTATACATGTCTCAAGATTTTATCAACATGATGTGGAGAAGGACTTATTTCTTCTTAGAAGTTCTAAAACGTGGCTACAATTTCATTTTTACGGTTAGTTTATTTTTTTTATTTTTTTAACGACAAATATATATTATTTTATGATCAGTCTCTACATAAGACAAGCAGAGACTAATATAACTGAACTTCAAAATAAATGCGTCGTATATATATAAGCGGAACACACCGATGAAAAATATCAAAATATACAACACTTAAAAGAGGTCCAATTCTAAATCAAGGTGCCAATTTTTCTTGTTCACTCCTTGTTTTTGATGTTACTGTATGTTTCTCATGTTGAGGTGCATCCATGATTTTTTATTTTTACCATAAGAGAGATCAATATATTATTTTATTTTAATGGAAAGCAATCATAATTTGATCATATGAAAATCTATTTTTTAAAACATTAATTATATTAGAAAGGTTAGTCAAAACTTGTACCAAAAAAAAAGGTTAGTGATCAAAACATAATAATGTGTGAAAATAATAGTCAATAGAAAAGGTTAATATAGAATTTCAGCAAAAAAATTAAAGGAAAAGTTAATAGACATTGTACCAAAAAGAAAAGAAAAGAAAAGAAAAGGTTAATAGAATATAATTATCCAGAGTCAACAAGTTGTTTATCAAAATGTTCAATTTGCATTGCAACGGAAAGTTCGATCAAGTTGCCTACTTAGTTGTATGGAGAAAATTTATGTATTTTTTTATATGCTTTTTTCTTCTTCAACATTATTTGATATGCATGTATGTCTAGATTAACAAATAGTCCCATAAGAATTATCTTTTAATCTAACTAATGGATGTGACGACTGAGGTTGGACCGGTCTTTTCTAAAATGAATGATTCATCTTATGGTGTAAAATGAATAATATTAACTTTTAATTATTATACTTTACTCATTTTAGAGGATCTAAAATATTGGGTTCAATTAGTCCGGCAATCTAAATTTGTATTTGTGACTGGAGAATGAGTACACCATTCAATTACTACATAACACGTTCTTAGAGAGTGGCGAAAAAACCTTGCATGTTACTAAGCATTTAGTATTTCCTAGTGTGTCAAAATAATTATAATCAAAATTGTGTATCTTAGCATATACATAGGATATGCCATCCTATTTCATAGGGGTGGCAAAACGAGTCTGACTCGTCGGGCCGGCCCGTTTAACTCGCCAATTTTGGTGGATTGAGTCAAAGTTTTGAACTCGCTTTTTCTATGAAGCCCGCCCCGCTCGGCTCGCCAAAAAAAACGGGTCAGGTGAGGTGGGGCGGGCCGGCCCGTTTAACTCGTTTTTTTACTTTTATTTTAATATTTATATAAATTTATTTAAAAAAATAAGTGGTTTGATCTGATTTAATAAGAACACTTATTTAAAAAACTTAAGATTTTTCCACTTCAAGGTGAGAATCGAACCCTCGACCCTTGGTTAAGGGAGGATGAGCCCACTGCCGCTCAACCACACTCCTTGAGTTATTAATTATGTCGAATTTGTTATAATTATGTTGCTAAATTTGTCATATAAGTTTGAATTTCTAACAAATTTAGTGGTTTCTTAAAAAAAACATCAATATTCAATATAATTTTTGTAATGTAAATACCACAAAAAAAACAAAAACAAACAAATTGGCGGGCCGCGGGCCGGCCCGTTAACTCGCATGTCCGCCAATAAACGGGGCGGAGTTATATTTTAGACTCGGCCATCTAAGTTGACTCGGCTCGGCTCAGCTCATTTTTTAGTGGGCTTAAGCGGGGCGGGCCTAAACGGGACGGGCATGCTCGTTTTGCCACCCCTACTATTTCATATGTTTAAGAATTTGGTGAATTAACTAAGATTTTTCGTTCTCACGATCGAGTGTACACTAAAGTAGACATTTTGTAACCAAAGGGGTAGCGGCACAACTTATTGTCCGCTTACCACCTTTTATTCAAGTGTAATTGTCTTGTGTATATATATGAAAATACTTAAACTAACTTTTCTTTTCTCACACAAAATTACTTACTTATATAGATATAAATTAGCTATAGATTATGGTAAATTTTTATATGGACCATGTCACAAGTGGTCCGGGGACTTAAAAATTATTTTTAAACTTCAAACATCAACGTATATTATTAGTTAGGTTAAATATGTATTTTTTTTTTGTATAGAAGCTAATAAAAAGAGAAAAGAGAACAAAAAAAAAAAATTAAGTACGAGGGAAGAAAGTTTCCATTGCGTCATTTCTAAGAAGTTCACGAAGGCCTTCTGGAGGAGTTGTATGAGTCACGAGGTCGGCATCTGATGATGCTCCAAATTTAGCGAAAAAATCTGCACATTGATTTCCTTCTCTTAGTGTGTGATGCAGAGCACCATTGGTTTGAGAGAGCAACTCCTTGATATTCTGGATCAACGCAGCATAAATATGATACTTAACTTGTGGGCCTTTGATGAGGTTAACACTGAGTAAAGAGTTAGAGTAGCAGACAAATTCATTAATATTCCTTTCTTTGGCCAGCAAGAGGCCCCTAAGGATAGCAGTCAGCTCCGCGAGAAATATGTCAGATGATCCTTGAATGAAGCCTGAGAAGCCTGCGAGATAGTGACCAAAGGTGTTTCTAATGATGCCGCCAAATCCAGCACGAACAAGAGTACCGAGGCAATTTCTGTCCACATTTAGAATGGTACAAGAATAGTTATTATTGTTCCACCTGATATGTTTATCTACTAACTCATCGTTAGAAGTGGGAGAGAAACAATTTCTAAAAGTTTCGACCATAGCTCGAATGTTGAAGAAGAGTCGACTTAAGGACCAAGTCTCATTGTTCAAACACATCAAATTTCGGTGTCTCCAAGACCACTAAACAACGGCCGAGAAAGTGAGAGCGTGTGCACGTGTGGTATTCTACTTCAGCCAGTCATACGCATCCATGTTTGAGAAGAAATCCGGATTATTGAAACCAAAGTGATTCCAAAGGCAATGGGAGTGCTCGCAGTCCCGAATGCAATGAAGAAAAGTTTCATCTTGAAGGCCACATCGAGTGCAGGTGACTGAAGGACTCATCTTGCGGTGGTTGAGTAAAGAGAGGGTTGGCGTAGAGTTGTGACAAGCCAACCAAAAGAAGAATTTGATCTTTTCTGGGAGTTGAAGCTTCCATATCCAAGACCAAGTGTGTAGAGGGTTATCAGACAGTATCGGGTCTTTCCGAGAGAGTAGACAATTATAGTCACTTTTAGTAGTGTAAGTGCCATTTTTGTTGTTAGCCCAAATGAAGGTGTCTTCGATAGAGTCGTTGAACCTGAGGTTGGTGTTGTCAATGACTTCAGAAATCAACGGAGGGAGCTGGGTGTAGAGACAACGGGTATGCGGGTTTCCTGTAGAGAGCACATCTTTTACCGAAAGTTGCAGATCATGTATATCCATATAAGGGACAAGTGAACTAAGATGGCCGAAATCGGTCCAAGGAGTGTACCAAAAGGAGGAGGATCCCGAACCTGCACGCCACAAAAATCCGTCTTTGAGGACATTTTTTGCTCTAATAATAGAGGACCAAGTTGGGGAGCCACTAGGGGGTTATTGGAGAAGAGGAAATTTGGTCTTGCAGTATATTTGCTAGAGAGGAGGTCAACCCATAGCTTACTTGAAGATTGCACCATATCCTAGACCAGCTTTCCCAATAGAGAGATATTTGCATCCCGAGCTGGTCGGACACCCAAACCACCAAGTTGTTTAGGGCGAGATATTTTATTCCATCCCACTAAGTGGATACCTTTGTTATTGGAGTCCCTCCAAGTAAAATTGCGAGTGGTCTGATCTATGCTTTCACAGATGCTTTGAGGGAGCCAAGCAATTTGCATGTAGTAGGAGGGGATTGAAGAGAGGACAGAAGAAGCTAGCGTCAAGCGACCTGGTTTGTTTAGCAGCTTGTTTTTCCAAGAAGCAAGTCGTGAATGCATCTTGTCGATAATGAAATGGAAATCGCTTCTTTTGGCTCTCCCTTTGAGGATTGGGAAGCCTAGATACTTTTCTAGGGATGTGGTGCTCCGGATACCAGTGATGGACGTAAGTTTGTTGATCTTAGTCTGAGGGATACCTGCGGAGTAAAAGGCTCGGGATTTTGACAAGTTGATCTTCAAACCTGAAGCGCGACCGAAACGGGTAAGGAGGTCAGTAACAACTCGTAATTGAGAGCTTTTGGCTGTGGTGAAGAGGAGAACATCATCTGCAAATATGAGTTGTGATAATCGGGGTCCGTTGACAGAGATGTGGATGGAGGTTAAATATGTATTTAGAGGGTCTTTAAGTTTTACATTTAGGTCTTTAATTTTTTAGGTAACAAATATATAGGACTCTTAAATTTCAAATTTATTGCACTATTGGCCTTAAGTCATTCTCCATTTTAAAATCATTGAAGTAATTTAGTGAGATGATAGTGAACATTGCGTTTTAATTTCAAAATAACAATAAAATATCTACAACTAAGCTATTTAATTACTACTATATTATATTATTGATTTTTTTTTTGGTACAAATATTATTGGAATTTATTTAATTAATATTTAACAATAATGTCTCTATATATATATAAAAAAAAATTGACGTAAAAAAATTATAACAATGTCTCTTGTTATAAAAAAATTATAACAAAAGTCTCTCTGAAGCACATAGAAAGATCATTTTAATTTTTCTTTATGCTTCAATGTTTCAACTGATTTAATAAATATTATAATTTGTCAAAGTTGAAGGCTTGAAGCATTAAGCTTAAATTTTTTTGATAATTCTATTTTTTTTCTCAATTATTATCACACATTGGTCATTTTGCAATTTTGCAGGATACTGATGTAATGTGGTTAAGAAATCCATTTAAAAAGTTGAGTAGAAATGAGACTGAAGATCTTCAAATTAGCACAGACGAATACCTAGGTAACCCTTGGTCAGAAAAAAATCCAATCAATACTGGATTTTTCTTTGTGAGGTCAAACAACAAGACCATATCATTGTTTGAAACATGGTACGGAAAGAAGGACAATTCCACAAGCAAAAAGGAGCAAGATGTACTTTTTGACCTCATTGAAAGTGGTATTATTGGACATTTAGGACTCAAGGTTAGGTTCTTGGATACCCTCTATTTTAGTGGATTTTGTCAAGATAGTAAAGATTTAAAGGCAGTAACAACTGTGCATGCCAATTGTTGTCGAAGCATCACTGCAAAGGTGGCTGATTTGAAAAAAACTCTTCATGATTGGAAGCAATTTAGAAGGTTAGAGGGTAACTCTACAACAAATAATTTTCATTGGACAAGTCATGAGTGGTGTGTGAAGTCTTGGAAATGACATGATAATAACAATGGATTATTAATAGTAGTTTATATATATACTCTTTAGAAAGTGTGAACAAAATGACTCCTCCTACTATGAAATGGTAAAGTAATAATAATATTTATGTGTGTACGCATTCTCTTTTGTGTAAAATATAAAAAAAATAAAAAAATATAGACATTTAATCGAAGATATTATAATAAATTAAATCTTGAATTATTTTTAAGAATGATGTGTTGATCCAATTAAAAATAAGCTAACGTAACCATTGTGTTAGTTTTATTTGGTAATTATCAAGGACAGATTCATAAATTTTAAGTTGCATAAACATATATGATAGGTATAAATTTGTAGAAGTAAATATAGTGTAAGTCATATATAATTTGAGAATTTTTTTTGTCAAGTAGTTTGTTGGTTAAAATTTCATCTTTTAGAAGTAAATAAATTAGTATACCAAAATTTAAATTCAGGTCTCAATATATTACAGACAGTGTCTCTATCAACTGATCTAAACTCACAAGAACATAATCCATAAATTTTACCGTGAACCATTCTTTATAGTTTAATTTGTTTTATATATTAAATATCGATATTTTTTTTCATAACTAAGTGAAGACCCCTCAAAGTGTTGGTAGTGATTGGTCTTAGAGGTATGTACCTCGTAATTATTATCTTCATTTTAACTTTAATTAGCATATGAGTGGTTGGTATTTAGATGCAACCTGAGAATACATTTTATTAAGGAGATTTTTTTAGGATCTCTTAAGTTTATGACTAACCACTTAACAACTAATATATATCATAGCTTCTTCATCTCTAAAAGTAACGTGGTGTGGCTGCACAATTAATGATATATAGTTTGTTTTTTTATTATATTGTGTAAATCTAAATTTCAGGAAATTTGGTTGTGCTTAGCTTATATAGTTAGTTACATGTGCGCTAGAAAACAGAATCTCAGGAATTGGTTGTGCAACTTGTGCTTATCTCGTATAGATGATACGGAACAATTTTAGATTGGTATCTACAAAAATAAATATACAAACAAAACTAAATAATATTATACTTGTTCTTGAACAACACAACACAACACAAGATGATGAGTACTATGGTGAGAAAGCAACGCAGGGGTTCCGATGCAGTAGCAAATAAGTCAGTGTTCCTCCCCATGGAACTCATCATCACCCAAATCCTACCTCATCTTAGCGTCAAATCCATCCTCCGATTCAAATGTGTCACCAAGTTATGGAACAATCTCACTTCTGATTCATACTTTGTTCATAAACATCTTAAGTTTTCGTCACGAAACCCACACATCACTTTTTCTTGGCGTCAAAATTCTACCAAGCATGTCCTACCCATCCCCGTGCATCGTTTACTCAAAGATGCATCCGCCATTGTTTCCGCCGATGATTTATATTTATATCGTGTAAAGAACCCTTCCTGGTTGGTTGGTTCATGTAACGGATTGCTTTGTTTTCAATGTTGGAAATCTTATGCACTTGCACTGTTTGGTTATAACCCCTTCCAAGATGCAGAACCTTTCAAGTATTTGTTCCATACCTACAACCCTGCCACAAGAACAAGGTCTCAAATATTTGAGTTCACGTTTGGCATCGATTTTAAATTCGCATTTGGTTATGATGCTTCAACAACAACTTATAAAATTGTAGCGTTTCGTGCTAAAGTAAATTGCAGCGAGGTTAAAGTTTTCAATCTATGTGATAAAAATAATTGTTGGAGAAATATTCAGGAATTTCCCATGGTTCCTCCTAATAGGTTGGATTTGTTGGATCATTTTTATACGTTCCCAAAATTTGATGGAGGCGGCGTGCATTTCTGTGGCACCATTAATTGGTTGGCTTGGGACAAGTCTATCACTATTGTCATTGTTTCGCTCGACCTTTCCACGGAGACATACAAACAGTTTCGGCTGCCACCACTCGGTTATTATGATCATTATTTACAAATTTCTCAGCCGATTCTTAGGGTTCTAATGGACTCTCTCTTTTTTTCTCATGAGGATTCCAACAAAACTGAATTTATTTTATGGAAGATGAAGGAGTATGGAGTTGAAGAGTCTTGGACTCAATTATTTAAAATCAATTACCAAAATCTTGCAATGCAAGGTTTACATTATGAATTGGTCTTGTTCAAAACACATTATCAATTGGATTGCCTTTATGTAAATGGTGATATCGTAATTTTGTCAAGTACATGTTGCAAACAAGCATTTTTCTATAATTTAAAGGATAAAACAATAGTTAAGATTAAAAGTAAAAGTAAAGATGCCATACATTGGTTCCCTGACTCAAAGGATCATGTAGAAAGTTTGGTTTCTGTTCATTGAGAGTAAGTTTATCTTTGAATTTATGTTGATTCATTGTTTATGTATCCTTGTCATTATGCACTGATTAATAGATTGTGTGAATTATTATAGCTAATTGATTATATATTGGCCAATGATAATGGTTAGACAGCCTACTATAGATTGAATTAATTTGTTTTTATTTTTATATTGATGATGATGATGATGATATAAGATAATATTGAGTTTTTTCAAGGTACGTAACTGGCTATAAAGCTCGGACACTTCTCGAAATAGGTGTGTGCCGGTGTCGGACACCGACATTTACATTGAAATATATCATTTTTTCAAAAAAAAATTATATGTCAATGTCCGTGTCGTGTTCCATGTCTGTGTTCGGGCTTCATAGGCTAGAACTTGATTCTCCCAAAATGAAATTTATTATCTGAGAAATATTCTAGTAGAAAAATTGAAAGATAAATGAGCCAGTACTTGATTTATGTGTTTTGCTTTGGTTTCCTCATACAGTCATAAAGTTCCTTCCATGTACTCTCAACATTATTGTTTTGTTGGTGCTTATTGCTACTTATGTCAAGACATTTTTTTTTTTTTAAGCGTTACTTATGTCAAGACATTATTTATGGTTATGTGCATAAATTCACTCATGAGCATTACGAATACACATTTTACTTTTTTGTATTAATATTTTGCTTTTTCACTTGTACTCTAATATGATTTTTTTTATTACTATCAGAGCTGCAACCCAACTCCATGCACCTTGGTAATCATTGACGATACATGGAAGTATGGTAGGAAAGTCTCGGGCGTATGGAAGAGGAAAAGCATTTTACATCATATGATGCGGAAAAACTATGTAACCTTGTTAAATTATGTAATTTTTGAAAGCGATTCTCAATCGTTGGTTAAGTTCATTACATCGCGTATAACACTAGCCGTGGATATTCTGAATTTTGTAACATTAGTGCTAGGATTAGAGGTTCTCTAGCTAGTTTGTCAAACTTTGAGATTAAATTTGTTAGGCGGCAAGCGAATAGGTTGCTCACACTTTAGCTAGGGCGGCTATTTCTTAGTCTTGTCACCGTTTCTTTGATTATGTACCTCCTTGTATCGCTACTTTGATTAATAATGAAAGGTGTTAAGCTTGTTGGTTTCAAAAAAAAATAAAAAATTCTTGGAAGTAGGAAATAGTTTTTGTAGATGTTATTTATTGGGGGCCTTAGCATTAATCATAAGTCATTCGTCAGGAATAAACACATCCTTAATTGTATCATAAGTACCAATCAAATAATAATCATGTGACACATCAATTAAACTAACCTTAAGCACATGCTTAATATTAGTATTACCATGACCATAATTAGATGTGTCAAGTCCAATTGAACCATTAATCAACATAGGAAAAAAATCAGGACACTCCAACATTCCAATTTTTTTGGCTGAATAAAAAGGATTTTTACCTTCAACCCAATTAACAAAATCTTTACTTTTAAATAAAAGTGTAATCCCCTTATTGCCCTTTTGTTGACTTCCAACAAGCACCCTCCACAATCCATCATGATGACCAATCCAAGCAGTGGTAGGGTCTCTAAATGAAGTTGCATTAATTTTGTTGCTAACAGTTGGCACCATTAAAGGATTATTTGGTAATTTCACCCATTCTCTAAGAAATGGGTCAGACCCATTTTTAGGTATAGCCAAATTTTGTGTTTGGTGTTGATTAATGTCAATGCCAGTGTATAAGAGGACTGGTTTGTTATTTGAGAGAAGTGTAGATGAACCTGACCAACAACCATTGATATCATAGGATTTGGTCGGGGTAAGAGCATGTTGTAATGGAAACCAGTTCACTAGATCCTTTGAAACAGAATGACCCCAAACAATGCTATTGTTGCTCCATATTGCACCTTTTGGATTGTGTTGGTAGAACATATGGTATAGTCCCTTGTATCTCATAGGACCTAATTCACATGAAAAAAATAACATTTAACATGGATCTTAGGTACATATATTTTATTTATTTATTTGTAAATATATTTTTATTAGTTGATATAGGGAATCACACATGTAACAAATATTTTTGAATTAATTATTTAAGTACTTTTTTTTGACACAAATTATTTAAGTACTTATGCACTATCACAATATTATATATGCTCTAAGAAACTTAATTATTTCTCCCAAAAAGAAGCTGAATTATATATATCTAGAGTAAAACTGAGCTTTAATTTGCTTGTTTCTTGCTTGACTCCTTTGTAATTTTCTTGTATTTAGCTACTTGGACTTTAGAGTTTAGACATGTTCATTTGAGCCCTTTTAGTATAAATAAATTAACTACGTAATCTCGCAAGTATTAATTCCATAAAATATAGCTAGATTATATCTTTTTGATTCTTACTTAGTATTAGGAATGGTTGAAATGGTATCAATTTAATTCATCGTTTTTATATTGGTAAGTGTATGTGTTATGTGTAAGAGAAACATGACCGATCGAGAGTAGAACTAACCATTAGGATCTGCAAGTAATTCCACCATGTCATGCCAAGAGTAAAAAAAAAACAAGAAGCAAGAGAAAATCCATTAGTACAATTAACAAAGTGGATTAGTCTAATCACTAATGTCATAAGGAGGTTAATTAATTGAACTAAAACAAATTAAGTTGAACAAAAAAAATACTACCATTCATCCAATTCTTTGAAGGTTGGAAGTGAAAAGAAGGTTTATATGTATGGTTCAAATTAAAGGTGGAAGAATGAGTTTGATGGAAAGCTTCACTATGGGCAACACCATAGAGACTAAGGATGGAAAATGTAGCCAACACCCAAGAAGTTCCCATTTGAAGGATTTTGTAGGAAACCAATGCCTTCTGACCATCTATTTATAGATCAAAAATGTTATTTAGACTCTTTTTTGCCAAACTCAAATACAACTCTCGTATACCACTAATAATAAACCTACCTTGAACAGTAAGTTTTAAATCTCTGTTGTTATGGTATGACACTGTAACTGTTTAGGATTATCCGACTTAAAATGAGTAATTGATTTTGTTTACAATATTTTTTATAATTGTATTAATATCAACTATCCAATTTATATATTTTTTTTTGAAGCAGTTTATAATCAATACCGAGAAATTTAAAAGTGTGTGAAAATTGTGTGTTTACATGACATTACTACTTGATCACTTAATTCTAACGTCAGTGTAAGATTGTTTTTAATTTTTTTTCCCTTTTTGATATAAAATTAATTATTTCTTTACAATTTTTATTTTTATATTTTATGTCACATGTATAAGTGTAATTTTTTTCCTTATAATAATATATATGATGGGAGTACAATAGTTTGGCTTTCACCTTCTGGTTTATAGAAGAAATGAGCCTAACACAACTGCAAAAATAAAATAGTTTAATTAATGGAAATATTTTTTTATTAAATTTATTAACATGCGTTGCCAAAAAGTTATTAACCCATTTTTTTTTAACCCATTTTTTCTTTTTAGAAATGAAAAATCTTCAAAACCAATTTTAACTCCTTAGTTAGGGGTGTAGTTAGAAACAACGGGGATGCTAATAGCAATTCGCGCGGGTTTATCGAAATACAGCGTCCAGTAAAAATCATATACCCTAAGCTTCCTTTCTTCTTCAAATCGCGCGCGCTTCCTCCACCTCCTCCTTCGCCGGTAACTGCCACATCGGCGAATTTCCTCATCGGAGTTTCACTCCATCTCCTTCTCTTTCTCATGAAACCATAGATAGAGAGAGAAATTTCCAAAACCCTAAATTTCAGAACTAATTTATAAACCCTAATTCTCCTGTCGAGTTTGCAAGACCGTTGCAGCCATGTACGGCGGTGGTGAGTGCGAAAACAAGCTGTATTATCTTCTTATTACTCTCTTATACTTCTTCTAGCTCTTAACATTCTTCATTTTGTTGAATTCACAGATGAAGTTTCAGCTATAGTAATTGATTTGGGTTCACATACATGTAAAGCTGGTTATGCTGGTGAAGATGCTCCCAAAGCTGTGTTTCCTTCTGTATGTGTTGAATTTCAATTCAATTTTTAGATTTTTTTTTTTTTAATTTTGAAATTTTGCTGTATTTCCTGTTTCACTGGTATTTTTAGCTGCTTTAAGCTTTTTTGTTCTTTTTGGTTGTTGTTGTTGATGTTAATTGATGAAGATGGCACTGTCAACTTTGTGGTTACAAATTAGTTATAATATAATTCAATGTATATGATTTTTTTGAAACAGTGATAATATAATTCAATGTAATTGTAAGTGTCAGTGTCGTGTTAGTGCCGGACACGATAAATGTCCGACACCGGGACACGCCTAATCTAAAGAGTGTCGGAGCTTCATTACTACTACTTGTATACTTGATAGTGTAATTAGCTTCATGTATGATTTATTGTTTTGTAGATTACAAGCTTAAGCCACTGGCAAATTTGTGGGCACAAATTAGTACCGCTTATCTGCTTGATAGTGTAACTAGGTTCATGTATGATTTATGGTTTGTTAGATTAAAATATATGGATGTTTACTCATTTGAGGATGAATGAATATGATAATCTGATGACGGGGAGCTTTGTTTTGATTCATGTGAACTTAGGTTGTTGGAGCAATTGATCAAATGGATGTTGATGAATCGGATGATGCTGAAAAAAACTCTGGCTCTGGTGAATCAAAGAACAATAATAGAAATGTTGATGGTGATAAAGCCAAGGGAAAGAGAAAATTGTATGTAGGATCTCAGTCCTTGGGCTACCGTAGAGATTTCATGGAGGTAACCCTTTTGTACTGGTCTTCTTGATTTGTATTTAATCTGTAGTTTTCAAAAATAAATAAAAATTAGTAGGTGTACTTATCTTTTTATTACATGATGATGTCAGGTCCTGTCTCCGTTAAAGGATGGAATTGTTGCTGACTGGGATATTGTTGACAGCATTTGGGAACATGCCTTTAGGTTGATACTACCGATGATCTAATCTGTCTATGATCTATATCATAAGGATGTTGTTTTCCTTTTTATATTTCTTATTTTGCGACATATATGTGATTGGCATTAGGGGTCACTTCATGCCATAAGTTGCACATTTTTGATTGGTTTTAATAAATCAAGTTGATTGAATGAAACAAATAAATACTCCAGGTGTAGTTTGTGATCATTAGATTGCTATCAGACTCAACTGAAAATATTACTCGATAGTTATAACTCTAGGGATGCTCTATATGTATTATTATTAGGAATATACAGTAGATCCTCTATCTTGTATTGAGAGATTGGACTTTGGCTCCAATCCCTCGCCCTTCTTATGTGAGAATTCAGTTATGCCAGATGGCATTCTGTTACATTTAATTAGATCCTCCCTTCCCATGATGATATTTTCTTCTCTTTCTGTTTTTCATGATTTTTCCTTTGTCTTCATCTCTTACTTTCAGAGCAATTTATGCCACATACTGTATGAATTGTTTAATTCTTAAACTGACATGTTTCTTTTTTAGTAGGGAGTGCTTATTGATTGACCCTAAAGAGCATCCCATGCTCCTTGCAGAGCCTTCTTCTAATGCTCAACAACAGAGAGAAAGGTGTTCTGGTTTTAATTTCTCATCTAGATTTCACGGAGCTCTGTTTAAAACATCAATATGTATAATTTGTTTATTGTTATTCTTGCAGGGCAGCAGAGCTCATGTTTGAGAAGTACAAAGCACCTGCATTATTTTTGGCAAAAAATGCTGTTAGTGAACAGTCCTACACTAACCTATATCTCTAACTAAAATAATATATTTTATGGAGTGAGAATGAAAGTGAGGCTAGTAAGTGACTAGTTCTATACTGACCTATATCTCTAACTAAAATTTTTACTCTTGTTTCATATAGGTTCTGACTTCTTTTGCATCAGGGCGTGCCACATCCTTAGTTGTTGATAGGTAAGAGATCATTAAGTTATTTGTTGACCAGTAGTTACTATCTTTCTTAATTTTGTTAGAT
This sequence comes from Trifolium dubium, assembly GCA_951804385.1. NCBI lineage: Eukaryota > Viridiplantae > Streptophyta > Magnoliopsida > Fabales > Fabaceae > Trifolium > Trifolium dubium. The sequence goes on along the minus strand of OX638063.1, from coordinate 704,202 downwards.
GAATATGATTAGTGATATTTTTCATCAATCATCATTTCCACATTTCAATCACCATCTCCTTACCTTAGCATATTTTATAAGGAAGATTCTTCATATGGTTGTCTTGTTTCATTATGGCTTAGATGTCTTATAAGTACTAAGTGTATTAGTTAATTGATATGCCCTAGATAGTTGATACTACCTCTGCCCCTAATTATAAGATCCACTTCTATACTTGTAGTCCCTTAATATAAAACCCTTTTCAAACTTTCACATGCTTTAACTACTTCTTTACACCAGCCTATTAAATTTATAATCGGGAAACATTAATTTATTTTCTCTCCTATTATATCATTAATTGTAGGGGTAATTATGTAAAAATAACACTCTTTACAAATCTATTGCTACAACCACCTTTCTTTATATCCGTGAAGGAGGTCTTATAATAAGAGACGGAAGTAGTATTAGATTAGAAATAATGGATATCAAGCCCCTTACAAGCGAAGGTAAATGTCTATTGAGAGACTGGAATTGTGTAGTAAATGTAAGTTGAAAGACTGAATTATGTAGGAAATGCAGGAAAGAAAAGAAAATAACATGTGTACCTTGCCCAAAACCCTGCTCACCGTAGTCATTTATGTCTACCTCTCCCTGAACCTTCCATCTCCTTTTATTCATACTCCTAACCAACTCCCTCCACGTCCCATATTCCCTGCCATGTAGCAGTGTTGTCGGTGGCAGAATATGGTGGTAGGCCAAAAATCTGCCATATAAACACCATTGCGGCCTATGGCGCCACTATGGTGAGCATCCATTCACAAACTAGCTATGGCGGTTGGCAAAAAACCCACCATGCCATTCCACCAAAGTGGCACCGTGACCGCCATTCAATAACACTGCCATGTAGTCATGGTTGTTACAACCTTTTATAGTCCAAACTCCAAATTCATCTTTTGCCCTTTCCTTACGTCGTCTCCATATGAAGCCGAACTAAGAGCATTATTTGCTGTTGCTTTTGGAGCAAGATAAAAAAGAAGGTTTGTGTGTGTAATCATAATAAAATGACCCAAGAATGGCACAACAAATAAATTCATTTTTTTTTATAATGGATCTGTAATATAAGTTTTTTCAATGATGATAAAGGGGCGTTTACTTTCTTTGAAAGAATCATTCTCAAACAAGCTTGTGAACTGTTGTACTTCTAGTTGCCGAATAAAAGTCTGAAAGTTTAATTGCTATCTATGAGCTAACATGTCTTGTATTTTCGTTGTCACGTTTTATTATTCTAAAGTAATGATGATTCTATGCTATGATTTAAGCATCATAATGGATGTGGTTGATAATGATGAAAGTTGAACTCCTACTGTGATTGTACCATGGCGTATAAGGAACCAGATTAAAATTCTTATTAACATGAAAATTCAATTGAAAACATTGAAATGGGGGGGCGGGTGTAATGAGTCTGAAAGTTAAATTTATTGCTTTATTTTTATGCTGCAATATAGCTGCTCATGAGAGGTTTTCTTTATCATTTCATTGCACCCAGTGGCGGAGGTTCAACTACAGTCGCACCCGTACACGATGGCTATGTTCTTCAAAAGGTATTTATTATTAATGAATCAAATGAAATTCACTTGTCATGTAATTGAATTGCTTGATATTTTCATTTGATTAAGCTTTCTATATTTAGTTTGTTATCCAATTTAATGAAAAATAATCTGATTGCATAGTCTTCTAACTGATTGTGCAATTACTATTTACATGTGTTTTATCATATAGATTTTGGCAAATGCATACAATAGGTTCCCTAGAGATGTTTTTGTATGGCTCTAGAGAAGAAAGGATTTTGTAATTGTATCGCATATAATTGCATACAATTTCTGAATTATTTTAGGTCCCCATGCATGGTGGGTTTAATTGAAAAATGCTTTAGGTGTACTTTCTGAAATAAAAGTACCATCCATGCTTAAAAGAAAATTCTACCATACAGTTGTAATACATGCTATGTTGTATTTGATCAGTAAATTCTGGATAAGTTCGGAAGATGGTCAAGGTAGCTTGCTTCCAAGCCACTGCACTAGTTGCACATGTAGTTGTAGTTGTAGGCTCAGATTGCCTCTCTCTCTCTCTCTCTCTCTCTCTCTCTCTCTCTCTCTCTCTCTCTCTCTCTCTCTCTCCTTCTCACTATATATATATAACTAAAATTTACATGTGAGCCACTAATTATTCCTCGGAATGAACAAACCAAATGCTTCTTTATGTTTTCTCTGCGTATTCATAATTTCTTTCATTCAGCTTTATATAATTATTAAGAATTCAAGATCTCACTCTACCCGGTCATTTATATTTGAGATTTGGCTAATACCTCTGTCTGATCATATCTTCTATTTTTAAAACACAAGGCTGTTGCAACCTCTCCAATCGGAGGAGAATTTCTTACAGACTGCTTGATGAAAAGCTTGGAAAGCAAGGGTATTGTGGTGGGTTACAAACACTTGCTATTTTATTTGTCGGTGGTCATTCGTTGTAAGGGTGCTGTGATTTTATCTGCCTGAGATTTCCCCTTTTTTGCTGTACAGATGAAGCCTCGGTATTCCTTTAGGAGAAAGGAAATACGCCCCGGAGAGTTTCAGGTACTTTGTGTTTTCATGTTGATGTCCTGTTTAGTAACATATTTTTTTACTTTATTGCAATCATCGAGTGTAACTGTGTAAGTATGAATCCCCTGCCGTCATCTCATAAAAATGAATTTGGACAATATGGGACTCCAGTTGAGATTTCATAAATCTTGATTAATTTATGAATATAATTTGATAACATTTACATGTGCCAGTACACAATATGAGTTGAGCTGAATTATTACCTGTTCAAAATGTTTGTCTAAAGTTATGCTAAGAAGATTAGTTTTTTTAAATTTAAGATATTAAAGATATAAGTTAGCTATTTGTATAAATATATAAATATAGATAATTTTTTTTTCTATTTTAATTATATTTGTATTTAATAACCCACGTCTATTAATTCCTTTTTTAATCGAATATCAAATTAAAAATAACTCTAGAAGTTTTTGGGGAAAAGACAGTATTGAAAAATCCCATTGTTCTCTAATTCATAGTATTAAACCTATTGTGACAAACCTCTAAGTGTGCTTTTGGTCGTAATTGCAATTAATTGCATCAATGTTTTTTTGACAGACTGTAGATTTGGATTTTCCAAATACAACTGAAAGCTACAAACTCTACTCTCAGGTCTGTCATTGATCACATTTTATCTCATTTAATGTCACGTTTCGTATATGTGGTAACTGTTTCCATGTGACAGAGGGTGATTGCTAGTGATATCAAGGAATGCGTGTGTCGTGCACCAGATACTCCATATGATGGTTTGTTTACCTGTTGTTCTCATCTCATAATGTTGAATCTTGTATTCTTGTTGGTCCTCTGCTTGTTTTTTTAAACTTTAAATACATTGTTTGGGAGACTTTCTAATTTGTATGGTGGCATTCACTGTACCTTTTTTTGTTTAAGACAACATGGTTTGTCATCTCTTGTGATGTGCTTTGCTTTGGGGTTGGTTGCATGTGATGCTTTTTAAATAATCTGATTTAATAATAGACACGTACATATTTTTCTGTTAAGTCTTTATAGCTTAGAAGATGCTTTTACTTTCTCTACTCCAATAGAATTTATCCAAGAAGTTCCCATGTATGACATCCATTTTTTTTCTTTATTTGGCAGAGAGTGCATATTCAAACATCCCAACGACCTCGTATGAGCTTCCTGATGGCCAGTAAGTTGCAGTTATTCTTGTTCATAGAAATAGTGCAGGGGGATGAATTGAGTTATTTTTCATCTTGATAAGACTTCGAGTATCTCCTATGATACATATTTCATAGCCTAATTATTGCTTCTTGTTTAACCATAATGTATGGTGAGGTTGTCATGGCTTCTGTTTTTTATTCCACAGGACAATTGAAATTGGAGCTGACAGATTTAAGATTCCAGATGTTCTTTTCAATCCATCTCTGGCTCAGGTAGGTGACCTGCATTAAAAAATGTTATCATCTCCTTGTTCATCTGACATGAAAAATCTATGATATTGCATTTTCTCTTAAATATTCTAAACTTCTGTCAAGGGAGTTCGAAGAAAGATATGCCTTGAGGCACCTTTTAGAGGTGTCAAAAGGAGCACACCTTAGTGAAGATAGGATTGAATAAAATTCTTGCCTCCCCCCACTGCCTTTTCCAATTATTGATTGTATTGGTTCAGCCCCTCGATAAAATGAAAAAGGTTGCAAATGGTTATTTCCTATAATATAATCCTATTATCGTCATTCCTAGCAAAAGCCTATGTACATGTGCGATTATTTTCATTATGTATGTACTATAATAAAAAAGTTTTGCTTCTTCAAAGCATCATTCTACAACCTTTCCCCGCTACGCACTGCACAACCTTGTTAGTTCGTTTCTTTTTTGCCGTGCTTATATTTTTTCCTCCGCTGTTATGTATATTACTTTATAATCAACATTCCTGTTCTTTTAGTATTATATTTTTTGAAGCAAGTTTAGTCTTATATTGTGTCGATGCAAATTGCAGTCAATTCCAGGCATGGAGAACTTTGCAGAAATTGCTCCATCAGTTCGTGGGCTGCCTCAAATGGTAATATAATATAATGTGTTTGTTTAAAGTATCTCAAGATCCTAATTACTAACATTGGCTGTTATAGTGGAAATGGTTTTGCCTGCTGTTGTTTTAACTTTTAAGTATTACCTTTGGCCCTAATTATATGCCCCTTTTGAAAGAAAAAAACAGTCTTTAAAAATCAGCACTACTACAAATTACTAGATTTTTTTTTCCTCTAAACTATAACCCTAATTAATAACACTGCTTGAAAGATGAAAAGGCAAAACTAAAAACATCCATATACAAATGGCTATTTTAGGAACATTGATATTGTTTTTGTTTAGGGTTTTGACTTCCTTTTGCTGAATTTTTTTACATTCCTTTGAATATTTGCAGGTTATTGAAAGCATTAATAAATGTGACGTAGACATTCGAAGAGAATTATTTAGTAGCATATTGGTAATGTAGTTCATGAGTTCCTTCTATCTCTTTTTATTTTATTTTATAATAGTTCCTTCTATCTATGTTCCTTTGTGTATGTATACTCTAGCCAGTTCTTACGTAGTGCTTAATTAATTTTAGCATGAACATTTTTGGTGTCTAAAATAGAAGTGGATACACATCTATTCAGCACACATATATCTCATCCCATAACCATTTTGACGAGAGCATTGCAGGAGCCTCATGCATTGGGCCATCTCTTTTTATTGAAAATTTAGAGATATTTTGAGGATAGATTAATACGCAAGATTATATAGTTTGGTGAAATCACATGCATTGAAACTCATTTTTTATCTTGGTTGAGACGCTGAGTCGTATTTTTAGTGAACTGACTTATACCCATAAATTCAATCTACAAATATTTGTTGAAACCATATGATGTACATATACAGGCCAAGTTATCTGTTTGATAGGTTTTGCCTTGTTGTATAGCATAGTAGGATGGAAGCATATTGTACAGAATTATTTACCTGGGATTTATGTTGATTTAATTTAACTTTCAGCTTGCTGGCGGCACCGCATCAATGCAACAATTGAAGGAACGCCTTGAGAAAGACTTGCTAGAGGTATAATGTAACTAATAAGCCCTTGTGTATTTTATTCACTGTGTGGCAATTCGGAGGTTAATCACCTTTGTTTCACTTTAATATTTTTCACCTATTGATTTAAGGTGGTGATTTCAGAGGCTACTTTTTTTTTTCAAATGGTTTTTCTGTGTCTGAATTATAGCATTTTAATACTTAGTTGTTAACGTTGTTGTTTACTTTGCGTCTCATCCTAGTTGGTCTACTTTTGCTGTGCCACGTTGGTGACATCCATCATCAGTACAGCTGACTGGGAACTTTGCCCGACTTGTTTCTTATAATGTGTTTTCCCATAGTTCTTTTTGACTTTTGATTTAAACTTGCTTTCTAAGTTTTATGGCACTAATAATGTATTTTTAACCTAGAAGTGGTGAGTTCTCTTTTGAGCTAATGTATTTTTTTCCTTTGCGCACATTTAATAATGTCCTGGGATAATGTCCTGGGTGACCTTGTTTGATTCTGTGACATAAAAGTATAGTGAATTATCTCAATAAAAAATAAAATTTATTCTGTGACATGGTGATTGAGAAGCTAAAAGCCGTGTAAGGTTATGCTACTGCATTATAAGCATATAGCAAAGCTTCTATGGTCTTCAGACACTTTTCAAAGAAGATAACCCAATTGGAAACAGTTATAAAAAATTGGATAAGATATTGAGTTTATAAATATTATTATGATATATTAAAACATTGCGTCTTTTTGAAGTGTGTTATCAGGTGCATGTGATTGCACGTGTCCTCTATAAAGCTTGAAAGTTTAGTTGCTGTAAAAATTGACTAAAATTTCATTTGTGATACAGGAATCTCCTCAGGCTGCTAGAGTAAAGGTGTTGGCCAGCGGAAATGCTACTGAAAGGAGGTTTAGGTGCGATCTCTCTCTCTCTCTTTACCATCTTTTTCCCTTTTTGGTATATATCCTGCCATTGACTACTCTGGTTTATTGTAAATTCAACAAGTTTGTTCTCTTTTTACTGTTAATTTTAGGGTTTCAAAATTTTGCACGTCAACACATAGGGTGCCGCCTATTGTCATTTTCACCAGAAAAAACATCATTTATAAGCCTGTTTGACTGTATTCTTGTTTTCTAGTCTCCATAAACTATTTTGAAGATTTGTTTTTCAAAACTACTATTTGGTAGTATTATTTTGAAAAAGTTCATGAAAGAATAAAAAGTTTAGTAAATTTGTTTCGAATACTATACTTATTTTGAAAGCAGATGTGAACAAAAATGAGGAAACACAACTCTTAAGCTCATGCTTTCCTACTCTAAAAAATCGAACACAAACAAATTTTGAGAACATGTAAACTTAGATACATAAACTATCTCAAAATTTTCATCAGTGGGGTCTTTTATTTATGTTCATGTGTTGTCTAGTTAATGAATGCAAGGTTTAGAAAATCTTATAAAAGTTGTCCCCTACATTCTTAATGCATTGTGTAAATTGTTTTCTAATTCATGATGATAAATTTATGGGCAGTGTCTGGATAGGAGGCAGTATATTGGCTTCTCTTGGTTCCTTCCAACAAATGTGGTTCTCCAAATCCGAGTAAGTCCTGACCCAAACTTATATCTGCTCTCCCTTATAAGAAAAGTGTTCTTATAAAAATAAGTTTGAGATTTTTTCTTAAAGGATCCTTTTGAACACTAAATTGTTTTAATGCACTTCTGTCTGATAGGTATGAAGAGCATGGAGCTTCATATATCCAAAGGAAGTGTCCTTGAGCTGCGATTGGTGTGAGTATCCAAAGGAAGTTCTCTCAATGAACCTTGAATTAGTGCTTGTTTTATCTGAAACTGTTAATGATTATTGATTTCCATTGGATCTCAGTTTAACTACATTGTTGACCTCAAGATGGATCGCAATCCAACTATTACTGTAATCTATACTTATGTGGACTGTGCTTAGAGTCTGTAATAGTGTCCTATTTAACAAATTGGTTTCCCTTATTTATGTGTAAATTTATTTAATTTAACATCTTATGAGAATAGCCATTTAGATGATGATAACTATTGAGTAGTTTTATTTGATAAATAGTTTTGGTTGTCGTAAAAATTGTATTCTATTAGATGATGTTTCTTGGCTCTTTGTCGGATAAAAACACATTTTCCTCATAACTTGAATTTTGATTCATCACAAATGCTTGCTAGCTTAAGTTATACCAGTCCTTAAACCAATAGTATTACTCTAAATATTTTCAAAGAAAATTTAAGGAAAGTATGTTGGATGGTGTTTTTGTCGGATATGATGTTTCTTAGGTAACTATGTATGATATTTTATTTAAACTTTATTTTGTTATGCTAAACTACGGAATTTCCTATATTAAGACATTGCAATAAGGAATTGTACTGAAATAAATTATGAACTTATGAACTTATGAATAATAAATAAGATAATCAGTGTGTATTTGATTGGTATGGAATTAAAGCAAGGAAGAAAGATTAAATTAATCAAAAAGAAGAAAGATTAAATTAATTTAAATTTTAGGTGTTTTCAATTTTTTAGAGATATGTAAAATAACATGTGCAAATTTTAGTTTCCCTTCCAAAATTAGATAGAATATTGGAGATATGATCCAATAATAATAATAATATATACCCTTCTTTGGTATATATATATATACTCCCTTCGTTCCTTTTTACTTGTCGATTTTAAAAAAAAAATATTTGTTCCTTTTTACTTATTGTTTTGGTAATTTAGGTAATATTTTGCCTATTATACCCTCTTTCCTATTTTATTTTATTGACTAAATTTTGTATAACTTTTTTTATTGTATACAAATTTTATTACAATTTTTTTGGAAATAGATAATGTTTGTGAAAAAGTAGAAATTTAATGGTGGATTAAAAATATGATATATATTTAAAAAAAGACACAATAGGAAAAAAATTTGCAAAAATATACTCTTCTATTTTAATTTTTTTTTCTTTCTAAAATGACAAGTAAAAATGAACGGAGGGAGTACTATATATAAAAAGAAAAGTTTTTTTTTGATGTAGTTTTTTTATAATTCCTAAAATGTCCTTAACATTTATTTTTTAAACTCACCTCTATTGTTTTCTTAAAACACTATTCTTAACTTCTATCTTCTTAACTATTTACTATCTTAATAATTTTTATGCATTTTTATTTTCATCAAATTATTAACGATCTTTAACACATTTTTGTTTTCATCAAATCGGATCAGACAAATGACCACTAGTTTTTTTTTTTTAAATTCAATTTAAGCTCTTTTGTGACAAAAAAAAAAACCCCAAAACGGGTAAAACTAAACCTTAGCAAGCATTTCCTTGTGCGCTTTTTGTTCCCTTTCTCTTCAATCCTAATTTGGTGTTGACAGTAGAGCCAGGCAGGTAATCCTTTCATTCCTGATTTTCTCGCCTCCTTCCTTTTGATTCTCGTCTCTTGCTCCAATCCAAGGTATTTTCATTCTTCTCTGTTTTGTATTTGAGATTTAGGGTTTAAAACTTTTGAATTAATATAATTAAGTGCAAATGGGGAAGAAGAAGAAGAAGAAGGGACAAAAAGAAAAGGTTTCCGAGAAAGAGTTGAAGGCTAATAATGTCGTCGTGGCTAAGAGAAAGAGGAAGAAGGCTAAGGTAGAAGAAAAATCCTGTTGTTGTTGTTGAAGGGACTAACAGAAAAAACAAGAGTTACTCTTTAAGAATTTTCTAAAGTGACTAATGTGACGCTCAAGATTACAAACTTTGAAGAAATGATCTTTAACGAAAGATTTACTAGAATAATTTATCCTACCTTTCTGCGACGTTCCTACTACTAATCACAGGGATAAGAGAAAGAAAGAAAGAGTAGTAGTGTACCCATGCATGCATGAATGACAGTTGATGATGTTCATCTTGGACAAGTTACTTTAAAAAGAGGTTAGAATTATGTGTTTTTTTTGCTAGACAATTTTGTCTAGTGTAGGAACTTTTCTCAAGTACTATATATACTACCAACAAATCTCTAATGTCTGAATTCAGCATGAGATTTTATTTGAGGTTTTCTTATATATTAACATCATATATTATTTTTATTTTTTAAATATTTACTGTCATGTTTTCATCGAACAATTGAGGTTCATGTTAATGGAACAATTGGATACGTTATGTGTGTATGTAGCATGCATCATGATGTACAATTGTTAATGTAGGAGAAGTTACTATGGTACGTACTATATATGAAGTATTTTCCATAAAGAGGTTTGAATCATTGTGTTGGTTTTGTGGGTTATTCTATTTGTGTGCATCGCAGTGGTTGGCAAAGTTTTGGCGTTGACCTCCCCTCCTACATTAATTATTAATAAATGTTATTAATGTAAATAGTATGATTTTAATCAAAATTTTAATTCATAAAGCATATTTTTTTGACTAAAGCCTAATTGCTTCAATGGTAATTGACGCTGAGTTTGATAAAAAAGACTACAGTTTAATCCCGAAACCACTTGATGTTGACTTTCAAACCAGATTAAACTGGAGAAGAAAACTAAGAAAAAAAAGTTGGATAGTTTTTATGTTTTTCTTTTTTTTATTATTTTCAAAATAAATGTTAATAATTGTCAATATAAGTTACTACTTAATAAAGTAAGAAAGTATTTTGATCCGTCTATTATCCTCGGATTTCATTCCATATATTCATTTTGCCTGTATGGCTGTATGTACACACATAACTCTTGATCTTGATTTTTTTTTTACATCCTCACAAATCTCAAAGAGGTAGAGAAAGAATTTAATGATGGATAATAATCTTAGAAAAACACTTGGGAGTGTTGCAATGGTAACATTACTCTTTGTTGGTTTTATTTTCATTTACCATTGGTCCTTCTCATCTTTCTCCACTCAATTACTTCTATCTCAAAATATTGAATCACTCTGCCAATCCCAACACCAATCAAACAATAAGGTACGTACGTTCAAATTAAATCACCTATATGGTCAAAAATAATTTCTTTATTTGAATTTTGGTTCCATATTTCGATCAAAATTCACAATGCCACAAGTTATTATATCAATTATTTTTTGTTAATTAATTAATACTTATATATTAAACAATAATATATTCTTGCGTAAACATATTCCAAAATTATAATCCCCCATTTGTTTTACATTAGTATATAACATATTTCGAAGTTTATGTAAGAATTAATTGTTTTTCCTTCATGTCTTGATTGAATTTTCAATAACTGTTTTTTCTTTATTATTAATAATGTAGAGCACCAATGTTAATGAAGCATATGGAGATGGTCTTGAAACAGCTTTGGTCAAAGCTTCAAAGGGAAAAAACAAAACCTTGATAATTGCTATAGTAAATAAGGCTTATGTGGAACAAGATGGTGATGCTATCACCATGTTTGATCTATTTTTAAGCAGCTTTTGGCTTGGTGAAAGAACAAGGTCTTTGATTGATAATCTTCTCATTGTAGCCGTTGATCAAATAGCCTATGATCGATGTGAGTTTTTGCGATTGAATTGCTATAGATTGGAAACAAATGGTGTTGATTTGGGAGGTGAGAAATTATACATGTCTCAAGATTTTATCAAGATGATGTGGAGAAGGACTTATTTCTTCTTAGAAGTTCTAAAACGTGGCTACAATTTCATTTTTACGGTTAGTCTAATTTTCATTTTTTTACGACAAATATATATTATTATAAATAATCAGTCTCTGCATAAGACAAGCAGAGACTGATATAAAGTGAACTACAAAACAAATACGACGTTTATAAGCGGAACATCGATGAAAAATATCAAAACATACAACACTTAAAAGAGGTCCAATTCTAAATCAAGGTGCTAATTTTTCTTGTTCACTCCTTGTTTTTGATGTTATGTTTCAAATCATTTTGAGGTGCATCCAAGATTTTTTATTTTTACGGTAAGAGAGATCGATATTATTTTATTTTGATGGAAAGCAATCATAATTTGATCATATGAAAATCTATTTTTAAAACATTAATTATATTAGAAAGGTTAGTCAAAACTTGTACCAAAAGAAAAAGGTTAGTGATCAAAACATAATAATGTGTGAAAATAATAGTCAATAGAAAAGGTTAATAGAATTTCACCAAAAAAATAAAAGGAAAAGTTAATAGACATTGTACCAAAAAGAAAAGAAAAGAAAAGAATAGAATATGGTTATCCAGAGTCAACAAGTTGTTTATCAAAATGTTCAATTTGCATTGCAACGGAAAGTTCAAGTTGCCTACTTATTTGTATGGAGAAAATTTTATATATTTGTTTATATGTTTTTTTCCTCTTCAACATTATTAGATATGTATGTTTATATTAACAAATAAACCATAAGAATTATCTTTAATTTAATGGATGTGATGACTGTGTTGGACCGGTCTTTTCACTAAAATGAACGATTCATCTTATAGTGTAAAATGAATGATATTAACTTTTAAAATATATTTTACTCATTTTAGAGGATCTAAAATATTAGTTTCAATTAGTCCGGCAATCTAAATTTGTATTTGTGACTGGAGAATGAGTACATACACCATTCAATTTCTACATAACACGTTCTTAGAGAGTGGCGAAAAAACCTTGCATGTTACTAAGCATCTAGTATTTCCCAGTGTGTCAAAATAATCAAAATTGTGTATATATAGGATAGGGGATATGCCATCCCATTTCATATGTTTAAGATTTTGGTGAAGTAATTAAGATTTTTCTCACGATCAAAGTAGACATTTTGTAAATACTTGAACTACACTCCATATAGATATAAATTAGCTATAGATTATGGTAAATTTTAATTTTATATATGGACCATGTCACAATTGGTCCGGGGACTTAAAATTATTTTTAAATTTCAAACATCAACGTATATTATTATTTAGATTAAATATGTATCTAGAAGGTCTTTAAGTTTTATGTTTAGGTCTTTAATTTTTTAGGTAACAAATATATAGGACTTTTAAATTTCAAATTTATTGCACTATTGGCCTTAAGTCATTCTCGGTTTTAAAAATATTAAAGTAACTTAGTGAGATGATAGTGAACATTGGGTTTTAATTTCAAAATAACAATAAGCTATTTAATTATATTATATTATTAGAATCTATTTAATTAATATTTAACAATAATGTCTCTATATATCAAAAAAATTATAACAATGTCTCTTGTTATAAAAAAAATTATAACAAAAGTCTCTTTGAAGCACTTAAAACGATCATTTTAATTTTTATTTATGCTTCAATGTTTCAACCGATTTAATAAATATTATAATTTGTCAAAGTTGAAGCATTAAGCTTAAAAAAATTTGATAATTCTTTTTCTTTTCTCAATTATTATCACACATTGGTCATTTTGCATGCAGGATACTGATGTAATGTGGTTAAGGAATCCATTTAAAAAGTTGAGTAAGAATGAAACTGAAGATCTTCAAATTAGCACAGACAAATACCTAGGCAACCCTTGGTCAGAAAAAAATCCAATAAATACTGGATTTTTCTTTGTGAGGTCGAACAACAAGACCATATCATTGTTTGAAACATGGTACGGAAAGAAAGACAATTCCACAGGCAAAAAGGAGCAAGATGTGCTTTTTGACCTCATTGAAAGTGGTATAATTGGACATTTAGGACTCAAGGTTAGGTTCTTGGATACCCTCTATTTTAGTGGATTTTGTCAAGATAGTAAAGATTTAAAGGCAGTAACAACTGTGCATGCCAATTGTTGTCGAAGCATCACTGCAAAGGTGGCTGATTTGAAAAAAACTCTTCATGATTGGAAGCAATTTAGAAGGTTAGAGGGTAACTCTACAACAAATAATTTTCATTGGACAAGTCATGAGTGGTGTGTGAAGTCTTGGAAATGACATGATAATAACAATGGATTATTAATAGTAGTTTATATATATACTCTTTAGAAAGTGTGAACAAAATGACTCCTCCTACTATGAAATGGTAAAGTAATAATAATATTTATGTGTGTACGCATTCTCTTTTGTGTAAAATATAAAAAAAATAAAAAAATATAGACATTTAATCGAAGATATTATAATAAATTAAATCTTGAATTATTTTTAAGAATGATGTGTTGATCCAATTAAAAATAAGCTAACGTAACCATTGTGTTAGTTTTATTTGGTAATTATCAAGGACAGATTCATAAATTTTAAGTTGCATAAACATATATGATAGGTATAAATTTGTAGAAGTAAATATAGTGTAAGTCATATATAATTTGAGAATTTTTTTTGTCAAGTAGTTTGTTGGTTAAAATTTCATCTTTTAGAAGTAAATAAATTAGTATACCAAAATTTAAATTCAGGTCTCAATATATTACAGACAGTGTCTCTATCAACTGATCTAAACTCACAAGAACATAATCCATAAATTTTACCGTGAACCATTCTTTATAGTTTAATTTGTTTTATATATTAAATATCGATATTTTTTTTCATAACTAAGTGAAGACCCCTCAAAGTGTTGGTAGTGATTGGTCTTAGAGGTATGTACCTCGTAATTATTATCTTCATTTTAACTTTAATTAGCATATGAGTGGTTGGTATTTAGATGCAACCTGAGAATACATTTTATTAAGGAGATTTTTTTAGGATCTCTTAAGTTTATGACTAACCACTTAACAACTAATATATATCATAGATTCTTCATCTCTAAAAGTAACGTGGTGTGGCTGCACAATTAATGATATATAGTTTGTTTTTTTATTATATTGTGTAAATCTAAATTTCAGGAAATTTGGTTGTGCTTAGCTTATATAGTTAGTTACATGTGCGCTAGAAAACAGAATCTCAGGAATTGGTTGTGCAACTTGTGCTTATCTCGTATAGATGATACGGAACAATTTTAGATTGGTATCTACAAAAATAAATATACAAACAAAACTAAATAATATTATACTTGTTCTTGAACAACACAACACAACACAAGATGATGAGTACTATGGTGAGAAAGCAACGCAGGGGTTCCGATGCAGTAGCAAATAAGTCAGTGTTCCTCCCCATGGAACTCATCATCACCCAAATCCTACCTCATCTTAGCGTCAAATCCATCCTCCGATTCAAATGTGTCACCAAGTTATGGAACAATCTCACTTCTGATTCATACTTTGTTCATAAACATCTTAAGTTTTCGTCACGAAACCCACACATCACTTTTTCTTGGCGTCAAAATTCTACCAAGCATGTCCTACCCATCCCCGTGCATCGTTTACTCAAAGATGCATCCGCCATTGTTTCCGCCGATGATTTATATTTATATCGTGTAAAGAACCCTTCCTGGTTGGTTGGTTCATGTAACGGATTGCTTTGTTTTCAATGTTGGAAATCTTATGCACTTGCACTGTTTGGTTATAACCCCTTCCAAGATGCAGAACCTTTCAAGTATTTGTTCCATACCTACAACCCTGCCACAAGAACAAGGTCTCAAATATTTGAGTTCACGTTTGGCATCGATTTTAAATTCGCATTTGGTTATGATGCTTCAACAACAACTTATAAAATTGTAGCGTTTCGTGCTAAAGTAAATTGCAGCGAGGTTAAAGTTTTCAATCTATGTGATAAAAATAATTGTTGGAGAAATATTCAGGAATTTCCCATGGTTCCTCCTAATAGGTTGGATTTGTTGGATCATTTTTATACGTTCCCAAAATTTGATGGAGGCGGCGTGCATTTCTGTGGCACCATTAATTGGTTGGCTTGGGACAAGTCTATCACTATTGTCATTGTTTCGCTCGACCTTTCCACGGAGACATACAAACAGTTTCGGCTGCCACCACTCGGTTATCATGATCATTATTTACAAATTTCTCAGCCGATTCTTAGGGTTCTAATGGACTCTCTCTTTTTTTCTCATGAGGATTCCAACAAAACTGAATTTATTTTATGGAAGATGAAGGAGTATGGAGTTGAAGAGTCTTGGACTCAATTATTTAAAATCAATTACCAAAATCTTGCAATGCAAGGTTTACATTATGAATTGGTCTTGTTCAAAACACATTATCAATTGGATTGCCTTTATGTAAATGGTGATATCGTAATTTTGTCAAGTACATGTTGCAAACAAGCATTTTTCTATAATTTAAAGGATAAAACAATAGTTAAGATTAAAAGTAAAAGTAAAGATGCCATACATTGGTTCCCTGGATCAAAGGATCATGTAGAAAGTTTGGTTTCTGTTCATTGAGAGTAAGTTTATCTTTGAATTTATGTTGATTCATTGTTTATGTATCCTTGTCATTATGCACTGATTAATAGATTGTGTGAATTATTATAGCTAATTGATTATATATTGGCCAATGATAATGGTTAGACAGCCTACTATAGATTGAATTAATTTGTTTTTATTTTTATATTGATGATGATGATGATGATATAAGATAATATTGAGTTTTTTCAAGGTACGTAACTGGCTATAAAGCTCGGACACTTCTCGAAATAGGTGTGTGCCGGTGTCGGACACCGACATTTACATTGAAATATATCATTTTTTCAAAAAAAAATTATATGTCAATGTCCGTGTCGTGTTCCATGTCTGTGTTCGGGCTTCATAGGCTAGAACTTGATTCTCCCAAAATGAAATTTATTATCTGAGAAATATTCTAGTAGAAAAATTGAAAGATAAATGAGCCAGTACTTGATTTATGTGTTTTGCTTTGGTTTCCTCATACAGTCATAAAGTTCCTTCCATGTACTCTCAACATTATTGTTTTGTTGGTGCTTATTGCTACTTATGTCAAGACATTTTTTTTTTTTTAAGCGTTACTTATGTCAAGACATTATTTATGGTTATGTGCATAAATTCACTCATGAGCATTACGAATACACATTTTACTTTTTTGTATTAATATTTTGCTTTTTCACTTGTACTCTAATATGATTTTTTTTATTACTATCAGAGCTGCAACCCAACTCCATGCACCTTGGTAATCATTGACGATACATGGAAGTATGGTAGGAAAGTCTCGGGCGTATGGAAGAGGAAAAGCATTTTACATCATATGATGCGGAAAAACTATGTAACCTTGTTAAATTATGTAATTTTTGAAAGCGATTCTCAATCGTTGGTTAAGTTCATTACATCGCGTATAACACTAGCCGTGGATATTCTGAATTTTGTAACATTAGTGCTAGGATTAGAGGTTCTCTAGCTAGTTTGTCAAACTTTGAGATTAAATTTGTTAGGCGGCAAGCGAATAGGTTGCTCACACTTTAGCTAGGGCGGCTATTTCTTAGTCTTGTCACCGTTTCTTTGATTATGTACCTCCTTGTATCGCTACTTTGATTAATAATGAAAGGTGTTAAGCTTGTTGGTTTCAAAAAAAAATAAAAAATTCTTGGAAGTAGGAAATAGTTTTTGTAGATGTTATTTATTGGGGGCCTTAGCATTTGATCTTTGTGCAAGAAGCCACTCACTTGGATCTTGAATTATTTTGATGTTTATATATGATATTTCAAACTTAAAAATCAGTTTATGTAAATATTTGACGTTTTCGTGTGTTGAAGTTCCTACACAATTACAATTTCATGGCAAATACTGTATGCATCATGCATGTGCTGTGACACAGCAGAAACAGGGCCAGGTCAAGGGCACCTCTAGAGCTTACAAGCATCCGTAGGGTTAGTTGTTCTTTTGCATCTCACAGAAGAAGAAGATTATTGGAAGGTTCTTCAAATAAAGACAGCAACATTAAGTTTTCAACACTAATCACAAATGTCCAATTATTTGCATTGTTCAAAATAAGATGAAATGCATTTTTTCAAATGTTTGGGTTCAAATAGTAAGCTAAGCCTTTCTTCTTTTGAATTTTTATTGCATGCGCTTCTCATTCATAAGAAATTGTTATATATTAACCTTTGTACATTTTAATAACTTTTAATTTGAGATGAGATAATAAGTTTAAATGTTTTGAAAGAATGAATAGTTTAATCAAAAACAAAATTTAATTTTATGCTGAATGTGCAATAATGCTCTAGAGATGCTTCACATTGTATTCAGACTAATGTGATCTTATAGTTCTTTTTGTTTTTTTTGCTTTCACCACAAGTTTAAATGTCATTATTATATGAATATTTCTGTGATATTATTTTGGCTTAATTAAAATTTTGGTTGTCTATTTTTATTTATTAATGAATTTGGTCTCCTATTTTAAAATCACTCAGTTTTTGTGTCTCTATCTAACTTACTAATATGGTATCAAAGTCTCTTCTAGATCCGTTAGGCCGCTTGCTATTAGGATTGTGCTACTGAACCACCTACCATTTATATCCACGCATCAAGCTTAATAGTGATGGATGTGAGAGGGTGGGTTAAGAAGTGTCACATTGAATGTAAGAAGGTCTGGACACAAATTTATAAAGTAGTAGAAGCAAGTCTAAGAGTTTGTTTAATTTATTTAGTGTTTATAAATTCTCAGCCTTTGGATGAATGGCAAGGAAAGATGGCTGACCATTTCCTGGAGGGACCTAAACATAATGATTTCAAACCATGATGATCAATTTTGTGATTGAATGAAAGTAAGAGACCAAAATTGTAATTAAGCATATTATTTTTCATAAAACTTGAGTATTCGCTTCCTCTGATATGAGTATTTCACATTAGTATGTAACTAGCTGAAGACGTGTACATTCACACGAGTTCATTAATTTGTATTTGATATATAAATTCGATATTATAAAATAAAGAAAATTTATGATTACTTTTAAAAAGTTCAATAAGTTTTTGAGTAAACTATTAAATTAGTTTTTACAAATAATAATTTAAAAGGTGAAATTCTAGTCAATAGACTATCTAATAAAAAAAACTTCATTTTTTTTTTGGTACAGAAAAAAAAAACTTAAATATTAATTTGATCTCATAATTTATTTTAAAAGTTAAATTTGGTCAATTCAAAATTTGTCAATTTAGTCTCTTAATTTATATACATTAACACAATTTAGTTCTTTAATTTTACATCCTAATATCCTAAACATACAACAGTAGTAGTAGAATAGTCACAACTCACAACGAATTTACTCGAGACTAAAAAAATTCCAATTTGAAGTGTCCAGTGACCCATGTAAGACACATTGTTCCAGTCAAAATAATTCTAAAACTGAATATATATATTAATATATGAAATAATTCTAAAATAACCCTTATAAAGTTACTATAACAAATGATTCAAATGAGTCAAAATTGATTCAATATGTATCAAGAATTCAAGATTGAATTCTTTCAAGAATTCTTTCAATTTACAATCACATGAAAATGCATAAAATGATACGTACATAAAGTTGCTATCAAAATCTTCACAAGAAGATGCAAGAAGATGCGTACATACTAAAACAGTAAAAATTACTACAAGACTAGAAATATTACTATCTGAAATTGTAATTAAGTACATGATGTGATCTCAGCACCTTAAGTAAGAAAAGTCTTCATTTCTGATATGTTGCACTTAATAGTGCTGAAGGAAGAAACGGTAAGAGATATTTCTGCTGTGCCCCTGAACTTGTAAAGGAGTTCGTGAAGGAACAAATTGCTCCGAGATCAGTGTCCACTGTCTTCCCAAAGTATTAACACCCCTTATAAACATGCTGATGAAAAGAAAACGATAAAACGATTCAGACTTTATGATCATAATTAATCTAATTAAAGCAAGATAAGTAATGTCAGAAATGAATACGTACACTTTTTCTGCCTGTGACCAAGCCCCAATGTTTGCACCATTGGGTTGGTTCAACAGAGGAGGAGCATTATCTTCTTCATTATCTTCTTCTATTCCCAACAAAAACATAGCTCCTCCATGCTTCTCTTGTGGAAAGAAACGAAGGATGAGTTGGTCTCTATCAACAGTACCTAGTGGAAATGCCAAATTAGCCAATGAAAATGTTCGAAAATCTGCATGTGTCCATTCACCAGCGTTATTATTGGCCATTGTTACAGTAGAGTCTCAGAGACAGAGCAATAGGATTTGGTGAATCTTGATAAAGATATGGTGAATCTTGGAAAATGAAAATGCTATGATGATTCTGATAAATGGTTGGATCAGTGAAAGTAGAGATCAAACACCATTGTTGAAGATAACAAAGGAACTTGTGCTTAAGCTATGAACAAACAATGAAAAGAAAAATTGCTTATGCATTGAATAAGCCATAAGCTGAAAACAGAACTTTTGATTATTCACAAACTTGAGTTCATTACATTCATCATCTCTTATTTATACAAGTCTAATGTGTAACTTCCATCTAACTAACATATTTCAGCCACAATGCTAGCCATTGGATCAAAACAGAAAACCAATAACTAACAGTTAGTTACAAAGGTTAGTTAGCTTGTGATGCAAGTAAAATCTTCATTGATTTTCTTCTTCTATTTTGACAGGATCAGTGTGTGTTAATAGGCTTGGATTTAGAAATGAATATAGCACGTAACTGTTAATGCAAAAAATCTATTGGGTACTTTAAAGGGATCACTGAGGCTGGTTTTTGTAAGATTACTCCGGCTAAATTTAAAGTGGACACAATTTGTTTTTAAACTAGAAAAGTAGTCTAGGATATGATTTAGATATAGCAAAATTTAAGTTTGTATATGACTAAGTTAAAATTCTCTCTCTCTCTAACATATTCTGATGAATAACTTGGATTAGAAGAAATAATATCATTTTAACATATTCTGATGAATTGTAATTTTTGAAACATTTTTTTGAAGGAAAAAGTTAGTGAAAATATATTTTTGAAACATATTCAACATAATATAACAATTTTTGGAGAATTTGAACTTTCAATGAGTGAACTTAAATAAAAAAATTAGTGAAAAGATATTTTGTTTATCTCTTCTATTATTTCTAGTGGTTGGGTCAAAAAAATAAAATAAATATTTATGCGGACTATGTAAATAAAATAAAATAAACATTCATATGAGATAAATCTATATTTTAAACGTGTGTGAGCGGACCGGACTAAAAACTTAGATGACCATTAAAGTATATATTTTAAGACTCAAATTCTACATTTAAATAGCCTGACGAGTTGATCCATATAAGCTAGCCAATTTTAACAGCTTAGTGTATAGTTTTATCCAAGTTAAAGTAATTATTTTGCTAAATTATAAACAATAATATACTATTATTGACAAAAAAATACTGCAGTGAAAAAAGTACTTTAAATGTTTTGGTACATTAGAAATTGGAAGTATAAATTGCTCCCTCTATCCAACTCATATGTCTCCAACTCTTACTACTTGAGCTAAATAATATTTTTTTTTATATATAAAAAGCAAATGATAATATATAAATAAAAAAAAAGTAAAAAAAGAAGAAAATGAAATAAAATATTATGGCTTAAACATCATTTTAGTCCTTGTACGTACGTGAAATTTTAGTTTTAGTCCCTGTATCGAATTTTGTTCAAAATAAGTCCATGAATCAACCAATTTTTTTGATTTTAGTCCTTAAAGCGAAAATCCGCAGAAAAATTCGTAGGAAAATCTACAGAAAACTTGCAAATTTTCCTGCGGATTTTCACTTTAGGGATTAAAATAAAAAAATTTAGTTGATTCAATAACTTATTTTGAACAAAATTCAGGAACTAAAACCAAAATTTCGAGTATATAAGAACTTATTTAGGTGACAACTTGTGTACCCCACAAGATTTGGGGGTATATACCCCTAACGAGTATAAAAAGTTTTAACCGATATAAATTTTTATAAAATACACCGTTAGATTGAAAATTTATATCATATAGATCATTTGTGTAAAATTTCAGACAAATCTAAAATCATTTGATATGTTATTGAGACACATAAAGATTAACGGTGTTTAAGAAATCACAGAAACTGTTAATTTTGATGCGTCTCAATAACATATCAAATGATTTTAGATTTGTCTGAAATTTTACACAAATGATCTATATGATATAAACTTTCAATCCAACAGTATATTTTATAAAAATTTATATCGGTTAAATTTTTTTTAAGTAATTGGAGGTAAATACCCCCAAATCTTGAAGGGTAGACAAGAAAAAGCCACTTATTTATCATTTGCTTTTTCTTCTCTTTTTTTTTTTAATTCAAAAAAATAAATTCCACTTTTTGTCACAAAACAAAAAATTATTTAATTCAGGGTTTTTAATTCTTCATATTCGTGTAACCAAAAAAAAAACTTCATTTTCTGCATTATTCAATTCCCAATTTTATCGTAAAATTTTAGGGTTTCTCTTTCCGAAAATTCTCCGATCCGCGAATAAAGTTTGTGCAATTTCAATCTAGGGTTTCGTTTCGTTCCGAGAAGAATGCCTCCGAAAGCGACCAAAAGAGGGGCGGCGGCCAGTGGTGCTAAGAGGGGCGGCAGAGCACCGAGAGGGGCATCTAAGGCTGCACAGAATCAACCTGAAGCTGTGGAGGATAAGCCGGTGGCTGAGGAAGAGCCTAAGGTAGAAGGAAATCCTGCTGTTGAAGAAAAACCTGTGGTGGAAGATAATCCTGTTGAAGATAAAGCTCTTGATATGAATCAAATTGCTCCAGAGGCTGCAGAAGAAGCTAAAACGGCGAAAAGTAAGATTTTTTTATGTAATTTTGTTTTTGTTTTGAATTTTTATTAATTATTTTTCGATAATTGGGGTTTGTGAAATTTCAAGGTTTTGAATTTAATAATTAATATTGTTTGGGTGAAGTTATTTGCATGTGTTAGTTTATATTATTATTTATTATAGGAAATATAACTAGCTAATGTTTAGTGTTTTGATATATCTATCTTAATATGTGAAGATGGCAAATTAATATGGGTGATATTATTTATTACTACATTGAAGGAAATGTAAAGCAATAAATCTTTTTTAGATGGTGTCTTACTAGCTATTTTTCGTGCCAGTTATACCTGTTGCAATTTGAGTTGGGGTCTATTGAATTGGTTGCATAAGCATTAAGCTGTGAAGATGGTTGTTTAATTTCGAATTTGTTTTGGTTTGAATTACTTTTATGTTCAGTTGTGTGGTTATATTATGTCTAGTGGTGATATTGATCGCGGTGGCTGATTTTTTGAGAACCACCATGGCGGATATGAGATATCAAATGATGGATTTTTAGCTTCCCACCATTGTCCCCCATCTTTCATTGATAACATTGGTGCAGATTCATTATGGACAACCATAATATAAGTATATAACATATACTAAGATAAGATGGAGAGTTATGTCTGTTTTGACTAGGACCAATTGAAAGTTGAAACCTTTACTGTTTTTTGACAGAAGATGAAGAGGAGGTTAAGGAGTCTATAGATGAGTATGAGAAAGATGAGCGACTAGATTTGGAGGATCATGATCCTGAGTATGAACCTGAGGAGTATGGTGGGGTTGATTATGATGAGAAGGAAATTGAACAGGGAGAGGGTCATGAGGTAAGAGATGAAGTGGAGGAAGAAGCTGAAGATAATGTTGGTGAAGAAGAAGGTGATTCAGGTGAGGAAGAAGTCGAAGATGGTCATGATGAAATTGAGGGTGAAGAGGATGATGAGCATGCTGATGAGGAGCATGAAAATGCTGACGTGGAAGAAGAGGAACACCGTGAGGTTGTGAAGGAGAGGCGAAAGAGGAAAGAGTTTGAAGTATTTGTTGGAGGCCTAGACAAGGATGCTACTGAAGATGATCTGAGGAAGGTTTTCGGTGAAGTTGGGGTTGTGACTGAGGTCAGGTTAATGATGAATCCTCAGACAAAAAAGAACAAGGGATTTGCATTCTTGCGTTTTGAAAATGTGGAACAAGCAAAACGAGCTGTAGCGGAGCTTAAAAATCCAGCGGTAATCTTTGCCTTCACAATAATAGAGTAGACTTAAAGTTAAAACTTCTATTTTAAAATCACATGTTTTCATAACTGCAATTTCAGATTAATGGAAAACAATGTGGTGTTACTCCAAGTCAGGACAGTGATACCCTTTATTTGGGAAACATATGCAAGACATGGACAAAGGAAGCTGTAAGTCTAGTTATTTTGGTCCTGTTTTTTGCACCTTCATTCAATGGCTGGGTTGTGTTTGTAGTTATTTTATATCCTGAACTCTGCTGAATTTATGAATGTTAATGGAACTTCTGATGCTAGTTAAAGGAGAAGTTGAAGCATTATGGAGTTACAAATGTTGAGGATATAACTTTGGTAGAAGATTCTAATGATAAAGGAACAAACCGTGGGTTTGCATTCTTAGAATTTTCCTCTCGTTCAGATGCCATGGACGCCTTCAAGAGACTGCAGAAGAGGGATGTTGTGTTTGGGGTTGATAAGCCTGCAAAGGTTTCATTTGCTGATTCTTTTATTGATCCGGGTGATGAAATTATGTCACAGGTATTCTTTTGAATATGATTCTTTGGTTTTCTTTTTAAAAAAAATCTTTGGTTTCCTCAAAGGTTTTTTAAATGGAACATGTGTAGAATGGTTTTCTTATCGTGCGTAATATTTAGATTTCAGAAATATCTATCCTGAGTTCTAACTCCATCAGTGCTTAAATTTTGTTGGTTGTCTATATTTAATTATCTTAATCTTATTCATTTACTTGATATACGGTATGAAATTGTAATCATGTGGGCACTGTTTTTCCTCAATTTTCCAGTTTTTACATTCACAATGCAACTGTATCATCAATTTACTATAAACTAAAAAAAACTTTTTACTTTTGTGGTTGATTGTTAAATTGCTAAATTCAACATTCTATATTTATATTAAATTTACTTTTAAGGGTGGTCAGCACCACGCCCCGGTAAAGTTTTGGACAAGACAGGCTATCCTTGTTGTGGTTGGTCTCCACTGATTAGATGCTCATTTTGCTGATCAGCTTTGTTTAATTTCAGGTTAAAACTGTATTTATTGATGCACTTCCTCCTTCATGGGATGAAGATTATGTCAGGAGTCTTCTCAAGAAATATGGGGAAGTTGAAAAGATAGAGCTTGCTAGGAACATGCCAGCTGCTCGTAGGAAGGACTATGGATTTGTTACCTTCGGCTCACATGATGCTGCTATAAGATGTGCTGAGAGCATTACTGGTACAGAATTGGGTGAAGGTGACAAGAAGGTGTGTATGGCATTTAAAAGTAATATCTGGAGAGTGAAATATGGAAGTTTATAATGGTTTCCTCTTCTTTCAGGCAAAAGTGAGGGCTAGGTTATCAAGGCCACTTCAGAGGGGCCGTGGAAAACATGTTGGTCGTGGGGACTACCGCCCTAGTCGTGGATCTGCAATAATGTCAAGGCCTTCTTGGAGCCGACCTGCACCCCGTAGTTTTTCTTCGCCCGGGGTAAGAGGAATCGGAAGTCATGCTCTTCCAGTCAGGCCTATTAGTACTAGAGATAGACGCCCTGTCATGTCTGTACCAGTAAGAAGTAGACCACTACCTCCTCCATCTAGATCTTATGATAGAAGACCAGCTCGTATGTAGTATAAAATTTATTTTTTAATTTTCAGTTAGACTTGCATTCATTTATCATTTGTTTATGATTAATATATACAACCTTGTTGTCTTCTAGCTGCTGCATATTCAAAAAGTAGCGTGAAGAGAGATTATGGTCGGCGTGAAGATCTACCACCTCCAAGAACTAGAGTTGCTGCAGATTATGGATCAAGGATGGCATCTGAAAGACGCACATCGTATAGGGATTATCCTCCCCGAGGATCTGACTACTCTGATCTTCCTAGAAGTACAGCTCGTGCTGCACCAAGGAGAGGTTATGTGGATGATGGTTACAGCCAAAGGTTTGAGAGGCCCCCTCCTCCTCCAACTGCTCCCCATTCAAGTTATCGTGAAGGGCGCCCTCGTGATTATGAGGCTATGTCTGGCTCAAAACGTTCCTATGCTGCTGTGGTTAGTATTATTTCTGCAACTTTATTTTAAATGAATTCATTATTGTTTTTTTATATCATTTTCATTGGTTTTACAGTACTTAACATATTAGTAAATGAAATTCTTCACCTTTTCTGTCTAACCAGGATGATGTTCCCCCGCGATACGCTGATACTGGTTCTCGCCAATCAAGAGCTCGATTGGAATATGACTACGGTGGCAGTGCTTCACAGTATGGTGATGCTTATGGTGATAGGTTGGTTTGATCTAAAATTGAAAATTTTGCAGTTCTTCCACCCTAACCCTATTGTTGCCCTGTAATTCATTCTTACATTTTAATTTGTAGAGTTGGAAGATCTAGTCTTGGATATGGTAGTAGCAGCCGAAGTTCTATTTCTGGTCAAGATTCACATGGGATGTATAGCAGCCGGCAAGGCATGAGTTATGGTGGAGGTGAATTTTGTTACAACTAGTCTGATAAGTTATTTTCAACATCAGAGATTTTTTTTACTTACAATTATATTATGTTTTTCGTGTCAGGCTCTTATGGTGGTAGTGACGTTGGAGGCATGTACTCCTCAAGTTATGGCGGGGATTATGTTTCTCGTGGAAGTGATGTAATCTTCCTGTCCTTTCCCAGCCTCAAGAAGAATTAGTTCATATTTTTGTTATAATCTTATGTATTGTTCCTGTGATGTAGGTTGGCGGCAGCTCATATTCATCAATGTATTCTGGTAGGGGAGCAGGTAGTGGTAGCAGTTACATGGGCAATGGTGGATCGGGATCTTATTATTGAGGTAAGTAAGCTGATAACTCTTTGGCATTGTGCTTTGTCTATTACACGAGGATGCATTCAGTATAAGTGGATGTATGTATTTTTCTAGAGTTTTGCTATTCTCGAAATGGCATCTCTTATCTTTTCGCAAGGGCTGGCGAAGGTTGCATATTGTGGTCACTCCTGAATTTGTCTATGAACAGATCCGATATAATAAATTAGCTGCAATAGGATGATGGCCTTTGAAGCTTATGGATGTTATGAAGCCTTCCATTTGGAGACAAAGGAACACTGCTATTTATAGCAATATATTTGGGAATTTGTCTCAAGCTAGGTCATGTCAATTCAAGTTATCTCGGGTCTTCTCTGGATGAGATGTATTATCAATTCTTGAATTTATGCTGTATGGACTCAAGTTAGTGAGCGATGGAAAAAGAAATATTTAGCAGTGATGTGTAATCAAACCTTGATTTATATGATATACCATTTGTGAGCAGATAATGTTAAAGATTTATCACTGCCCTGGTATCCTTTCATTTGGACAGAGACCAAGGCTAGAGATGCTACTTGTTTGGTTTAAGGATTAATGGAATTTTTATCTGCTGAATTTATCAAAAAGTTGGTTCTCTATTTTGAGTCTTTAAAGAGATGTTTAGTTACTTTGGATTATTTGTTTTTACATTGCTGCTAGCAGGACAGAAGTGAACTAATCAGCACCATGTTTAACAAGTAGTAATAAGAATACTACTTAAGGAATTATTAAAGTCAAAAGATGGTTTTTTGGGATGTATTGGTGTTGTGGGATTTGTGATATGGTGTCATCCTAAGAAACTAAAGTGCGATGAACCGGTAATATTTGCAGCTGGAATTATTTGTTATTTTGAGTTTTTGCCCTGAGGGGACTTCTAGATAATGCTAAAGGAGCAAGATGTGCTTTTTGACCTCATTGAAAGTGGTATTATTGGACATTTAGGACTCAAGGTTAGGTTCTTGGATACCCTCTATTTTAGTGGATTTTGTCAAGATAGTAAAGATTTAAAGGCAGTAACAACTGTGCATGCCAATTGTTGTCGAAGCATCACTGCAAAGGTGGCTGATTTGAAAAAAACTCTTCATGATTGGAAGCAATTTAGAAGGTTAGAGGGTAACTCTACAACAAATTTTCATTGGACAAGTCATGAGTGGTGTGTGAAGTCTTGGAAATGACATGATAATATAACAATGGATTAATAGTACTAGTTTATAAATATACTCTTTAGAAAGTGTGAACAAAATGACTCCTCCTACTATGAAATCGTGAAAGTAATAATAATATTTATGTGTGTATGCATTCTCTTTTGTGTAAAATATATAAAAAAACATATAGACATTTAATCGAAGATATTATAATAAATTAAATCCTGAATTATTTTTAAGAATGATGTGTTGATCCAATTAAAAATAATGACCATAGTGTAGTTTTATTTGGTAATTATCAAGGACAAATTCATAAATTTTAAATTGCGTAAGCCATATATGATATGTATAAATTTGTAGAAGTAAATATAGTGTAGGTCATATATGACTTGAGAATTTCTTTTGCCAAGTAGTTTGTTGGTTAAAATTTCATCTTTTAAAAGAAAATAAAAAAGTGTATCAAAGTTTAAATTCAAGTTTGTACATTACAGACGGTGTCTCTACCAACTAACATAAACTCACAAGAACATATATAACACATAAATTTCTTTATAGTTTAATTTTTTTTATAGATTAAACATTATTATTTATTTTTTTATTTTTCATAACTAAGTGTGAGGGTCAAGACCCAAAAATATTAGTCTTAGGTATGTCCCTCGTAATTATTATCTTCATTTTAACTTTAATTAGCATATGTGTTTTGACGATATATATGCTCCGTATAGATGTTTTCACAACCTCAAATGTCCCCTTCCTGACAACTCCAAAAAAAACAACAAAACAAGGAGATTTCTTTAGGATCTCTCAAGTTTATGATTAACCAACAACTCTAACAAAACAACTAATTAATATTATCAGATTTAATTGTGATGTCTTTAATGATGGTACAATATCTTCTTCATCTCTAAGGTACTGTTTGATTAATTATCTTTGACAAAATATATTCATTATAGTTTAATCTTTATTTTGAATTTAAAAGGTTAATGATAAAAAAGTAAATTACTTCTCCGCTTTCCTTCCCTTGTTAAAAAATTAAACCAAACCTAGTTTTTTTAAATTTTACCTTCACTCTCATCCGGCTCAAAAACCCCGAACAAAAGACAGCTTATATGATATCTCACGAAATTGGTAAATCTAAATTTCAGGAAATTTGGTTGTGCTTGAGTATATATAGTTATAAGTTACATGTGCGTTAGAAAATAGAATCTCAGGAATTGGTCGTGCTTATCTCGTATAGATGCGGAACAATTTTAGATTGCTATCTACAAAAAATAAATAATATTAAATTTGTTCAACAACAACACAAGATGAGTACTATGGTGAGAAAGCAACGGAGGGGTTCCGATGCAGCAGTGTTCCTCCCCATGGAACTCATCATCACCGAAATCCTACCTCATCTTAGCGTCAAATCTATCCTGCGATTCAAATGTGTGACCAAGTTATGGAACAATCTCACATCTGATTCATACTTTGTTCATAAACATCTTAAGTTTTCGTCACGAAACCCACACATCACTATATCTTGGCGTCAACATTCTATGAAGCATGTCCTACCCATCCCCGTGCATCGTTTACTCAAAGATCCATCTGCCATTGTTTCCGCCGATGATGATGATGATTTATATCGTATAAAGAACCCTTCCTTGTTGGTTGGTTCATGTAACGGATTGCTTTGTTTTCAATCTTGGAATAATGCACATGAACTGTTCTATTATAACTCGTTCGAACATGCAGAACCTTTCAAGTATTTGTTGCATATCTACAACCCTACCACAAGAACAAGGTCTCAAATATTTGAGTTCACGTTTGGCCACAATTTTAAATTCGCATTTGGTTATGATGCTTCAACAACAACTTATAAGATTGTAGCGTTTCGTGCTAAAGTAAATTGCAGCGAGGTTAAAGTGTTCAATCTAGGTGATAAAAATAATTGTTGGAGAAATATTCAGAGTTTTCCCATGGTTCCTCCTGATAGG
This sequence comes from Trifolium dubium, assembly GCA_951804385.1. Classification (NCBI taxonomy): domain Eukaryota; kingdom Viridiplantae; phylum Streptophyta; class Magnoliopsida; order Fabales; family Fabaceae; genus Trifolium; species Trifolium dubium. The sequence continues at coordinate 674,815 of OX638063.1, read as the reverse complement.
TTGGATTTGTTGGATCATTTTTATACGTTCCCCAAATTTGATGGAGGCGGCTTGCATTTCCGTGGCACCATTAATTGGTTGGCTTGGGATAAGTCTATCACTATTGTCATTGTTTCGCTGGACCTTTCCACGGAGACATACAAACAGTTTCGGTTGCCACCTCTCGGTTATTATGATCATTATTTACAAATTTCTCAGCCGATTCTTAGGGTTCTAATGGACTCTCTCTTTTTTTCTCATCAGGATTCCAACAAAACTGAATTTATTTTATGGAAGATGAAGGAGTATGGAGTTGAAGAGTCTTGGACTCAATTATTTAAAATCAATTACCAAAATCTTGCAATGCAAGGTTTACAATATGAATTGGTCTTGTTCAAAAGATATTATCAATTGGATTGCCTTTATGTAAATGGTGATATCGTACTTTTGTCAAGTACATGTTGCCAACAAGCATTTTTCTATAATTTAAAGGATAAAACAATAGTTAAGATTAAAACTAAAGATATGGCCATACATTGGTTCCCTGAATCAAAGGATCATGTAGAAAGTTTCGTTTCTGTTCATTGAGAGTAAGTTTATCCTTGAATTTATGTTGATTCATTATTGTTTATGTATCCTTGTCACTATGCACTGATTAATAGATTGTGTGAATTATAGCTAATTGATTATATATTGGCCAATGATAATGGTTTGACAACATAGTAGATTGAATGAATTTGTTTTTATTTTTATATTTATGATGATGATGATGATGATGATGATATAAGATAATATTGAGTTTTTTTCAAGGTACGTAACTGGCTATGAAGCACAAGCACTTCTCGAAATAGGTGTGTTCCGGTGCGCGTTGTGTCGGACACCAACATTTACATTGAAATATATCATTTTCTCAAAAAAATAATTATATGTCAATGTTTGTGTCGTGTTCCATGTCCGTGTTCGGGCTTCATAGGCTAGAACTTGATTCTCCCAAAATGAAATTTATTATCTGAGAAATATTCTAATAGAAAAAATGAAAGATAAATGAGCCAGTACTTGATTTATGTGTTTTGCTTTGGTTTCCTTATACAGTCATAAAGTTCCTTCCATGTACTCTCAACATTGTTTTGTTGGTGCTTATTGCTACTTATGTCAAGACATTATTTATGGATCTATGCATGAATTCAGTCATGAGCATTACGAATACACATTTTACTTTTTTGTATTAATATTTTGCTTTTTCACTTGTACTCTAATATGATTTTTTTTTTTATTACTATCAGAGCTGCAACCCAACTCCATGCACCTTGGTAATCATTGACGATCCATGGAAGTATGGTAGGAAAGTCTCGGGCGTATGGAAGAGGAAAAGCATTTTACATCATATGATGCGGAAAAACTATGTAACCTTGGTTAGGGGATGATGGATACAACAATCTGTTAGATTTAATTTCTTGGAAGTAGGAAATAGTTTTTGTAGATGTTATTTATTGGGGGCCTTAGCATTTGATCTTTGTGCAAGAAGCCACTCACTTGGATCTTGAATTATTTTGATGTTTATATATGATATTTCAAACTTAAAAATCAGTTTATGTAAATATTTGACGTTTTCGTGTGTTGAAGTTCCTACACAATTACAATTTCATGGCAAATACTGTATGCATCATGCATGTGCTGTGACACAGCAGAAACAGGGCCAGGTCAAGTGCACCTCTAGAGCTTACAAGCACAACCGTAGGGTTGTTCTTTTGCATCTCACAGAGGAAGATTATTGGAAGGTTCTTCAAATAAAGACAGCAACATTAAGTTTTCAACACTAATCACTAATTTCCAATTATTTTCATTGTTCAAAATAAGATGAAATGCATTTTTTTCAAATGCTTGGGTTCAAATAGTAAGCTAAGCCTTTCTTCTTTTGAATTTTTATTGCATGCGCTTCTCATTCATCAGAAATTGTTATATATTAACCTTTGTACATTTTAATAACTTTTAATTTGAGATGAGACAGGTTTGTCAAAAAAATAATTGAGATGAGACAGTAAGTTTAAATGTTTTGAAAGAATGAATAGTTTAATCAAAAACAAAATTTAATTTTATGCTGAATGTGCAATAATGCTCTAGACATGTGCTTCACATTGTATTCTGACTAATGTGATCATACAGTTCTTTTTGTTTTTTGCTTTCACCAAAAGTTTAAATGTCATTATTATATGAATATTTTTGTGATATTATTTTGGCTTAATTACAATTTTGATTGTCTATTTTTATTTATTAGTGAATTTGGTCTTCTATTTTAAAATCACTCAGATTTTGTGTCTCTACCTGACTTACAAAGGTTAATATGGTATCAGAGTCTCTTCTAGATCCGTTAGGCCGCTTGTTATTAGGATTGTGCTACTGGGCCACTTACCATTTATATCCGCGCATCAAGTCTAATAGTGATGAGCGTGAGAGTGTGTGTTAAGAAGTGTCACATTGGATGTAAGAAGGTCTGAACGCGGATTTATTTAGTGTTTATAAATTCTCAGCCTTTGGATGAATGGCAAGGAAAGATGGCTGAACATTAAGGAAGGAGAGGATCCATTTCCTGGAGGGACCTAAACAGAATGATTTTAAAACATGATGATCAATTTTGTGATTGAATGAAAGTAAGAGACCAAAATTGTAATTAAGCATATTATTTTTCATGAAACTTGAGTATTCTATTCGCTTCCTCTAATATAAATTCGATATTATAAAATAAAGAAAATTTATGATTACTTTTAAAAAGTTCAATAAGTTTTTGAGTAAAATACTAAATTAGTTATTAGTTTTTGCAAATAATAATTTAAAAGGTGAAATTCTAGTCATTAGACTATCTAATAAAAAAACTTCATTTTTTTTTTGGTACAGAAAAAAAAAACTTAAATATTAATTTGATCTCATAATATATTTTAAAAGTTAAATTTGGTCAATTCAAAATATGTCAATTTAGTCTCTTAATTTATATACATTAACACAATTTAATTCTTTAATTTTACAATTGATCAATTATTTAAATCATAATTTACATAACTTAACACAATTTAGATATGGTTTGTTTTACCTGGATGAAATGACAAAATTATCATAATTCACATATACAAAGTAGAGGGGTCAGAAATCGAACCTTAGACGTCTGAGCTAACAATTTTCAACATCGTTCCTTCTTCTTGATTGCCTTTAATATTGACGTAGTATCAATGAGGAATTGCACAAGTGTCCTTGGAGTGTTTTGAAATGTGTTGTCAAAGCCGTCCATCAGGTAACAACACATGCATCAAAAGAGTCAATTCCCATTTAGAGGAAAACATCGCAGTAGCATAAGAGAATCAAGCACAGTAGCACACTTCATAAAACTGTCTTGATAAGCTATATAAATAAGCGAAGAAAAATAACATCAAAAACTTCCCCGTCAAAAGAAAAATGAAATATCAAAACATGGAGACAAGACTTGATATTGACATTGACTCGTAGACACCAGAAATAATTTAAGCAAATGGAACTGATTTAATCACACATATTGATATCGTGTCGGACGCTGAGACACACCTTCAATTTAAAGTCTCGCTTCTACAAAGGTATCACAAACTACTATCTAATTGGTTGAACAAAACTGGAGAGTCAACATCATCCATGTTTTTACTGTCAACAATATCATCAATTCTTTCAATCGGGGTTGACAGTTCGTCTTTGCCAATGTGTGCTCCATACACTTCATCTTTATGATATCCTGACTGCCTCAACAACTCGATTAAAACTTCGGCACTCTCCATGTCATCTTCGTTATGACAAAGCTTAAGGAATGCAGCCAATTTTGTTGGCTTTGGTTTCCAACTCGTTGAACAAACAGTCATAAAAACCTTTTTTAAGGACGACAGAGCGTATGAAATACTCTTTTTGGCAATATGACTCTCAGAAAGAAGCTCCCATGTATTTGAATTCGGACATCCTCCACCTTCAATCATATGCTCAAAGAAATTAAAAACTTTATCTGATTTGCCTTTCTTAAGATAACCAGTTTATGATAGCGTTTGCTATTCTAGAATCATCGGATGGCCTTACCGAAACCCATTCTTCATAAAGCTTTTCCGCACCCTCAATATTGTCCATTCTTAGGAGAGAAGAAATAACAGTATGGTATCCCAAGTTTGGCATACTTGGAAATAATATAATGATTTATAGTTATTCCACACGCGATAAACTTCATCCTTGTTTCCAATAATGCTTCCATACAAACTCAGGAGATAATGAAAAGGTACCCGATCTCGACCTAATATCCTACCCTCGACCTCTTTTAAGCACTCTTGCGCTTTTTCAAACAGTTCCATATTAATGTACATTGCAGCCATGTGCTAAATGAACTCCAGTTAGGGATAATGGTAGGATCCTTTAACATTTGTTCGAACACTTGTTCCATCTTTTCTATTGATTCTCAAGAGCCACAAGAAGATAACCAGATATTATATGTATATATATATCTAGCTATATGATCTTTGCCTTCATTTCTGAAACCAATATATCAAGTATCAACCTTATCATAATTCATAATCCTTAAGGTTCAAGTAGAGAGTCATCATTAAATTAAACGGTAGAGAATATATTAAGTAGCTTTTACTCCTTATCACGTCAAATAAAGATTCCGTCTTCTCTTTCGATCTAGGATGAACATATGCACTCAAGAGGGCACCATATGTCCTCTTGTCTTTTAAATATTTGGTCAGGTTCATAAAATAACCTTCTGCACTAGAAACTCCATGAACTCTTGCGATTAAATCTAACTGAATTGCAGCGTCACTTGCAGATATCCTAAACCTCTCTGGTCTATTGTTCATCCATTCATATACCTGCAAATTATGTGTATTAGTTATTACTTTCATAAGATCGTTTGTGGCTAATATTACGGCATTATTTGAGGCAATGAAGTAAATATAATGAGAAACAGTGAGTGGTGTCATACTTTCGTACATTTCAAAGGAAGCATACCATTTAATCAAATAGTAAGGGAAACAGACTTCCAGATTATTCAAAATTTTCCGGCAGTGTTAGCAAATCTGGAACTTACAATCAACAAAGGATTGACAAGAGGATAGTATAAGAACGGTATTACAGATTAGGCAACTGAATTTATAAAATCAAGTGAGTCATAGGTCTCTGAACTATTTGGGAATTTTTTAAATAGGTCCGTGAACTAAAAAGAATTGTAGTTAATTCCTTAAAAAAATATACTTTTTTGTAATCAGGTCATTCCGTTACACTCCTGTACTAGTTTTTCTTCATTATAAACAAAGACTATTTATATAAAGGTAGTGAAGAAGAGAAACTAGTATGAAAGTGTAACGGCAGAGGATATGACTACAAAAAACCATATTTGTTGAAGGACCTAATAACCAACAAAGTAGTTAAACCTTATATAAATAGTAAAGGAAGCGCTATTCTGATAGTGTCAAGAGAGTAGTAGAAATCTCATATAAACGTTCACACCTACCCGGCAACCTACTTATAACTCCAACTCTTACGTGTTTTCCCAAAGTTTGTTCACTCCTTCGATTATCATTGACCAGGCAACCATAGAAACTAGTTTTAGAAACCTACAATTAGATAAGATAAAAATAAATTCAAGAGTCTTAGCTTTCCCTCCCAATAGCTATTACCAAAAACCAAAGCTGATCTCTACATTACATACACTTTCCCAATTAGAAACCATGTGTAAGATCTCTTTTTTCTTCTTTGAATCACCAACCGCCTGTGTTTTTACACCCTTTCTTTACAGTCTCAATTCACAACAGAAAAACTCAAAAGAAATTGCCATCGCAAACACAATTTGCACATCTTTAACCAAAGAAAAATCCTTAAGCTCTCATGTTATAGCAGTTAACTAAGTTGTAAGAAGATGAAAAACTCTGCCAACTATCATTGCATTGCTACTTGATTTCAGTAGTTTCACATGGACTAAAAAACAGACCATATTAATTGTTCAACTCCAAAGTCTACTGCTAAAAATAAACACTTGAATGAAGACTTGGTCGCAATTGCAAAGCTATTATATAATAAAATCCTACTCTATGAATGTCATGAATATTTCCATTCAGTTGCTATTAGAAGCTGTTTAACATGTACTACACATGAAGAACACATCCTAATATCCTAAACATAATAGTAGAAAAGTCACAACTCACAACGAATTTACTCGAGACTAACAAAATTGCAATTTCAAGTGTCCAGTGACCCATGTAAGACACACTGTTCCAGTCTGAAACCGACACATGATTACATTGTATCATACTATTTTCTGAAAATGTTATCTGTGTTGACGTATCAGTGTGCTTCATAGACGACCACAATTACCATTAGAGTAATAAGATATTAATAGAGATTTATTTACCTGAAGAGCTCTCTCTGTCATGTGTACTTTCTCAATTCTTTGACAATTTAGTGATAGTGTTACTTGGCGAGCTTTCCATTTCAAAATGGGACTTGGCTGCTCGTAATCAACCCACGCTACCGTAATTTGAGATTGATTTTCCTCCACTGTAACTGTAACAACAGACGCTGACCCTTTGTTTGAAGAGAAGAGAAGTGAAGTGAAGATGATGGAGAAAGACAAAATATTCATCAAGACAAAACAAACAAGATCTTATATGTTAATTTTTACATTTATAGATTATGAAAAACATACGGTCAAAGCAAGATTGATGAATATTGTCATTTAGTCAAAATGGGTCTTATATATTGACACAGAAGTAGTATGTATTTGAGTTTAAGTCATATGCGAAGAGAAGAAGAAAGAGGCGAGACAATGTCAACTTTTTGACTGACCTACAAAAAAAGATATCGACACTTCGATCGACCGATATTATGGCGTATGGATGGATAGAAGCGAAACATATATATTTGAATCAAATAAATGTATCGAATCATATATTTTAATTATAAGATTTGAACTATGGAGAAATTAAAAGGAAATCGTGAGATGGAAAAGATAGAAAATCACTAGACGATGATAAATGAAGTACGAAAAGAAAAAAAAAAAGAATTTTATTGGTTAGAAAAATAAATAAATATGGACCAACCATTTAGATACGACAAGGACCAATTCACTGATTATCAATTTTCATTGTTGTTTTCTAAATTATCTAAATTGATTCTCGATCAAATAGATTGAATCAAAATGTCAGATTTTAAAACAATTGACTTAATAACTAACTCTAAGCAAGTAAATAGATTATCATCTCATCTTAAAATTTAACTTAAAAATAATACATCAACATACAAATTTTTAAATTATTTTTGTTTTAATAATTAAATATTATTCAAACCCCGTTGACTTATTCATGCTTGACATGAGTCACATACTAGTGAATATCATACCGTCATAATTAAATTTGATTATTATTTCAAGAAAATATGTGATTAATATCACACTGAGATTTAATTACTCATGCACTATCCCTATTCCACTACATACCTTGTGGAAGAGTTCGGTTACTAATACTCCAAAATAAACAAAAAAACACAAAGTTTCAGAAAAAGTTCACCATAAAGGATCGAACACACGCTACTGCAAATTTATAATAAGAGTGTACACTCAAAATATAAATGGAGTACTATCAAAATATAAATGGAGTAATAAAGTGTGACTAAAAATTGAATTATCTAAAACTTTATTATATATGTATGCATCAAGAATTCAACAATGAATTCTTTCAAATCACATATCCATCACTTGATATACCCATAAAATCCATACAAGTGCTACATACTAAAACTTACAAGCCAAACAAATGTTACTACGATACTGAAAAGTACACCACCTTATTCATCATTATTATATCCCTATTCTATTATGCAGTAAAATTAAAGTCTTCATTCTTAATCGGAATTAATAATGTTGAAGGAAGATACGGTAGCTGATGTTTCGACTGTGACTTTGAATTTGTAACGCGGATCTTGAAGGAACAAACTCCTCAGAAATTCTTGTCCACCGCCTACCGAGAGCATTGACACCCCTAATAAACATGCTAAATAGAAAGAAAATGATCATAACTAACTAATCTCTAAAAACAATATGAGAATCGAAGTGACAGAAAGAAAGAACCGAAAACTCACATCTTTTCAGCTTGTGTCCAATGGCTGTGGTTTGGACCCTCAGGCAGGTTCAATGGAGGTGCGACCTCTTCAGCCAAGATTTGAAATTCGAACACAAGTTGAGCTGCTTCACGTTTTTCTTGCGGAAAGAAACTAAGAACAAGTTCCTCTCTTCCTGGAGTACCTTGCGGAAAGGCGAGCATTGCCAGTGAATGAACTTGAAAGTCTTGTTCTGACCAGTTATCAGCCATTTTGAGTTTGAGAGAAAGCAAGAATCGAAAAAGTATGTGATGTTAAGAGAAATTTGATGAATATAATCTTGTAATTATGATGGTGGTTTTGATAAATGGCTCGGTTTTATAGGGTAAAGATTTAAGGTGTTAACTAATTTGATTTGTTTAGTTAGTTAGAATTGGAGACTGTGTCAGTTGGAAAAACCGTTAGAGCTGATTTTGTTAAATGAATTTGGCATACAACTGTTAATGCAAAAAACTATATTGAACTATGCGTGAAAAAACTATATTGAAATTTGAGGGGAGAAATATATATTTGAGTTTGTTTAAGCGTGAAAAAACTAGATGAGTGAACTATAAGAGTTTTGTACGTAGCTCATTGCTAGTGTTTAGAGTTGCTAATGTATAGTTACACGCGGGTATGTTGTCTCACCTAGCTAGATGAGTGCATGTTTTATTCTTTAAGACGTACTGTCTATGTGAGGCAAGGTAGGTTATTGGGTGAAATGGCTTAAAAAGGGCAGGGTATTTATTCATTTGTGTGTATTTATAGTTCTAAAAATGAAACGTATTGTGTTACTACCTCCATCCCAATATATAACAATATATAAGACCTATATGACTAAATGATACTATTCATATTCATGTATCTTGTTTTGACCTTATTTTTTCCATAATTTATAGATGTAAATATTAACATATAAAATCTTGTTTGATTCGTTTTGATGATTATTTTCAATATATCTAATTTTTATAATTTCTACTAATGCACAACTAAAGATATTAGTGATCCAAATTGTACATTGGCGAACGTGAGTCTTATATTTTGGGACAAAATTATTTATTTGTTTTTGTTTTTTAAATTTCTTGTAAGTGACGATTTAAAGCTAATGTGAAAACTTGAAGATGAAAATTATAGGCTTAAGTGGATACAATTTGTTTTTAAGCTGGAAAAGTAGTCTAAGGATATGATTTAGATATAGCAAATTTTAAGTTTGTATATGACTAAATTAAAATTCTCTCTATCTATATATATTATATATATTGCGATTTGTTACATTTTTCTTCTCAAGCTTATTTATTTAATTTAATTGTTTTTGATTAATTTTATTAAATAAAATTTTACATAATATGCATATGAAAAAATGTAGCAATAATAATAAAATTTTGTTAATGACTAGAATTTCATCAGTTAAAAGTAAATTAGTAGGTGTATCAGAATTCAAACTCCAATTTCTGCACATTAATTAGATGCAAATGTTCTACCAACCGAGTTAAACTCACACGATCATCATGTACATAATATAGATGTATGTTGAAAAATGATACTTGATAGGTTGGATAGTTTTTATGTTTTTCTTCTTTTTATTTATGGTTGAATTTGATTATTTTTTTCAAAATAAATGTTAATAAATTGTTAATATAAGTTACTTAATAAAGTAATAAAGTATTTTGATCCGTATCCTCGGATTTCATTCCATATATTCATTTTGCCTGTATGTACATCTTGATTTATTTTTTACATCCTCACAAATCTCAAAGAGGTAGAGAAAGAATTTAATGATGGATAATAATAAGGTGAATTCTATGGTACAATGGTAAAATAGTCATGTACCAATACATTAAATGTGTTGTCCAATAGCCATTTAACATGTGTCATAAAATTTGATTGGTTGGAACTATTCCCTCCGGTCTCGAATATAAGAAACAAAAAAAAACACACATATTAAGGAAATTATTGTATTTCCAAATTTACCCTTAACTTTTGTTTTTAATTAAATTAAATAATTAATATTTTTTAGGATTAACTTTGAGGAAGATATTAGATTTAGTTACTACTACCTCCGTTCCTTTTTACTTGTCGTTTTAGAAAAAAAGACGAAAATAGGAGGGACTATTTGTCCACCTTATTTTCCTATTATGCCCTTTTTAAAAATATATATCATATTTTTCATCCACCAATAAATTCCTACTTTCTTTACAATTATTATCAATTTCCAAAAAAAATCGTAACAAACTTTATTTAAAATCAAGCAAAAAATTTGTTACAAGAAACTTCAAGATTTCCCAAAACATTAATAAGTTCACAAAATTTAGAACTTCTCATATATGACTTCAAATCCTGGTGTTGAAACAATTCTCATATTTTCAAGTTGCAGTCATTTTGAGTTTCTTAATATTGTGTAACAAGATTTTCAAAAAACATGCACGAAACAAAAAAATAGGAACAAAACAAAAATAAAAAAAGATTATATGAAGAAGTTTAGTAAAAAAAAAAAAATATATAATAAAAAGATTATATTGTTTCAACAAAAAAAAAAAATACAAAATTTAGTCAATAAAATAAAATAGGGATGAGGATATAATTGACAAAATATAACCTAAATTGCCAAAACGACAAGTAAAAAGGAAATGAGGTAGTAGTTTTTAGGATTATTGTTAATTGGAAAAGTTAGATAAGTTTAATAAAGGGCGAAACTGGAATAATGATAACAAAAGTAATCATTGTAGTAACTTTTTCTTATATTTGAGACCAACAATTTTTTTTTTGTTTCTTATATTCGAGACTGGAGAGAGTATTATATTTGACCAATTTACTGACTTGGACAAAATTTACAATTTTATTGGTTAAAATCTCTATAGTACCAATACAATACTTTTAGCCAATAACACCGTAGCATTTCCTAATAATAATCTTAGAAAAACACTTGGGAGTTTTGCAGTGGTAACATAACTAGGCATGGCAACGGGGCGGGGCGGAGACGGATTTTGCTCTCCCCAAACCCAAACCCATAAAGTTCGGGTTTCCCCAAACTCATCCCAATTCCGAGCGGGGATAAAAAGTATAAACCCAAAACCCAAACCCAATGGGAATCGGGTATCCCAACGGGGTTCGGGTATCCCCGTTACGTCTTTTCCTACATGAATTTGGATTGCATTTTAATATTTTTTTATTAAATAAAAGAAATTAAAAGTCCATAATTATTTTGTTTCAAAGATATTTTTTTAAATAAAGAAAAGAGAAAATAGTTTGTTTAATACTCAAATGTATAAAAGAATTTCAAATAACCTTCAAAATGTTAATTACATATGAATAGAAGGTAATCGGCTAACAAGCTGCGCCGCTACCCCTTTTTGGATTGCAAAACTCATTCTTTTAAAAACAACATCCATAGACCTAGGAGAAACAATGTTGCTATGCATGACCTTTTGAACTCTATTTAAAAGATCCACAGCCTCTGGAGCTAGAAAACCAAAAGTGTCAAATGCAAATGGTATAAAAGCATGTTGATTATCCGAACATGCTTTTCCGTGTTTAGCAACTTTGCTTGAAGCAGCTTTGAGGGCCGCTTGTCCCACAATGAAATCGTGAGTCCTCAATCCTACAAGTGGAGAAACCCCAGTCAAGTCTACGCACGCATGTTTTCCTCCGACCCATCCATACACCAAAATGTCTGCTGGCCTAAGTGTCGATCTTCCTTCTTGTGGGTCAGTTAAAAAGTTCACAGGCGCCTCTAAAAAATAAATATATAAATGTAACTTAAGAAATTGTTTAAGTATTTCTAATTTAAAAAAGGTAAAATGTAATTTTAATATATGCGGAGCGGGTTAGGGGACGGGTTCGGGGTGGGTATCAATGTCCCCATTACCCGCCCCAACCCCATCTTTTGAAATCGGGGAAAACCCAAATCCAAACCCAGTTAACTCAGATTTTCCCCGTCAAAGCGGGTATGGTTTGGGCGGATACCCGCGAGTATGGGTTTTATTGCCATGTCTACCCTAGACTAACATTATTACTCTTTGTTGGTTTTATTTTGACTTAAATACATTTTTGGTCCCTTAATTTGTTTTTTGGTTTCGTTTTGGTCCCTTAACTATTAAAAGTTTCGTTTTGGTTCCTTAACTTATTTTTTGGTTTCATTTTAGTCCCTTAATTATTAAAAGTTTCATTTTGGTCCCTTAACTATTTTCTTGGTTTCATTTTGGTCCCTTAATTATTTTTTTGGTTTTGTTTTGGTCCCTTGAAATGAAGACCAAAGTAGTTGACGTAGAAAGAGTTAAGGGACCAAATCGAAACCAAAAGGTAAGTTAAGGGATCAAAATGAAACTTTTAATAGTTAAAGGACCAAAACGAAACCAAAAAATAAATTAAAGGACCAAAACGAAATTTTTAATAGTTAAGGGACCAAAACGAAACTAAAAATTAAGTTAAGGGACCAAAAATGTGTTTAAGCCTTTTATTTTCATTTACCATTGGTCCTTCTCATCTTTCTCCACTCAATTACTTCTATCTCACAATATTGAATCACTCTGCCAATCCCAACACCAATCAAACATGGTACGTACGTTCAAATTAAATCACCTATATGGTCAAAAATAATTTCTTTATTTGGTTTTTGCTTCCATATTTCGATCGCAAATTCACAATGCCACAAGTATATCAATTATATTTTGTTAATTAATTAATACTTATATATTAAACAATAATATATTCTTGCATAAACATATTCCAAAATTATAATCCCACATTTGTTTTACATTAGTATACTATAACATATTTCGAAGTTTATGTAAGAATTAATTGTTTTTCCTTCATGTCTTGATGAATTTTAGTAACTGTTTTTTTCTTTATTATTAATGTAGAGCACCAATGTTAATGAAGGATATGGAGATGGTCTTGAAACAGCTTTGGTCAAAGCTTCAAAGGGAAAAAACAAAACCTTGATAATTGCTATAATAAATAAGGCTTATGTAGAACAAGATGTAGATGGTGATGCTATCACCATGTTTGATCTATTTTTAAGCAGCTTTTGGCTTGGTGAAGGAACAAGGTCTTTGATTGATAACCTTCTCATTGTAGCTGTTGATCGAACGGCATACGATTGATGTGAGTTTTTGCGGCTGAATTGCTATAGATTGGAAACAAATGATGTTGATTTTGGAGGTGAAAAAGTATACATGTCTCAAGATTTTATCAACATGATGTGGAGAAGGACTTATTTCTTCTTAGAAGTTCTAAAACGTGGCTACAATTTCATTTTTACGGTTAGTTTATTTTTTTTATTTTTTTAACGACAAATATATATTATTTTATGATCAGTCTCTACATAAGACAAGCAGAGACTAATATAACTGAACTTCAAAATAAATGCGTCGTATATATATAAGCGGAACACACCGATGAAAAATATCAAAATATACAACACTTAAAAGAGGTCCAATTCTAAATCAAGGTGCCAATTTTTCTTGTTCACTCCTTGTTTTTGATGTTACTGTATGTTTCTCATGTTGAGGTGCATCCATGATTTTTTATTTTTACCATAAGAGAGATCAATATATTATTTTATTTTAATGGAAAGCAATCATAATTTGATCATATGAAAATCTATTTTTTAAAACATTAATTATATTAGAAAGGTTAGTCAAAACTTGTACCAAAAAAAAAGGTTAGTGATCAAAACATAATAATGTGTGAAAATAATAGTCAATAGAAAAGGTTAATATAGAATTTCAGCAAAAAAATTAAAGGAAAAGTTAATAGACATTGTACCAAAAAGAAAAGAAAAGAAAAGAAAAGAAAAGAAAAGGTTAATAGAATATAATTATCCAGAGTCAACAAGTTGTTTATCAAAATGTTCAATTTGCATTGCAACGGAAAGTTCGATCAAGTTGCCTACTTAGTTGTATGGAGAAAATTTATGTATTTTTTTATATGCTTTTTTCTTCTTCAACATTATTTGATATGCATGTATGTCTAGATTAACAAATAGTCCCATAAGAATTATCTTTTAATCTAACTAATGGATGTGACGACTGAGGTTGGACCGGTCTTTTCTAAAATGAATGATTCATCTTATAGTGTAAAATGAATAATATTAACTTTTAATTATTATACTTTACTCATTTTAGAGGATCTAAAATATTGGGTTCAATTAGTCCGGCAATCTAAATTTGTATTTGTGACTGGAGAATGAGTACACCATTCAATTACTACATAACACGTTCTTAGAGAGTGGCGAAAAAACCTTGCATGTTACTAAGCATTTAGTATTTCCTAGCGTGTCAAAATAATCAAAATTGTGTATCTTAGCATATATAGGATTTCTCCTAAAAAATAGCATATATAATATAGGATTTCCTAGTGTGTCAAAATAATTATAATCAAAATTGTGTATCTTAGCATATACATAGGATATGCCATCCTATTTCATAGGGGTGGCAAAACGAGTCTGACTCGTCGGGCCGGCCCGTTTAACTCGCCAATTTTGGTGGATTGAGTCAAAGTTTTGAACTCACTTTTTCTATGAAGCCCGCCCCGCTCGGCTCGCCAAAAAAAACGGGTCAGGTGAGGTGGGGCGGGCCTGCCCGTTTAACTCGTTTTTTTACTTTTATTTTAATATTTATATAAATTTATTTAAAAAAATAAGTGGTTTGATCTGATTTAATAAGAACACTTATTTAAAAAACTTAAGATTTTTCCACTTCAAGGTGAGAATCGAACCCTCGACCCTTGGTTAAGGGAGGATGAGCCCACTGCCGCTCAACCACACTCCTTGAGTTATTAATTATGTCGAATTTGTTATAATTATGTTGCTAAATTTGTCATATAAGTTTGAATTTCTAACAAATTTAGTGGTTTCTTAAAAAAAACATCAATATTCAATATAATTTTTGTAATGTAAATACCACAAAAAAAAACAAAAACAAACAAATTGGCGGGCCGCGGGCCGGCCCGTTAACTCGCATGTCCGCCAATAAACGGGGCGGAGTTATATTTTAGACTCGGCCATCTAAGTTGACTCGGCTCGGCTCAGCTCATTTTTTAGTGGGCTTAAGCGGGGCGGGCCTAAACGGGACGGGCATGCTCGTTTTGCCACCCCTACTATTTCATATGTTTAAGAATTTGGTGAATTAACTAAGATTTTTCGTTCTCACAATCGAGTGTACACTAAAGTAGACATTTTGTAACCAAAGGGGTAGCGGCACAACTTATTGTCCGCTTACCACCTTTTATTCAAGTGTAATTGTCTTGTGTATATATATGAAAATACTTAAACTAACTTTTCTTTTCTCACACAAAATTACTTACTTATATAGATATAAATTAGCTATAGATTATGGTAAATTTTTATATGGACCATGTCACAAGTGGTCCGGGGACTTAAAAATTATTTTTAAACTTCAAACATCAACGTATATTATTAGTTAGGTTAAATATGTATTTTTTTTTGTATAGAAGCTAATAAAAAGAGAAAAGAGAACAAAAAAAAAAAATTAAGTACGAGGGAAGAAAGTTTCCATTGCGTCATTTCTAAGAAGTTCACGAAGGCCTTCTGGAGGAGTTGTATGAGTCACGAGGTCGGCATCTGATGATGCTCCAAATTTAGCGAAAAAATCTGCACATTGATTTCCTTCTCTTAGTGTGTGATGCAGAGCACCATTGGTTTGAGAGAGCAACTCCTTGATATTCTGGATCAACGCAGCATAAATATGATACTTAACTTGTGGGCCTTTGATGAGGTTAACACTGAGTAAAGAGTTAGAGTAGCAGACAAATTCATTAATATTCCTTTCTTTGGCCAGCAAGAGGCCCCTAAGGATAGCAGTCAGCTCCGCGAGAAATATGTCAGATGATCCTTGAATGAAGCCTGAGAAGCCTGCGAGATAGTGACCAAAGGTGTTTCTAATGATGCCGCCAAATCCAGCACGAACAAGAGTACCGAGGCAATTTCTGTCCACATTTAGAATGGTACAAGAATAGTTATTATTGTTCCACCTGATATGTTTATCTACTAACTCATCGTTAGAAGTGGGAGAGAAACAATTTCTAAAAGTTTCGACCATAGCTCGAATGTTGAAGAAGAGTCTGTTGTACCCCAATTTTGGACCTCAAATCTATTTTCTTTTTCATTATGTTAAAATACTAAAAAATATCTTATATTTATATATCATCGCATTCATTCATTTTCGCCGTAATATTTACGTTTGTTTTGTTATTTAAAAGTTGTTCATCGTATTTTCGTCGTCGCACTTTTATTTCCGTTTTATATTATTGATTATCATTATTGCTTTTATTTTTTATTATTACATTTTTACTAACATTTTTTTTCTTTTTACTATTACCTTATCTACTATTTACATTATTGTTATTATTATTATTATTATTATTATTATGTTATCAAAAAAAAAAAACAAAAAAAGAAAGGAACAACTCTAACAGAGCGCCCCTTCCATTCCATGTTTTGAGCTTCTTTTATGTCCAACCTTTTTTCAAATTAAATAAAAGTATGGTCACTATCACTCACTCCTCTTTGTTCAACTTTTTTCAAAAAAAGGGCCAAAGTTTTACCAATAACACAGTTAAACAAAAAGTATGGTCACCTATTTCCTCTTTGATCTTTGCAAAACCAAATTTTCTTCTAAAGCACACAACAATCTACTTCACCAATTACTCAATGGACTCAAAGACTCATCCATTGGCTCTATAACTTGAACAAAAAATCAGTAAATGGGAGGAGAAAACACTACCTAGCCACCACCCACCTCTCTCTCAACTCAAACAAAATCAAAAAATGTGAAATGGGAGAAAAAGGAAAAGGGACGGAGGCAGTAGCTTAAACAACAACAACATTTCTCCTTCATTTTTCCATGAATCTTCCTCTTCATTCCCTCTTCATCATTCAATCTATTTCACACCGTCATCACCAAACAACAAATCTCTCAATAATCCCATTCCATTCACTACAAATTCATTCTATCAACACAAAACACCCACAAAATCAAATCAAAAAGTAAAAAAAATCATCATCATCTTCATCATATTTCAACTTCACTCAAAATTCCAAACATAAGCATAACTCTCACCAAATCAAATTTCATTCATTACACCAGCTTCACACCATTCCCAGAAACACAAAAACAACTACAAAACCACATCAAACACAACAACAATCATCAACAAACACCATAAAAAATACCAAATTCGAGCTCCCTTTTTAGCCCATTTTTTCAACTTCATTCAAGAACCAAATCAAACAAAACTCATACAAACTTTAATCAAACTCATTCCTAATCAATCTACCATCATCAAAACACATTCAAACACTCAAAACAACCACAAATCACCATAAAAAAACACTCAAAAACACCAAACCCGAAACCCCCTTTTGGAGGGTTTTTGAAGTTTCCATTTCATTCAATCTTGGTCAAAGCTCGGTTCTATTGGTTCCAATGGCTTCCAATACATCTCAGTAGAAGGGAACAACACGGAATCGTGAAGTAATCGAGCCACAAAGCGTCTAACTCGAGCACTTTTTGGGGGCAAATTTGAGGTAAGTGTTTCGACCTCCATATACATCCATTTCGCACGATTTTTGTTTCTGTGAACTCATGACATGGTGTATTATGTTTTCCTTTAAGCACTTTCTCTTAGTTTTGCATGAATCTCATTTTCCATTTTTTGGGTTTGAACTTTGTGCCTGCGTTTCTTACCATATATTGCTCTATTGTGAAAAATAATTGCATATTCATGATCTATGTGAAAAATCCTATGAAATAGAATATTCATTTGCTTGATTTGGTGTTTGTTTGAGTTTTGTGTTTTGAAGCTTAAATCCATGGTTCTTGTTGTCCGTACTGTTATTGTTATTCATGAGGAAGAAGAGAAACTTCCTCCGCCACGTGTCAGCACACGGTTGGCCACTTTTTTTGTTTGTTTTTGTTTTCTAGTTAATGGGTTTGTGACCGGGTCTGGGTTGACCCATGGGGTCAAACCGACCCGGTCCGGTTTAAATAGGTTCTGGGCTTGTTCTCTGGACCTTTGTTTGTTTGCTGATTATTTTGGTTTTTTTAGTTTACACCCCCTTTTTCTACTGCTGCAGCTCTTTCTCTTTTATTTTATTTATCTAGCTTATACAATAAGTGCTTATTTGAGACAATAGATTATTTAAGTTTATTGAGCTCAAATTTAACACTAGTATTCAAGAATTTTAAATCCCAAAAAAATATGTATGAGTTCATTATTTTTCTTGTGAAATTGCTAAGCTCAAGTATTAATACTAAAAAAATTGAAAAAAACTTCTAAGTTCAAAAAAACTTTTCTCTAATAAAAAAAAACTTTCTTTCTAACTATTTACTATTTAATGTCAAAATAAAATTGTTTGTTTATTTGTAATGACTTCACTTTTTCTTTCAATTAGTTACTTAGAATAAAAAATATAAAAACAACAAAAATGCTAGAAACTTTAATGTGCCATGATTGATTTTTTTAATTTTTTATTTTAAATTGTGATGATTGATTATATGATTATGTTTTTGTTAATTTCATTTTATGAAAAATATATAACATGCTTTTATTAAAAATATTCATGCATACATGCATTTAAAATCTTACATTTTTTTTTGCACTACATCACATTATGCATTTTTAGTCACATAACTTTTTTTACACTTCTACATTACATTGCGTCATAATCTACATTTTGCATTTCACATGACATTTGACACTAATTTTGCATCACACTACAATTTCACACTACAATTTCACTTTACAATTTTACTCCACATTTTTCCTACATGCATACATGCATTGCATTTAGATTAGGACAATGCATCATTTTAAAAATGCATGTTAGAGACAATATTTTATTTTTTATAAAATCATTGAGCTCTAACAATTGGCATTAATAGTGAAGGGCCTTTTGGCCTAAATTCATTCTCTTCAAAATAAAATAAAAACTTTTCTTTTGTTAAATAAAATGTTTTTGCTTGTGTGTGTTAATTAGGATCGTTTGTTGTTGTGAATGACTTTTGAAAGTGGTATTATCATGTTTTCACCTCCGACACCTTTTTACACACACCTCACTTTTAATTCGAGTACTATATTTTGCTATGTTTGGTTCTTCTCCTATGTGCATTTCATTAGCATATTTATTTCTCCGCACTTGCATTTTACTTTTTTTGCATTGTTATTTATTTATTTATTTATTTTATCTTTTATTATTATTTATTCATTTGATTCGATATGGTTGTAAATATTAATTATTCAATTGGGTTGTAATAGCGTAGGACTTTATTTATCGCTTTTTACTGCTTTCTAGTTCACACATCACACACAACGCCAAAAAATTCATTTCCAAAGGAGAGGGCTCGTAATTGATTTTAAATTGATTACGAGACTTCTTTGAAACGAAAAACTTTTTTCCAAAACAAACATGCGATCCTTTTACAAAACAGCGCAAGTTCACCTTAATCTCAACGTCACTACAATCATTTTAACATGCTTTTATCACAACATTTTTTACAACATCTTTTCTTACATTTTTTTTGGCAACAAGAACTTCTTTTCTTTTCAACACACTCTTTCAACACCAAAAAACGAATACACTTTCGTTTTCAAACAACAACTTTTTCTTTACAACATCTTTTCTTACAACCTTTTTCTCTCAACAACTACAATTCTCTCAAAAATCTTTCTTTTACAAACAAAAATATTTACACTTCTTTTCTTTTTTTATTTACTTTATGAAAGAAAAATTTCTCAATCATTACTATACCACTTTTTTTTTTTTTTTTTTTTTTTTCCTTCTATACAACTTCTCCCTCCATTCTTTAAGCATGTATCAAAAAAGCACTAAAAACATATAAGAGGTTACCATGGAGTACCATGGGCGCTTGAGGTGCTAATACCTTCCTCAAGTGCAACTAACCCCCGTACCTAGAATCTCTCTTAAAAAGGTTTTCGAATTTTTCCCCTCCTTTGGAAATGAAAAATAAAACTGTAGTGGGGTATGTCTCAAAAATCCCGCAACAGAAAAATGGCGACTTCACTGGGGACATCCTCCGTAAGAGGGTTGAACCTAACTTATGTGTTTAAATGTTTACAAGCTTTATATATATTGTGGAGGGGTTTTTGAGTGAGATAAGCTTGACCCGAGCTTGAGTTACCTTGAGATAGATTGTGGTAGGATCATAGTGAGTGGGCGGAAGGCAAAACTCCGCACATATCCACATGTGATGTAACCACGCACAATGGAGGGTCATGTTGTGGTATTCATTTCGACGCGAGGTTCGCGTAGATTGTTGCTATGACATTGTATCTGTTAATATTGTGGACCTAGTCACCTTTAACCCACCTTAGCCTTTTTTTTAGGATGTGGTGCGATAGCTAAAGCCGAGAGTAGAAGTCTTGGAATAGTTGACTCCGCGATACCACGCTCAATCGAGACTTTCCCTTGGATGTTTCATTTGGCCATGAGTTTAAGTCGTGGACATTGGCATTCAAGAAGGAAAGTTGATGACGTTGGGATTTTTGTAGAACCCGTGTTACAAAAAGAAGAAAACCAATAGTTCATACATTGTGGGGGGTTCACCTTTCGACTTCAACATCATGATATCTTAACCAACCATGTTTTCCTATGTTTGTGATTGTTGCATCCATTCACGCATTTATGCATCCATGAAAATCATTTTCCCTCGGTTTTTTTCAAAGAGCTCAAAGGACCTTTTTTACAAACCTTACAATGGACCTCAAAAAGGGAAATATCTTCCGGAAATTTCTTTTAACAAAAAGTGGAGGTCCATTATGATTAACACCCGAGAGTTCTTTGAAAAACCAAATTTTCTTTTCTTTCAAAGGGCTTAAAGCAATTCTTTTGTAATCATAGATATGGACCTTGAAAGGAGGCTTACTAAGAGGTATGATTTCAAACGTCCAGATTTGACAAAGCTTAAAGAGTTAGCTCACCATGTGAAGGATTATGAGGGTTTTCGACGCCGCTACGGAAATCTTTTAAGAATTCTTGGCACTAAGGTTGACGAGGGGCTTCTCAATGTTCTCCTTCAGTTCTATGACCCACTTTACCACTGTTTCACCTTTAGGAACTATCAGCTAGTCCCCACTTTGGAAGAGTATGAATGTCATGTGGGTTTGTCAGTGAACGACAAGACGCCTTTCAATGGTTATGAAACTGAGTTGAGTCCTTACGACATCGCAAAAGCTCTATGTTTGGATACACTTGATGTGAAGGGAAATTTGGTCAAGAACGATGGGCGCAAAGGGGTGTGGGCAAAATTCTTATTCCGAGAAGCCTTTCGTTTTGTTGAAGAGAAGAACTCACGTGCTGTCGAGGCTATCTTTGCTCTGCTCATGTACGGATTGGTCCTGTTTCCTGATAAACCTAATTTCATTGATTGTGAGACCATTCGGATCTTTTTGATTGGAAACCCTGTCCCGACCTTACTCGCCGATGCTTATTATGGTATTCATCATAAGGTTTTGAAAGGAAAAGGAGTTGTTGTTTGTTGTGCTCAGCTATTGCAGATTTGGTATGTGTCACATTTGCCTCGATCTTTGGCCATTGAACAGAATCCTGAAAGTCTTAGCTGGTCCAAAAGAATTATGTCTGTCACTGCTGAAGATGTGAAATGGTACAACGATTTTTACCCTAGTAAACTTGTGATCAACAATTGCGGAGATTTTCCTAATGTTCCTCTCATTGGTACTCGAGGAGGAATCACATACAATCCAACGCTCGCCAGGCGTCAGTTTGGGTATCCGATGGCGAAGGCTCCCAACAGCATCTGGTTAGAGGCACATTTTTATACCAATGGAAAGGAAAGTCTGGCCCTCAAAGGACGATTCATGGTTGCTTGGGAGAAGATCCATAGGAAAGACAAAAGGCTGTTAGGAAAGACAAATTGCGTTGCTGGGAAACCATACATGGATTGGCTCGCTGATAGGGTTTTCGAGTTTAAGATGCCTTATGAACTTGAAGCTCCTATCCGTGATGTGGAGTTGCCCTCATCTACAGAACTTATCTTCAAGACTAATGACGAACTCAGGGTGCTGTTAACAAGGATGACAGAAGATAGAGATGCGTGGAAGGCAAAGTTTCTTGAGTCTGAGTGTGAAAAAGACAAATGGAAGGCAATGTATGACAACCTTGATGAGGAAAGGGAAGCTTGGGAGATATCGGATCAGACGAAAGAGGAAGAAATAGCAAACCTGAAGAAGAGGCTCCGAAGCAACTGAGGATTCGACAACAATGCAAGAAAAGGACCATTTGTCTTATTTATGTTTATTTGTAATGTCAATTTGTTATTTGTAATGTTAAGTTGCTATTTATAATGTCAAGTTGTTGGTTGTAAAACTATTATGTCAAATGTACTCTTTTTATTTTCATGTAATTTTTCCTTCTTGGTTGTATTTTTCTAGTCATGTATGTTTCAAACAAGTTGTAATCCTTTTGTTTAATGAATCAAGGTCCTTATTTTGATTACATTCTTTATATTGCTTTAAAGTCCTTTGAGAACCCAAAGTACATAAAATAAAAAATGATTATACTTTTGCATAACATATCATGCATCATTTGCATTCATGATTCGGTTTTCAAGGTTCTGAGTCTCTCGTTCTTAACAGATTCTGGCCCGACGCAGTCGTTACAAGCCAACTCGTACCTATAATACACGCGCCAACTTTAAGAAGAAAATGGAAGGACTTGAACAAGAGAATCAACAGTTGCAAGAACAGGTCACCGCTCTGCAGGCTAGTGTAGCCCAATTGACGGCTATGTTTGAATCTTTGAATGCGGCGGGAGCTATCCCTATTCTGCCTCCTCCAACACAGGGTTTGAATGTCTCTATCCCAGGAAACATCCCGGTCTCAGCTCCATTGGTTTTCGTCAGTCAACCAATGTCCACTGCTCCAATGCTTTTCTCATGGGGTATGCCTGCTAATTTTGGCGAAGAGTCTCATCAGAATCATTCCAATATTCAATTCCAGGCTGTTACCATTCCACAGGTTACAGTTCCTATCCCGCCTCCTGCAATGACTACTGCACCTCTCACTATGAATGTAAGGTCGTTCGAGACAGAACCTATCTACCATGCTAATCGAGCTGAAAGCGTGATATCTGTTGGTCACAATGAAGAAATTCAGAATCAGGTTGACGAAATCCAGCGAGAACTTCGTGCTCTCCGCGGTAAAGAGTTGTTTGGAAAGAATGCTCATGACATGTGCTTAGTTCCAGATGTCGACATGCCTCCTAAATTCAAAATGCCTGACTTTGAGAAATACAAGGGGGATTCTTGCCCACAGAGTCATTTAATCATGTATTCCAGGAAAATGGCTGCGTATACGAGAAAGGACCCGCTGTTAATTCATTGCTTTCAAGATAGTTTGACTGGTGCTGCTCTGAAGTGGTATGTGAGCTTAGATCGTGAGAAGATTCAATCTTTTACTGATGTGTGTGAAGCATTCATGCAACAATATAAATACAATGTTGACTTGGCACCTGATAGAGATCAGCTTCGCTCTCTGTCCCAAAAAGAACGGGAAAGCTTCAAAGAGTATGCTCAGAGGTGGCGCGGACTGGCCGCGCAGGTTAACCCGCCTTTAGATGAAAAAGAGATGACGAAGACGTTCCTGAAAACACTCGACCCATTCTACTTTGATAGGATGATCTCCAGTAACCACCGTGATTTTACTGATGTGGTGGAAACTGGCGTGCGTATGGAAGAAGCGATTAGAGAAGGACGTTTGATGAAAGATGCTTCTGGTTCTGGTGGAAATGGCAAAAGGTACGGTGCTGGATTTGGAA
Source organism: Trifolium dubium (assembly GCA_951804385.1). NCBI lineage: Eukaryota > Viridiplantae > Streptophyta > Magnoliopsida > Fabales > Fabaceae > Trifolium > Trifolium dubium. The sequence continues at coordinate 650,898 of OX638063.1, read as the reverse complement.
AGAAGAAGGAACAAGAAGTGGGCATGGTCGCTCATGGTAGGCCAAGGGGAAATTATTTTCATCAGTCTCAACATCATGTAGCTGCCGTTGCAGCTCCTCTAAATGTCGGCTATCAACAACGGCCACCGAATCAACCACAAAATCATCTACCACAGAATCAAAGACTACAAAATCCACCACAAAATCAACCACAGAACCAACAACCACAAAATCCTAATCGTACTCAAGGACCGCCTAGGTTTGACCCCATTCCTATGAAGTACGCTGAGTTATTGCCCGCATTACTTGCAAACAAATCTGTTCAGCTCAGGCCACCTCCACCAGTGTCTAATCCCTTGCCATACTGGTATAGGGCTGACCTTACTTGTGCATATCACTCGGGAGCACCAGGTCACGATGTCGAGCACTGTTATACCTTGAAGGGTGATGTACAAAGATTGATAATGAACGGCAGGTTGAGATTCAAAGATACAAATCCAAATGTGCAGGCAAATCCACTTCCTCTGCATGGGACTGCCACTATTAACATGGTGCAATGTGATGCAGATTCTTATCGGGTGTTCAATGTTCGACAGATTAAGGAATCCTTGGTGCAAATCCATGTCAATTTTTGCAAGCTATCTCTGTTCCAACATAATCATGCTGCTTGCATGACTTGCCCAAGAAATCCTAGAGGATGTCAGAAGGTGAGGGATGACCTACAGACTTTGTTGAATAAGAGAGAACTAGTTATCACATACAAGAAGAAGGGTGACGGGGAATCTGATGATGAATTTTATTTTGACAGTAGCGAGGATGAAGTGTTTGTGATTATTCCAGAATTTACTGCTCCAAGATGCCTTGAGTTGACATATAACAGCCAAGAGCGCATTGTTGAGCCTTTGGTGATCTGTTTGCCCGGTCCTGTGCCTTACGCTTCTGATAAAGCAATTCCATACAAATACAGTGCTACCATGATGAGGGGTAACGAAGAGGTTCCTATTCCTGCTTTGTCTTCGGTGGCCAATATTGTGGGATCGAGTAAAATGATGAGAAGCGGTCGTGTGCTGCCACCTCCTACCTTGAGAAAGACTGATGCTCCTACAAATGAGCCGTTGGTGGTGGAAAGGCCTGAAGTATGTGTTGATCTTGACAAGGGTAAGACCAGTGTTAGTTCCGATGCTGATGAAATGTTGAAGTTGATAAAGAAGAGCGAGTACAAGATTGTTGATCAGTTGATTCAAACGCCTGCCAAAATCTCTATTTTGTCCCTCCTGCTGAACTCCGAAGCTCATAGAGACGCTCTGATGAAAGTGCTCGACCAGGCTTATGTTGATCACGATGTGACAGTTGGCCGTTTTGACGGCATTGTGGGAAATATCACTGCTTGTAACAATCTGAGTTTCAGTGATGAAGACCTTCCCGTTGAGGGGAGAAGCCACAACCTTGCTTTGCACATATCCGTGAATTGCCAATCTGATGCTTTATCCAATGTGCTTGTTGATACCGGCTCATCTCTGAATGTAATGCCGAAGACTACTCTTGACCAGCTGAGTTATAAAGGTGCTCCGATGCGGCGAAGTGGTTTGGTTGTCAAAGCTTTCGATGGAACGAGGAAGACGGTGATGGGTGAGGTTGATTTGCCCATTACCATTGGACCAAATACTTTTCAGATTACTTTCCAAGTTATGGATGTCAATGCTGCTTACAGTTGTTTATTAGGGCGCCCTTGGATTCATGATGCGGGTGCTGTGACTTCGACTTTGCACCAAAAGCTGAAGTTTGAAAAGAATGGCAAGATCGTAACTGTGTGTGGCGAGCAAGCTCTGTTGGTAAGCCAACTATCATCATACTCCTGTATCAGTGGTAGCATTGTGGATGGAACCCTATTCCAAGGTCTAACTATTGATGAAGGAACAAATGATAGGAGGGGTAGTGTGTGTATGGCCTCCTTGAAGGATGCACAACAGGTGCTATCTAATGAATCTACTACAGGCTGGGGCAAGTTGGTTGAATTGCCAGAAAACAAGAACCGAGAAGGTCTAGGGTTTGGCTCGATTGGTAAGGGTCCTGAATCTTCTAATATTGTCAAACCTCTTAAAGATATGTTCAAGAGTGCTGGTTTCATCTACCCAAATGTTTCAGATGAGAAGGTGAATGCCGTGATTGATGAAGAGCCCGAGGAAATTGCTGACTTGATGGAGCGTGGAGGAATCTGCTGCAATTGGAGTGTTGTGGATGCTCCTTCTGTTGTATCTCGTTCTGAGTAATGTCTTGTCGTTGTTTTCTTTTTCAAAATCTTTCATTCTGCCCAAGATGAAAGCACGCATTGTTTTAGGGCCTACGTTTAAGAAATAAATATTCCTATCGCTATGCCCAAAGCGAAGGTAAAACAATTGTCGGGCTTTATTTTAATGAAATCATCAATAATAAAGAATTATTCAGTATCCACTTTATTCGTACATTAACTTTTATTGCTTTCTGCTTTTTTCTGGAATATGGTAACACAAAGAACATAACAATACATCTTTTTTTTTTAAAAAAAAATATGATAAAATAAAAAATCTGCATATGCTCATTCTTTTATATTTGTTTTCTAAAAATCAAGCATAAATCATAATTGCAGATTAATTGTTGATGAACCCGTTGAACACAATGAACCTACGCCCTCTCCCAACTTTGAATTCCCTGTGTTTGAAGCTGAAGAGGAGATTGAGGATGACATTCCTGATGAGATTACCCGGTTACTTGAGCACGAAGAAAGAACCATTCAGCCTCATGAAGAGCCTACAGAAGTAGTTAATCTGGGTACTGAAGAAGATAAGAAAGAAGTCAAGATTGGTGCATTGTTGGATGCTAGTGTCAAAGACAGATTGATAGAACTTCTCAGAGAATACATGGAAGTGTTTGCTTGGTCTTATCAAGATATGCCAGGTTTGGACACCAGTATTGTGGAGCACCATTTGCCGTTGAAGCCTGAATGTCCGCCGGTTAAGCAGAAATTGAGAAGAACACATCCTGATATGGCGATTAAGATAAAAGAAGAGGTTCAGAAACAGATTGATGCGGGTTTCCTGATTACATCGGAGTATCCTCAGTGGTTGGCCAACATAGTACCAGTTCCGAAGAAAGATGGTAAGGTCAGAATGTGTGTTGATTACAGAGATTTAAACAAAGCAAGTCCGAAGGATGATTTTCCTTTGCCTCACATTGATATGCTGGTTGACAATACAGCAAAGTTCAAAGTTTTCTCCTTCATGGATGGTTTCTCAGGTTACAATCAGATACGGATGGCTCAAGAAGATAGAGAGAAGACTTCTTTTATTACACCATGGGGGACTTTCTGTTACAAAGTAATGCCTTTTGGTCTGAAAAATGCCGGTGCTACATATCAAAGAGCAATGACAACTCTGTTCCACGATATGATGCACAAAGAGATCGAGGTTTATGTTGATGACATGATTGCCAAGTCCAGCACTGAAGAAGAACATGTTGATAATCTTCTGAAATTGTTCCAACGGTTAAAGAAATACAAGCTTCGTTTGAATCCCAACAAATGCACTTTCGGTGTTCGATCCGGAAAACTCTTGGGATTTGTGGTTAGTCAGAAAGGTATTGAGGTGGATCCTAGCAAAGTGAAAGCCATTCGTGAAATGCCTGCACCAAGAACTGAAAAGCAAGTAAGAGGGTTCCTTGGTCGATTGAATTACATATCCAGATTTATTTCTCACATGACTGCTACCTGTGGACCAATATTCAAACTTCTCCGAAAAGACCAAGGAGTGGTGTGGACGGAAGATTGTCAGAAGGCTTTTGACAGCATTAAAGATTATCTCTTGGAACCTCCTATCCTGATTCCTCCTGTTGAAGGAAGGCCTTTGATCATGTACCTGACTGTGTTAGAAGATTCCATGGGTTGTGTGCTTGGACAACAGGATGAGACTGGTAAGAAGGAACATGTTATTTATTATCTGAGTAAGAAGTTTACAGACTGTGAATCTCGCTACTCCATGCTTGAGAAGACTTGTTGTGCTTTGGCTTGGGCTGCTAAACGTCTCCGCCAGTATATGATTAATCACACTACTTGGTTGATATCTAAAATGGATCCAATCAAGTATATTTTTGAGAAACCCGCTTTGACAGGGAGGATTGCACGCTGGCAGATGTTGTTATCTGAGTATGACATTGAATACCGCACTCAGAAAGCAATAAAAGGAAGTATTCTTGCTGATCATTTGGCACACCAGCCAATTGATGATTATCAGTCTCTCAAGTTTGATTTTCCTGATGAAGATGTCATGTACCTGAAAATGAAAGATTGTGATGAACCATTGTTTGGAGAAGGCCCTGATCCTGAATCCAGATGGGGTTTGGTCTTTGACGGAGCTGTCAACGTTTATGGCAATGGAATTGGTGCAGTTCTTATTGCTCCTATGGGTAATCATATTCCATTCACTGCCAGGTTACTCTTTGATTGTACAAACAACATGGCAGAGTACGAAGCGTGTATTATGGGTATTGAAGAAGCTATTGATTTGAGGATCAAAATCCTTGACATCTATGGAGATTCAGCTCTTGTAGTTAATCAGATCAAAGGAGAATGGGAGACTCGCCACCCTGGCTTGATTCCATACAGAGATTATGCAAGACGCTTGTTGACTTTCTTTAACAAAGTTGAATTACATCACATTCCTCGTGATGAGAATCAGATGGCAGATGCTCTTGCTACTTTATCATCCATGTTCCAAGTGAATCGGTGGAATGACTTGCCTCGTGTCAATATTACTCGCCTTGAGAGGCCTGCGTATGTGTTCACAATTGAAGAAGCGGTTGATGATAAGCCGTGGTTTTATGATATTAAGAATTTCCTACAACATCAAGAGTACCCGCCTGGGGCATCTAGAAAAGACAGGAAAACTCTGAGAAGGTTGTCTGGCAGTTTCTTTCTGAATGGCGATGTCCTTTACAAGAGAAATTTTGATATGGTTTTGCTTCGGTGTGTGGACAAGCGTGAAGCCGACCAACTAATGTATGAAGTGCACGAAGGATCCTTTGGTACCCATGCCAATGGACATGCTATGGCTAAGAAGATGTTGAGAGCAGGTTACTATTGGATGACAATGGAATCTGACTGTTGCAAATATGTGAGAAAATGTCATAAGTGTCAGATTTATGCTGATAAAATACATGTGCCACCGACTCTGTTGAATGTTATGTCTTCTCCTTGGCCATTCTCTATGTGGGGGATCGATATGATCGGAATGATTGAACCAAAAGCTTCGAATGGTCATCGTTTCATTTTAGTGGCTATTGACTACTTCACCAAGTGGGTTGAAGCGGCTTCCTATGCTAATGTTACAAAGCAAGTGGTTGTCAGATTTATCAAGAATCAGATCATTTGTCGATACGGTATTCCAAGCAGAATCATCACTGATAATGGATCGAACTTGAACAACAAGATGATGAAAGAGCTGTGCGACGAGTTCAAGATTGAGCATCACAACTCTTCTCCTTACAGGCCTAAGATGAACGGTGCTGTTGAAGCTGCAAACAAGAATATCAAGAAGATTGTGCAGAAAATGGTTGTCACTTACAAAGACTGGCACGAGATGTTGCCTTTTGCTTTATACGGATACCGCACTTCAGTTCGCACATCGACTGGGGCAACTCCATTTTCTTTGGTATACGGTATGGAAGCAGTACTCCCCGTAGAGGTTGAGATCCCGTCAATGAGAGTTTTGATGGAAGCAAAGTTGACAGAGGCTGAATGGTGTCAGACCCGGTACGATCAGCTGAATATGATTGAAGAGAAGCGCATGACTGCTTTGTGTCACGGACAGTTATATCAGAACAGGATGAAACAAGCTTTTGACAAGAAAGTTCGTCCTAGAGAGTTCAAAGAAGGAGATCTTGTGCTCAAGAAGGTTTTGTCTTTTCAACCTGATGCTAGGGGCAAGTGGACTCCTAATTATGAAGGCCCATATGTTGTCAAGAAAGCTTTTTCTGGTGGCGCCATGATTCTTACAAACATGGATGGTGATGAACTCCCTCGTCCAGTGAATGCAGATGCAGTCAAGAAGTACTTTGTCTAAAGAAAAAAAAAGTGTATATAGCTCGTCAAGCTGAAAACCTGAAAGGGCGGCTTAGTCAAAAAAGAGGGCGTCTTGGTGGATCGAAAACCCGAAAGGGCGGTTCATACAAAAATGAGACAAAAAAAAGAAATATGCACTTCCCGGTAGATCGAAAACCTGAAAAGGCGGTCTAGGCAAAAGTTAGGGAAACAAGACAAAGTAACTGCATTCACTTGAGTTCGATCACTTGGGGCATGTGTTTGCTGATGAAGAAGTTGTGATTAGAACCATCTGTACTTGGAAGCTGAAGACACAGTGGAATTCAAAAGTTGTTAGGGAGAATAGATTTATTGTGTTCAATGTACCCTTTCCATATTAATTACCAATTCCAACTTTGTAACGATCCATGGAGTTACGCTATTGGCGGACTACCATTCTGATACATGAAATTGAGCCTCGTTCTCATTGTTTGGATGTCATTTTTCTAGTCTTACAAAATTTCTTTATATTTTGATGATTTCAATTAAAATAAAAAGGACATATTTCAAAAAATATACATATACTTTTAAAATAAAAAATAAATAAATGCGCTTTTGATTAAAGATGACGACAAGCATTTTCTTTAGAGCGAATACAAAAAGAAGGAATAATTGCTGAAAGGAGGATACACCCCCTATGAAAGTTGACAATGTTGTACAGTCAAGTTTAGTATACAGATCGTTTCGGATTGAACGATCATTCCCCAGAGAAGTTGTTCCTTCCCAAGAAGAGTTCTCTTGCTTTATCTACAATAACATCTACACTTTGTCGAGATATCCTGAGCAGTGATGCGACTTTGGCTTGTGTTTCCGGTTTGGTCACTTTGTCTGTCCATCAAAAGATATACACATACATTCATAACATACATACATTCATACATATCATTTACATGTTTTACAAACATTTACATCATTCATACATTACTACATCATTTTACAAACTTCTGTCTTATTTTGTCTTGTCTGTGTCTACAAAATAGAGTCGGGATGGACATGTTATTCTTTCCAATTAGAGTGTTAGCTTAGGCAGATAAGTGTACATCTCTCCTGTTTCAAAATTCCCCACTAGACTCCTCTCTTGTGGATGATGGTTGTTTCAGTTTTTCCTATAACAAAAGGAAAATCTCAGTTGAACTTATTCATCAACTGAACACAAAGTCTTTTTCAATGTTTCCCTCCGGTTTGTTCCCGGATTGAACACCAATTCAAAGCAACAAGTGACAAGTTTCCACACAAGAAGCTTGTATTTTATCAGATACACTTTGCAATTCCTCATGTGGCTTTATCCCCAGTGAACCTTATCAATACATTACACAAAAGATCACACAAATCTTTTCTCTCTACAAATACATACACTTATACAGTTTAATCAGCTCAAATCACTGTTCGAAACACTCGTCAGAATCACTTTCTTTCAGAGAATCATGTTACTAGTGGGTGACATGTAGAGATTGTCTTTTATCTGCATTCCGTCTATTTGCAAGGCGGTGGACAATTCTCTTATTCTCTATAAACATTGTCTTTTATCTGCAAGCTGTCTCTTTGTAAGGCGGTGGACAATGTTCTTATTCTTTATAGAGGTCGTCTTCTATCTGCAAGCTGTCTCTTCGTAAGGCAGTGGACGATACTCTTATTCTCAGTAAATGTTGTCTTTTATCTGCAAGCTGTCTCTTTGTAAGGCGGTGGACAATGTTCCTGTTCTCAGTAAATGTTGTCTTTTATCTGCAAGCTGTCTCTTTGTAAGGCGGTGGACAATGTTCCTGTTCTCTGTTAACGTTGTCTTTTATCTGCAAGCTGTCTCTTTGTAAGGCGGTGGACAATGTTCTTATTCTTTATAGAGGTCGTCTTTTATCTGCAAGCTGTCTCTTTGTAAGGCGGTGGACGATGCTCTTATTCTCGGTAAACGTTGTCTTTTATCTGCAAGCCGTCACTTTGCAAGGCGGTGGACAATGTTCCTGTTCTCTGTTAACGTTGTCTTTTATCTGCAAGCTGTCTCTTTGTAAGGCGGTGGACAATGTTCTTATTCTTTATAGAGGTCGTCTTTTATCTGCAAGTTGTCTCTTCGTAAGGCAGTGGACGATACTCTTATTCTCAGTAAATGTTGTCTTTTATCTGCAAGCCGTCACTTTGCAAGGCGGTGGACAATGTTCCTGTTCTCTGTTAACGTTGTCTTTTATCTGCAAGCTGTCTCTTTGTAAGGCGGTGGACAATGTTCTTATTCTTTATAGAGGTCGTCTTTTATCTGCAAGCTGTCTCTTTGTAAGGCGGTGGACGATGCTCTTATTCTCTATAAACGTTGTCTTTTATCTGCAATCCGTCTCTTTGTAAGACGGTGGACAATGTTCTTTTCACATTACTGTCATCCACATGATAGTAAGTAATATTTTCCCTAGTATTTTACTCTGTTCCCCAGTGGAGTTCGTTCTCCCAATGGACTTTGGGCGCATCTTGTTATTTTTCCAATCGGGCCATGTTATGTTCTTCCCCTGTGGAGTCCTAACTATGTCTTCTTCCTTTGTCTGTCTTTTACAACATTCATACAAAAAAATTCAAAATCATCATCTGCATCTTGCGTACATTTGCATCATATGCATTGTTAGAGGATTCGAGGTCCAAAAATGGCGCATATCATATATTTAAGTCTCTTCAATCCCGTCTAGACAAAGATTTTAATCTTCATCTCTCCGGGTGAAGAAACTTAAATAGGGGCAGCTGTTGTACCCCAATTTTGGACCTCAAATCTATTTTCTTTTTCATTATGTTAAAATACTAAAAAATATCTTATATTTATATATCATCGCATTCATTCATTTTCGCCGTAATATTTACGTTTGTTTTGTTATTTAAAAGTTGTTCATCGTATTTTCGTCGTCGCACTTTTATTTCCGTTTTATATTATTGATTATCATTATTGCTTTTATTTTTTATTATTACATTTTTACTAACATTTTTTTTCTTTTTACTATTACCTTATCTACTATTTACATTATTGTTATTATTATTATTATTATTATTATTATGTTATCAAAAAAAAAAAACAAAAAAAGAAAGGAACAACTCTAACAGAGCGCCCCTTCCATTCCATGTTTTGAGCTTCTTTTATGTCCAACCTTTTTTCAAATTAAATAAAAGTATGGTCACTATCACTCACTCCTCTTTGTTCAACTTTTTTCAAAAAAAGGGCCAAAGTTTTACCAATAACACAGTTAAACAAAAAGTATGGTCACCTATTTCCTCTTTGATCTTTGCAAAACCAAATTTTCTTCTAAAGCACACAACAATCTACTTCACCAATTACTCAATGGACTCAAAGACTCATCCATTGGCTCTATAACTTGAACAAAAAATCAGTAAATGGGAGGAGAAAACACTACCTAGCCACCACCCACCTCTCTCTCAACTCAAACAAAATCAAAAAATGTGAAATGGGAGAAAAAGGAAAAGGGACGGAGGCAGTAGCTTAAACAACAACAACATTTCTCCTTCATTTTTCCATGAATCTTCCTCTTCATTCCCTCTTCATCATTCAATCTATTTCACACCGTCATCACCAAACAACAAATCTCTCAATAATCCCATTCCATTCACTACAAATTCATTCTATCAACACAAAACACCCACAAAATCAAATCAAAAAGTAAAAAAAATCATCATCATCTTCATCATATTTCAACTTCACTCAAAATTCCAAACATAAGCATAACTCTCACCAAATCAAATTTCATTCATTACACCAGCTTCACACCATTCCCAGAAACACAAAAACAACTACAAAACCACATCAAACACAACAACAATCATCAACAAACACCATAAAAAATACCAAATTCGAGCTCCCTTTTTAGCCCATTTTTTCAACTTCATTCAAGAACCAAATCAAACAAAACTCATACAAACTTTAATCAAACTCATTCCTAATCAATCTACCATCATCAAAACACATTCAAACACTCAAAACAACCACAAATCACCATAAAAAAACACTCAAAAACACCAAACCCGAAACCCCCTTTTGGAGGGTTTTTGAAGTTTCCATTTCATTCAATCTTGGTCAAAGCTCGGTTCTATTGGTTCCAATGGCTTCCAATACATCTCAGTAGAAGGGAACAACACGGAATCGTGAAGTAATCGAGCCACAAAGCGTCTAACTCGAGCACTTTTTGGGGGCAAATTTGAGGTAAGTGTTTCGACCTCCATATACATCCATTTCGCACGATTTTTGTTTCTGTGAACTCATGACATGGTGTATTATGTTTTCCTTTAAGCACTTTCTCTTAGTTTTGCATGAATCTCATTTTCCATTTTTTGGGTTTGAACTTTGTGCCTGCGTTTCTTACCATATATTGCTCTATTGTGAAAAATAATTGCATATTCATGATCTATGTGAAAAATCCTATGAAATAGAATATTCATTTGCTTGATTTGGTGTTTGTTTGAGTTTTGTGTTTTGAAGCTTAAATCCATGGTTCTTGTTGTCCGTACTGTTATTGTTATTCATGAGGAAGAAGAGAAACTTCCTCCGCCACGTGTCAGCACACGGTTGGCCACTTTTTTTGTTTGTTTTTGTTTTCTAGTTAATGGGTTTGTGACCGGGTCTGGGTTGACCCATGGGGTCAAACCGACCCGGTCCGGTTTAAATAGGTTCTGGGCTTGTTCTCTGGACCTTTGTTTGTTTGCTGATTATTTTGGTTTTTTTAGTTTACACCCCCTTTTTCTACTGCTGCAGCTCTTTCTCTTTTATTTTATTTATCTAGCTTATACAATAAGTGCTTATTTGAGACAATAGATTATTTAAGTTTATTGAGCTCAAATTTAACACTAGTATTCAAGAATTTTAAATCCCAAAAAAATATGTATGAGTTCATTATTTTTCTTGTGAAATTGCTAAGCTCAAGTATTAATACTAAAAAAATTGAAAAAAACTTCTAAGTTCAAAAAAACTTTTCTCTAATAAAAAAAAACTTTCTTTCTAACTATTTACTATTTAATGTCAAAATAAAATTGTTTGTTTATTTGTAATGACTTCACTTTTTCTTTCAATTAGTTACTTAGAATAAAAAATATAAAAACAACAAAAATGCTAGAAACTTTAATGTGCCATGATTGATTTTTTTAATTTTTTATTTTAAATTGTGATGATTGATTATATGATTATGTTTTTGTTAATTTCATTTTATGAAAAATATATAACATGCTTTTATTAAAAATATTCATGCATACATGCATTTAAAATCTTACATTTTTTTTTGCACTACATCACATTATGCATTTTTAGTCACATAACTTTTTTTACACTTCTACATTACATTGCGTCATAATCTACATTTTGCATTTCACATGACATTTGACACTAATTTTGCATCACACTACAATTTCACACTACAATTTCACTTTACAATTTTACTCCACATTTTTCCTACATGCATACATGCATTGCATTTAGATTAGGACAATGCATCATTTTAAAAATGCATGTTAGAGACAATATTTTATTTTTTATAAAATCATTGAGCTCTAACAATTGGCATTAATAGTGAAGGGCCTTTTGGCCTAAATTCATTCTCTTCAAAATAAAATAAAAACTTTTCTTTTGTTAAATAAAATGTTTTTGCTTGTGTGTGTTAATTAGGATCGTTTGTTGTTGTGAATGACTTTTGAAAGTGGTATTATCATGTTTTCACCTCCGACACCTTTTTACACACACCTCACTTTTAATTCGAGTACTATATTTTGCTATGTTTGGTTCTTCTCCTATGTGCATTTCATTAGCATATTTATTTCTCCGCACTTGCATTTTACTTTTTTTGCATTGTTATTTATTTATTTATTTATTTTATCTTTTATTATTATTTATTCATTTGATTCGATATGGTTGTAAATATTAATTATTCAATTGGGTTGTAATAGCGTAGGACTTTATTTATCGCTTTTTACTGCTTTCTAGTTCACACATCACACACAACGCCAAAAAATTCATTTCCAAAGGAGAGGGCTCGTAATTGATTTTAAATTGATTACGAGACTTCTTTGAAACGAAAAACTTTTTTCCAAAACAAACATGCGATCCTTTTACAAAACAGCGCAAGTTCACCTTAATCTCAACGTCACTACAATCATTTTAACATGCTTTTATCACAACATTTTTTACAACATCTTTTCTTACATTTTTTTTGGCAACAAGAACTTCTTTTCTTTTCAACACACTCTTTCAACACCAAAAAACGAATACACTTTCGTTTTCAAACAACAACTTTTTCTTTACAACATCTTTTCTTACAACCTTTTTCTCTCAACAACTACAATTCTCTCAAAAATCTTTCTTTTACAAACAAAAATATTTACACTTCTTTTCTTTTTTTATTTACTTTATGAAAGAAAAATTTCTCAATCATTACTATACCACTTTTTTTTTTTTTTTTTTTTTTTTCCTTCTATACAACTTCTCCCTCCATTCTTTAAGCATGTATCAAAAAAGCACTAAAAACATATAAGAGGTTACCATGGAGTACCATGGGCGCTTGAGGTGCTAATACCTTCCTCAAGTGCAACTAACCCCCGTACCTAGAATCTCTCTTAAAAAGGTTTTCGAATTTTTCCCCTCCTTTGGAAATGAAAAATAAAACTGTAGTGGGGTATGTCTCAAAAATCCCGCAACAGAGTCGACTTAAGGACCAAGTCTCATTGTTCAAACACATCAAATTTCGGTGTCTCCAAGACCACTAAACAACGGCCGAGAAAGTGAGAGCGTGTGCACGTGTGGTATTCTACTTCAGCCAGTCATACGCATCCATGTTTGAGAAGAAATCCGGATTATTGAAACCAAAGTGATTCCAAAGGCAATGGGAGTGCTCGCAGTCCCGAATGCAATGAAGAAAAGTTTCATCTTGAAGGCCACATCGAGTGCAGGTGACTGAAGGACTCATCTTGCGGTGGTTGAGTAAAGAGAGGGTTGGCGTAGAGTTGTGACAAGCCAACCAAAAGAAGAATTTGATCTTTTCTGGGAGTTGAAGCTTCCATATCCAAGACCAAGTGTGTAGAGGGTTATCAGACAGTATCGGGTCTTTCCGAGAGAGTAGACAATTATAGTCACTTTTAGTAGTGTAAGTGCCATTTTTGTTGTTAGCCCAAATGAAGGTGTCTTCGATAGAGTCGTTGAACCTGAGGTTGGTGTTGTCAATGACTTCAGAAATCAACGGAGGGAGCTGGGTGTAGAGACAACGGGTATGCGGGTTTCCTGTAGAGAGCACATCTTTTACCGAAAGTTGCAGATCATGTATATCCATATAAGGGACAAGTGAACTAAGATGGCCGAAATCGGTCCAAGGAGTGTACCAAAAGGAGGAGGATCCCGAACCTGCACGCCACAAAAATCCGTCTTTGAGGACATTTTTTGCTCTAATAATAGAGGACCAAGTTGGGGAGCCACTAGGGGGTTATTGGAGAAGAGGAAATTTGGTCTTGCAGTATATTTGCTAGAGAGGAGGTCAACCCATAGCTTACTTGAAGATTGCACCATATCCTAGACCAGCTTTCCCAATAGAGAGATATTTGCATCCCGAGCTGGTCGGACACCCAAACCACCAAGTTGTTTAGGGCGAGATATTTTATTCCATCCCACTAAGTGGATACCTTTGTTATTGGAGTCCCTCCAAGTAAAATTGCGAGTGGTCTGATCTATGCTTTCACAGATGCTTTGAGGGAGCCAAGCAATTTGCATGTAGTAGGAGGGGATTGAAGAGAGGACAGAAGAAGCTAGCGTCAAGCGACCTGGTTTGTTTAGCAGCTTGTTTTTCCAAGAAGCAAGTCGTGAATGCATCTTGTCGATAATGAAATGGAAATCGCTTCTTTTGGCTCTCCCTTTGAGGATTGGGAAGCCTAGATACTTTTCTAGGGATGTGGTGCTTCGGATACCAGTGATGGACGTAAGTTTGTTGATCTTAGTCTGAGGGATACCTGCGGAGTAAAAGGCTCGGGATTTTGACAAGTTGATCTTCAAACCTGAAGCGCGACCGAAACGGGTAAGGAGGTCAGTAACAACTCGTAATTGAGAGCTTTTGGCTGTGGTGAAGAGGAGAACATCATCTGCAAATATGAGGTGTGATAATCGGGGTCCGTTGACAGAGATGTGGATGGAGGTTAAATATGTATTTAGAGGGTCTTTAAGTTTTACATTTAGGTCTTTAATTTTTTAGGTAACAAATATATAGGACTCTTAAATTTCAAATTTATTGCACTATTGGCCTTAAGTCATTCTCCATTTTAAAATCATTGAAGTAATTTAGTGAGATGATAGTGAACATTGCGTTTTAATTTCAAAATAACAATAAAATATCTACAACTAAGCTATTTAATTACTACTATATTATATTATTGATTTTTTTTTTGGTACAAATATTATTGGAATTTATTTAATTAATATTTAACAATAATGTCTCTATATATATATAAAAAAAAATTGACGTAAAAAAATTATAACAATGTCTCTTGTTATAAAAAAATTATAACAAAAGTCTCTCTGAAGCACATAGAAAGATCATTTTAATTTTTCTTTATGCTTCAATGTTTCAACTGATTTAATAAATATTATAATTTGTCAAAGTTGAAGGCTTGAAGCATTAAGCTTAAATTTTTTTGATAATTCTATTTTTTTTCTCAATTATTATCACACATTGGTCATTTTGCAATTTTGCAGGATACTGATGTAATGTGGTTAAGAAATCCATTTAAAAAGTTGAGTAGAAATGAGACTGAAGATCTTCAAATTAGCACAGACGAATACCTAGGTAACCCTTGGTCAGAAAAAAATCCAATCAATACTGGATTTTTCTTTGTGAGGTCAAACAACAAGACCATATCATTGTTTGAAACATGGTACGGAAAGAAGGACAATTCCACAAGCAAAAAGGAGCAAGATGTACTTTTTGACCTCATTGAAAGTGGTATTATTGGACATTTAGGACTCAAGGTTAGGTTCTTGGATACCCTCTATTTTAGTGGATTTTGTCAAGATAGTAAAGATTTAAAGGCAGTAACAACTGTGCATGCCAATTGTTGTCGAAGCATCACTGCAAAGGTGGCTGATTTGAAAAAAACTCTTCATGATTGGAAGCAATTTAGAAGGTTAGAGGGTAACTCTACAACAAATAATTTTCATTGGACAAGTCATGAGTGGTGTGTGAAGTCTTGGAAATGACATGATAATAACAATGGATTATTAATAGTAGTTTATATATATACTCTTTAGAAAGTGTGAACAAAATGACTCCTCCTACTATGAAATGGTAAAGTAATAATAATATTTATGTGTGTACGCATTCTCTTTTGTGTAAAATATAAAAAAAATAAAAAAATATAGACATTTAATCGAAGATATTATAATAAATTAAATCTTGAATTATTTTTAAGAATGATGTGTTGATCCAATTAAAAATAAGCTAACGTAACCATTGTGTTAGTTTTATTTGGTAATTATCAAGGACAGATTCATAAATTTTAAGTTGCATAAACATATATGATAGGTATAAATTTGTAGAAGTAAATATAGTGTAAGTCATATATAATTTGAGAATTTTTTTTGTCAAGTAGTTTGTTGGTTAAAATTTCATCTTTTAGAAGTAAATAAATTAGTATACCAAAATTTAAATTCAGGTCTCAATATATTACAGACAGTGTCTCTATCAACTGATCTAAACTCACAAGAACATAATCCATAAATTTTACCGTGAACCATTCTTTATAGTTTAATTTGTTTTATATATTAAATATCGATATTTTTTTTCATAACTAAGTGAAGACCCCTCAAAGTGTTGGTAGTGATTGGTCTTAGAGGTATGTACCTCGTAATTATTATCTTCATTTTAACTTTAATTAGCATATGAGTGGTTGGTATTTAGATGCAACCTGAGAATACATTTTATTAAGGAGATTTTTTTAGGATCTCTTAAGTTTATGACTAACCACTTAACAACTAATATATATCATAGATTCTTCATCTCTAAAAGTAACGTGGTGTGGCTGCACAATTAATGATATATAGTTTGTTTTTTTATTATATTGTGTAAATCTAAATTTCAGGAAATTTGGTTGTGCTTAGCTTATATAGTTAGTTACATGTGCGCTAGAAAACAGAATCTCAGGAATTGGTTGTGCAACTTGTGCTTATCTCGTATAGATGATACGGAACAATTTTAGATTGGTATCTACAAAAATAAATATACAAACAAAACTAAATAATATTATACTTGTTCTTGAACAACACAACACAACACAAGATGATGAGTACTATGGTGAGAAAGCAACGCAGGGGTTCCGATGCAGTAGCAAATAAGTCAGTGTTCCTCCCCATGGAACTCATCATCACCCAAATCCTACCTCATCTTAGCGTCAAATCCATCCTCCGATTCAAATGTGTCACCAAGTTATGGAACAATCTCACTTCTGATTCATACTTTGTTCATAAACATCTTAAGTTTTCGTCACGAAACCCACACATCACTTTTTCTTGGCGTCAAAATTCTACCAAGCATGTCCTACCCATCCCCGTGCATCGTTTACTCAAAGATGCATCCGCCATTGTTTCCGCCGATGATTTATATTTATATCGTGTAAAGAACCCTTCCTGGTTGGTTGGTTCATGTAACGGATTGCTTTGTTTTCAATGTTGGAAATCTTATGCACTTGCACTGTTTGGTTATAACCCCTTCCAAGATGCAGAACCTTTCAAGTATTTGTTCCATACCTACAACCCTGCCACAAGAACAAGGTCTCAAATATTTGAGTTCACGTTTGGCATCGATTTTAAATTCGCATTTGGTTATGATGCTTCAACAACAACTTATAAAATTGTAGCGTTTCGTGCTAAAGTAAATTGCAGCGAGGTTAAAGTTTTCAATCTATGTGATAAAAATAATTGTTGGAGAAATATTCAGGAATTTCCCATGGTTCCTCCTAATAGGTTGGATTTGTTGGATCATTTTTATACGTTCCCAAAATTTGATGGAGGCGGCGTGCATTTCTGTGGCACCATTAATTGGTTGGCTTGGGACAAGTCTATCACTATTGTCATTGTTTCGCTCGACCTTTCCACGGAGACATACAAACAGTTTCGGCTGCCACCACTCGGTTATTATGATCATTATTTACAAATTTCTCAGCCGATTCTTAGGGTTCTAATGGACTCTCTCTTTTTTTCTCATGAGGATTCCAACAAAACTGAATTTATTTTATGGAAGATGAAGGAGTATGGAGTTGAAGAGTCTTGGACTCAATTATTTAAAATCAATTACCAAAATCTTGCAATGCAAGGTTTACATTATGAATTGGTCTTGTTCAAAACACATTATCAATTGGATTGCCTTTATGTAAATGGTGATATCGTAATTTTGTCAAGTACATGTTGCAAACAAGCATTTTTCTATAATTTAAAGGATAAAACAATAGTTAAGATTAAAAGTAAAAGTAAAGATGCCATACATTGGTTCCCTGACTCAAAGGATCATGTAGAAAGTTTGGTTTCTGTTCATTGAGAGTAAGTTTATCTTTGAATTTATGTTGATTCATTGTTTATGTATCCTTGTCATTATGCACTGATTAATAGATTGTGTGAATTATTATAGCTAATTGATTATATATTGGCCAATGATAATGGTTAGACAGCCTACTATAGATTGAATTAATTTGTTTTTATTTTTATATTGATGATGATGATGATGATATAAGATAATATTGAGTTTTTTCAAGGTACGTAACTGGCTATAAAGCTCGGACACTTCTCGAAATAGGTGTGTGCCGGTGTCGGACACCGACATTTACATTGAAATATATCATTTTTTCAAAAAAAAATTATATGTCAATGTCCGTGTCGTGTTCCATGTCTGTGTTCGGGCTTCATAGGCTAGAACTTGATTCTCCCAAAATGAAATTTATTATCTGAGAAATATTCTAGTAGAAAAATTGAAAGATAAATGAGCCAGTACTTGATTTATGTGTTTTGCTTTGGTTTCCTCATACAGTCATAAAGTTCCTTCCATGTACTCTCAACATTATTGTTTTGTTGGTGCTTATTGCTACTTATGTCAAGACATTTTTTTTTTTTTAAGCGTTACTTATGTCAAGACATTATTTATGGTTATGTGCATAAATTCACTCATGAGCATTACGAATACACATTTTACTTTTTTGTATTAATATTTTGCTTTTTCACTTGTACTCTAATATGATTTTTTTTATTACTATCAGAGCTGCAACCCAACTCCATGCACCTTGGTAATCATTGACGATACATGGAAGTATGGTAGGAAAGTCTCGGGCGTATGGAAGAGGAAAAGCATTTTACATCATATGATGCGGAAAAACTATGTAACCTTGTTAAATTATGTAATTTTTGAAAGCGATTCTCAATCGTTGGTTAAGTTCATTACATCGCGTATAACACTAGCCGTGGATATTCTGAATTTTGTAACATTAGTGCTAGGATTAGAGGTTCTCTAGCTAGTTTGTCAAACTTTGAGATTAAATTTGTTAGGCGGCAAGCGAATAGGTTGCTCACACTTTAGCTAGGGCGGCTATTTCTTAGTCTTGTCACCGTTTCTTTGATTATGTACCTCCTTGTATCGCTACTTTGATTAATAATGAAAGGTGTTAAGCTTGTTGGTTTCAAAAAAAAATAAAAAATTCTTGGAAGTAGGAAATAGTTTTTGTAGATGTTATTTATTGGGGGCCTTAGCATTTGATCTTTGTGCAAGAAGCCACTCACTTGGATCTTGAATTATTTTGATGTTTATATATGATATTTCAAACTTAAAAATCAGTTTATGTAAATATTTGACGTTTTCGTGTGTTGAAGTTCCTACACAATTACAATTTCATGGCAAATACTGTATGCATCATGCATGTGCTGTGACACAGCAGAAACAGGGCCAGGTCAAGGGCACCTCTAGAGCTTACAAGCATCCGTAGGGTTAGTTGTTCTTTTGCATCTCACAGAAGAAGAAGATTATTGGAAGGTTCTTCAAATAAAGACAGCAACATTAAGTTTTCAACACTAATCACAAATGTCCAATTATTTGCATTGTTCAAAATAAGATGAAATGCATTTTTTCAAATGTTTGGGTTCAAATAGTAAGCTAAGCCTTTCTTCTTTTGAATTTTTATTGCATGCGCTTCTCATTCATAAGAAATTGTTATATATTAACCTTTGTACATTTTAATAACTTTTAATTTGAGATGAGATAATAAGTTTAAATGTTTTGAAAGAATGAATAGTTTAATCAAAAACAAAATTTAATTTTATGCTGAATGTGCAATAATGCTCTAGAGATGCTTCACATTGTATTCAGACTAATGTGATCTTATAGTTCTTTTTGTTTTTTTTGCTTTCACCACAAGTTTAAATGTCATTATTATATGAATATTTCTGTGATATTATTTTGGCTTAATTAAAATTTTGGTTGTCTATTTTTATTTATTAATGAATTTGGTCTCCTATTTTAAAATCACTCAGTTTTTGTGTCTCTATCTAACTTACTAATATGGTATCAAAGTCTCTTCTAGATCCGTTAGGCCGCTTGCTATTAGGATTGTGCTACTGAACCACCTACCATTTATATCCACGCATCAAGCTTAATAGTGATGGATGTGAGAGGGTGGGTTAAGAAGTGTCACATTGAATGTAAGAAGGTCTGGACACAAATTTATAAAGTAGTAGAAGCAAGTCTAAGAGTTTGTTTAATTTATTTAGTGTTTATAAATTCTCAGCCTTTGGATGAATGGCAAGGAAAGATGGCTGACCATTTCCTGGAGGGACCTAAACATAATGATTTCAAACCATGATGATCAATTTTGTGATTGAATGAAAGTAAGAGACCAAAATTGTAATTAAGCATATTATTTTTCATAAAACTTGAGTATTCGCTTCCTCTGATATGAGTATTTCACATTAGTATGTAACTAGCTGAAGACGTGTACATTCACACGAGTTCATTAATTTGTATTTGATATATAAATTCGATATTATAAAATAAAGAAAATTTATGATTACTTTTAAAAAGTTCAATAAGTTTTTGAGTAAACTATTAAATTAGTTTTTACAAATAATAATTTAAAAGGTGAAATTCTAGTCAATAGACTATCTAATAAAAAAAACTTCATTTTTTTTTTGGTACAGAAAAAAAAAACTTAAATATTAATTTGATCTCATAATTTATTTTAAAAGTTAAATTTGGTCAATTCAAAATTTGTCAATTTAGTCTCTTAATTTATATACATTAACACAATTTAGTTCTTTAATTTTACATCCTAATATCCTAAACATACAACAGTAGTAGTAGAATAGTCACAACTCACAACGAATTTACTCGAGACTAAAAAAATTCCAATTTGAAGTGTCCAGTGACCCATGTAAGACACATTGTTCCAGTCAAAATAATTCTAAAACTGAATATATATATTAATATATGAAATAATTCTAAAATAACCCTTATAAAGTTACTATAACAAATGATTCAAATGAGTCAAAATTGATTCAATATGTATCAAGAATTCAAGATTGAATTCTTTCAAGAATTCTTTCAATTTACAATCACATGAAAATGCATAAAATGATACGTACATAAAGTTGCTATCAAAATCTTCACAAGAAGATGCAAGAAGATGCGTACATACTAAAACAGTAAAAATTACTACAAGACTAGAAATATTACTATCTGAAATTGTAATTAAGTACATGATGTGATCTCAGCACCTTAAGTAAGAAAAGTCTTCATTTCTGATATGTTGCACTTAATAGTGCTGAAGGAAGAAACGGTAAGAGATATTTCTGCTGTGCCCCTGAACTTGTAAAGGAGTTCGTGAAGGAACAAATTGCTCCGAGATCAGTGTCCACTGTCTTCCCAAAGTATTAACACCCCTTATAAACATGCTGATGAAAAGAAAACGATAAAACGATTCAGACTTTATGATCATAATTAATCTAATTAAAGCAAGATAAGTAATGTCAGAAATGAATACGTACACTTTTTCTGCCTGTGACCAAGCCCCAATGTTTGCACCATTGGGTTGGTTCAACAGAGGAGGAGCATTATCTTCTTCATTATCTTCTTCTATTCCCAACAAAAACATAGCTCCTCCATGCTTCTCTTGTGGAAAGAAACGAAGGATGAGTTGGTCTCTATCAACAGTACCTAGTGGAAATGCCAAATTAGCCAATGAAAATGTTCGAAAATCTGCATGTGTCCATTCACCAGCGTTATTATTGGCCATTGTTACAGTAGAGTCTCAGAGACAGAGCAATAGGATTTGGTGAATCTTGATAAAGATATGGTGAATCTTGGAAAATGAAAATGCTATGATGATTCTGATAAATGGTTGGATCAGTGAAAGTAGAGATCAAACACCATTGTTGAAGATAACAAAGGAACTTGTGCTTAAGCTATGAACAAACAATGAAAAGAAAAATTGCTTATGCATTGAATAAGCCATAAGCTGAAAACAGAACTTTTGATTATTCACAAACTTGAGTTCATTACATTCATCATCTCTTATTTATACAAGTCTAATGTGTAACTTCCATCTAACTAACATATTTCAGCCACAATGCTAGCCATTGGATCAAAACAGAAAACCAATAACTAACAGTTAGTTACAAAGGTTAGTTAGCTTGTGATGCAAGTAAAATCTTCATTGATTTTCTTCTTCTATTTTGACAGGATCAGTGTGTGTTAATAGGCTTGGATTTAGAAATGAATATAGCACGTAACTGTTAATGCAAAAAATCTATTGGGTACTTTAAAGGGATCACTGAGGCTGGTTTTTGTAAGATTACTCCGGCTAAATTTAAAGTGGACACAATTTGTTTTTAAACTAGAAAAGTAGTCTAGGATATGATTTAGATATAGCAAAATTTAAGTTTGTATATGACTAAGTTAAAATTCTCTCTCTCTCTAACATATTCTGATGAATAACTTGGATTAGAAGAAATAATATCATTTTAACATATTCTGATGAATTGTAATTTTTGAAACATTTTTTTGAAGGAAAAAGTTAGTGAAAATATATTTTTGAAACATATTCAACATAATATAACAATTTTTGGAGAATTTGAACTTTCAATGAGTGAACTTAAATAAAAAAATTAGTGAAAAGATATTTTGTTTATCTCTTCTATTATTTCTAGTGGTTGGGTCAAAAAAATAAAATAAATATTTATGCGGACTATGTAAATAAAATAAAATAAACATTCATATGAGATAAATCTATATTTTAAACGTGTGTGAGCGGACCGGACTAAAAACTTAGATGACCATTAAAGTATATATTTTAAGACTCAAATTCTACATTTAAATAGCCTGACGAGTTGATCCATATAAGCTAGCCAATTTTAACAGCTTAGTGTATAGTTTTATCCAAGTTAAAGTAATTATTTTGCTAAATTATAAACAATAATATACTATTATTGACAAAAAAATACTGCAGTGAAAAAAGTACTTTAAATGTTTTGGTACATTAGAAATTGGAAGTATAAATTGCTCCCTCTATCCAACTCATATGTCTCCAACTCTTACTACTTGAGCTAAATAATATTTTTTTTTATATATAAAAAGCAAATGATAATATATAAATAAAAAAAAAGTAAAAAAAGAAGAAAATGAAATAAAATATTATGGCTTAAACATCATTTTAGTCCTTGTACGTACGTGAAATTTTAGTTTTAGTCCCTGTATCGAATTTTGTTCAAAATAAGTCCATGAATCAACCAATTTTTTTGATTTTAGTCCTTAAAGCGAAAATCCGCAGAAAAATTCGTAGGAAAATCTACAGAAAACTTGCAAATTTTCCTGCGGATTTTCACTTTAGGGATTAAAATAAAAAAATTTAGTTGATTCAATAACTTATTTTGAACAAAATTCAGGAACTAAAACCAAAATTTCGAGTATATAAGAACTTATTTAGGTGACAACTTGTGTACCCCACAAGATTTGGGGGTATATACCCCTAACGAGTATAAAAAGTTTTAACCGATATAAATTTTTATAAAATACACCGTTAGATTGAAAATTTATATCATATAGATCATTTGTGTAAAATTTCAGACAAATCTAAAATCATTTGATATGTTATTGAGACACATAAAGATTAACGGTGTTTAAGAAATCACAGAAACTGTTAATTTTGATGCGTCTCAATAACATATCAAATGATTTTAGATTTGTCTGAAATTTTACACAAATGATCTATATGATATAAACTTTCAATCCAACAGTATATTTTATAAAAATTTATATCGGTTAAATTTTTTTTAAGTAATTGGAGGTAAATACCCCCAAATCTTGAAGGGTAGACAAGAAAAAGCCACTTATTTATCATTTGCTTTTTCTTCTCTTTTTTTTTTTAATTCAAAAAAATAAATTCCACTTTTTGTCACAAAACAAAAAATTATTTAATTCAGGGTTTTTAATTCTTCATATTCGTGTAACCAAAAAAAAAACTTCATTTTCTGCATTATTCAATTCCCAATTTTATCGTAAAATTTTAGGGTTTCTCTTTCCGAAAATTCTCCGATCCGCGAATAAAGTTTGTGCAATTTCAATCTAGGGTTTCGTTTCGTTCCGAGAAGAATGCCTCCGAAAGCGACCAAAAGAGGGGCGGCGGCCAGTGGTGCTAAGAGGGGCGGCAGAGCACCGAGAGGGGCATCTAAGGCTGCACAGAATCAACCTGAAGCTGTGGAGGATAAGCCGGTGGCTGAGGAAGAGCCTAAGGTAGAAGGAAATCCTGCTGTTGAAGAAAAACCTGTGGTGGAAGATAATCCTGTTGAAGATAAAGCTCTTGATATGAATCAAATTGCTCCAGAGGCTGCAGAAGAAGCTAAAACGGCGAAAAGTAAGATTTTTTTATGTAATTTTGTTTTTGTTTTGAATTTTTATTAATTATTTTTCGATAATTGGGGTTTGTGAAATTTCAAGGTTTTGAATTTAATAATTAATATTGTTTGGGTGAAGTTATTTGCATGTGTTAGTTTATATTATTATTTATTATAGGAAATATAACTAGCTAATGTTTAGTGTTTTGATATATCTATCTTAATATGTGAAGATGGCAAATTAATATGGGTGATATTATTTATTACTACATTGAAGGAAATGTAAAGCAATAAATCTTTTTTAGATGGTGTCTTACTAGCTATTTTTCGTGCCAGTTATACCTGTTGCAATTTGAGTTGGGGTCTATTGAATTGGTTGCATAAGCATTAAGCTGTGAAGATGGTTGTTTAATTTCGAATTTGTTTTGGTTTGAATTACTTTTATGTTCAGTTGTGTGGTTATATTATGTCTAGTGGTGATATTGATCGCGGTGGCTGATTTTTTGAGAACCACCATGGCGGATATGAGATATCAAATGATGGATTTTTAGCTTCCCACCATTGTCCCCCATCTTTCATTGATAACATTGGTGCAGATTCATTATGGACAACCATAATATAAGTATATAACATATACTAAGATAAGATGGAGAGTTATGTCTGTTTTGACTAGGACCAATTGAAAGTTGAAACCTTTACTGTTTTTTGACAGAAGATGAAGAGGAGGTTAAGGAGTCTATAGATGAGTATGAGAAAGATGAGCGACTAGATTTGGAGGATCATGATCCTGAGTATGAACCTGAGGAGTATGGTGGGGTTGATTATGATGAGAAGGAAATTGAACAGGGAGAGGGTCATGAGGTAAGAGATGAAGTGGAGGAAGAAGCTGAAGATAATGTTGGTGAAGAAGAAGGTGATTCAGGTGAGGAAGAAGTCGAAGATGGTCATGATGAAATTGAGGGTGAAGAGGATGATGAGCATGCTGATGAGGAGCATGAAAATGCTGACGTGGAAGAAGAGGAACACCGTGAGGTTGTGAAGGAGAGGCGAAAGAGGAAAGAGTTTGAAGTATTTGTTGGAGGCCTAGACAAGGATGCTACTGAAGATGATCTGAGGAAGGTTTTCGGTGAAGTTGGGGTTGTGACTGAGGTCAGGTTAATGATGAATCCTCAGACAAAAAAGAACAAGGGATTTGCATTCTTGCGTTTTGAAAATGTGGAACAAGCAAAACGAGCTGTAGCGGAGCTTAAAAATCCAGTGGTAATCTTTGCCTTCACAATAATAGAGTAGACTTAAAGTTAAAACTTCTATTTTAAAATCACATGTTTTCATAACTGCAATTTCAGATTAATGGAAAACAATGTGGTGTTACTCCAAGTCAGGACAGTGATACCCTTTATTTGGGAAACATATGCAAGACATGGACAAAGGAAGCTGTAAGTCTAGTTATTTTGGTCCTGTTTTTTGCACCTTCATTCAATGGCTGGGTTGTGTTTGTAGTTATTTTATATCCTGAACTCTGCTGAATTTATGAATGTTAATGGAACTTCTGATGCTAGTTAAAGGAGAAGTTGAAGCATTATGGAGTTACAAATGTTGAGGATATAACTTTGGTAGAAGATTCTAATGATAAAGGAACAAACCGTGGGTTTGCATTCTTAGAATTTTCCTCTCGTTCAGATGCCATGGACGCCTTCAAGAGACTGCAGAAGAGGGATGTTGTGTTTGGGGTTGATAAGCCTGCAAAGGTTTCATTTGCTGATTCTTTTATTGATCCGGGTGATGAAATTATGTCACAGGTATTCTTTTGAATATGATTCTTTGGTTTTCTTTTTAAAAAAAATCTTTGGTTTCCTCAAAGGTTTTTTAAATGGAACATGTGTAGAATGGTTTTCTTATCGTGCGTAATATTTAGATTTCAGAAATATCTATCCTGAGTTCTAACTCCATCAGTGCTTAAATTTTGTTGGTTGTCTATATTTAATTATCTTAATCTTATTCATTTACTTGATATACGGTATGAAATTGTAATCATGTGGGCACTGTTTTTCCTCAATTTTCCAGTTTTTACATTCACAATGCAACTGTATCATCAATTTACTATAAACTAAAAAAAACTTTTTACTTTTGTGGTTGATTGTTAAATTGCTAAATTCAACATTCTATATTTATATTAAATTTACTTTTAAGGGTGGTCAGCACCACGCCCCGGTAAAGTTTTGGACAAGACAGGCTATCCTTGTTGTGGTTGGTCTCCACTGATTAGATGCTCATTTTGCTGATCAGCTTTGTTTAATTTCAGGTTAAAACTGTATTTATTGATGCACTTCCTCCTTCATGGGATGAAGATTATGTCAGGAGTCTTCTCAAGAAATATGGGGAAGTTGAAAAGATAGAGCTTGCTAGGAACATGCCAGCTGCTCGTAGGAAGGACTATGGATTTGTTACCTTCGGCTCACATGATGCTGCTATAAGATGTGCTGAGAGCATTACTGGTACAGAATTGGGTGAAGGTGACAAGAAGGTGTGTATGGCATTTAAAAGTAATATCTGGAGAGTGAAATATGGAAGTTTATAATGGTTTCCTCTTCTTTCAGGCAAAAGTGAGGGCTAGGTTATCAAGGCCACTTCAGAGGGGCCGTGGAAAACATGTTGGTCGTGGGGACTACCGCCCTAGTCGTGGATCTGCAATAATGTCAAGGCCTTCTTGGAGCCGACCTGCACCCCGTAGTTTTTCTTCGCCCGGGGTAAGAGGAATCGGAAGTCATGCTCTTCCAGTCAGGCCTATTAGTACTAGAGATAGACGCCCTGTCATGTCTGTACCAGTAAGAAGTAGACCACTACCTCCTCCATCTAGATCTTATGATAGAAGACCAGCTCGTATGTAGTATAAAATTTATTTTTTAATTTTCAGTTAGACTTGCATTCATTTATCATTTGTTTATGATTAATATATACAACCTTGTTGTCTTCTAGCTGCTGCATATTCAAAAAGTAGCGTGAAGAGAGATTATGGTCGGCGTGAAGATCTACCACCTCCAAGAACTAGAGTTGCTGCAGATTATGGATCAAGGATGGCATCTGAAAGACGCACATCGTATAGGGATTATCCTCCCCGAGGATCTGACTACTCTGATCTTCCTAGAAGTACAGCTCGTGCTGCACCAAGGAGAGGTTATGTGGATGATGGTTACAGCCAAAGGTTTGAGAGGCCCCCTCCTCCTCCAACTGCTCCCCATTCAAGTTATCGTGAAGGGCGCCCTCGTGATTATGAGGCTATGTCTGGCTCAAAACGTTCCTATGCTGCTGTGGTTAGTATTATTTCTGCAACTTTATTTTAAATGAATTCATTATTGTTTTTTTATATCATTTTCATTGGTTTTACAGTACTTAACATATTAGTAAATGAAATTCTTCACCTTTTCTGTCTAACCAGGATGATGTTCCCCCGCGATACGCTGATACTGGTTCTCGCCAATCAAGAGCTCGATTGGAATATGACTACGGTGGCAGTGCTTCACAGTATGGTGATGCTTATGGTGATAGGTTGGTTTGATCTAAAATTGAAAATTTTGCAGTTCTTCCACCCTAACCCTATTGTTGCCCTGTAATTCATTCTTACATTTTAATTTGTAGAGTTGGAAGATCTAGTCTTGGATATGGTAGTAGCAGCCGAAGTTCTATTTCTGGTCAAGATTCACATGGGATGTATAGCAGCCGGCAAGGCATGAGTTATGGTGGAGGTGAATTTTGTTACAACTAGTCTGATAAGTTATTTTCAACATCAGAGATTTTTTTTACTTACAATTATATTATGTTTTTCGTGTCAGGCTCTTATGGTGGTAGTGACGTTGGAGGCATGTACTCCTCAAGTTATGGCGGGGATTATGTTTCTCGTGGAAGTGATGTAATCTTCCTGTCCTTTCCCAGCCTCAAGAAGAATTAGTTCATATTTTTGTTATAATCTTATGTATTGTTCCTGTGATGTAGGTTGGCGGCAGCTCATATTCATCAATGTATTCTGGTAGGGGAGCAGGTAGTGGTAGCAGTTACATGGGCAATGGTGGATCGGGATCTTATTATTGAGGTAAGTAAGCTGATAACTCTTTGGCATTGTGCTTTGTCTATTACACGAGGATGCATTCAGTATAAGTGGATGTATGTATTTTTCTAGAGTTTTGCTATTCTCGAAATGGCATCTCTTATCTTTTCGCAAGGGCTGGCGAAGGTTGCATATTGTGGTCACTCCTGAATTTGTCTATGAACAGATCCGATATAATAAATTAGCTGCAATAGGATGATGGCCTTTGAAGCTTATGGATGTTATGAAGCCTTCCATTTGGAGACAAAGGAACACTGCTATTTATAGCAATATATTTGGGAATTTGTCTCAAGCTAGGTCATGTCAATTCAAGTTATCTCGGGTCTTCTCTGGATGAGATGTATTATCAATTCTTGAATTTATGCTGTATGGACTCAAGTTAGTGAGCGATGGAAAAAGAAATATTTAGCAGTGATGTGTAATCAAACCTTGATTTATATGATATACCATTTGTGAGCAGATAATGTTAAAGATTTATCACTGCCCTGGTATCCTTTCATTTGGACAGAGACCAAGGCTAGAGATGCTACTTGTTTGGTTTAAGGATTAATGGAATTTTTATCTGCTGAATTTATCAAAAAGTTGGTTCTCTATTTTGAGTCTTTAAAGAGATGTTTAGTTACTTTGGATTATTTGTTTTTACATTGCTGCTAGCAGGACAGAAGTGAACTAATCAGCACCATGTTTAAGTAGTAATAAGAATACTACTTAAGGAATTATTAAAGTCAAAAGATGGTTTTTTGGGATGTATTGGTGTTGTGGGATTTGTGATATGGTGTCATCCTAAGAAACTAAAGTGCGATGAACCGGTAATATTTGCAGCTGGAATTATTTGTTATTTTGAGTTTTTGCCCTGAGGGGACTTCTAGATAATGCTAAAGAAGCATTACTATATTTACTGACATAACCGGCAGAACCATTTGGCTCTGTATAGTAGTTGAGAAACAAATCAATCAAGTGAATATGAATATAAATTAGGATACTTCATGCACACCTGGTTTTACCCCCACCCTGCTCGACTTAGAAAATCTCGAGGCAAACATGAACCAACACAAATTAGTCAACATTGCCAAAGATATTGAAAATGGATTTGATCATTATTTTATTATATTCAAGAGGACAGTTACCAACTCCCAAACCACATTGTTGGTTGTCTTGAGTAGAAGTAACTCTACCATGAGGGAATTCATGTAGTGTATATCTTGCAGGAGGATTCTTCTAATAAAATATTTGCTCATTAGGATATTTGAGATGTTTTCTAGGTATCCATTTTTTCTGCATCTTGTGGTAGACCTGCATTTAGTTTTAGAAACTTGTGTTCAGTTCCTTAGAAACTGTTTGTACTGCTCACCACTTAACTTGTGAAATAACTGTTCAACTGCTTTTCAAGCGACCCGTCGTTTCTATATTTTTTTTTTTAAATTCTGAACAGTACAAACAGTTTTTAAGGCACCATTTATAAGTTTTTTTCTTAAGTAATATTCACTGGGTGAGGTGAGGGGTATGAAAGTACTGACTTGTTAGGTTGTAGTTTCCATTTTCTTTTGTTTGCTGTACTGCAGGATCTAACTAAGCTCTCCTCAAGCTCTTGTTAGTAACATAGCTAGTTTAGCTGATTGATAATGAATATAGTTTGAACTCTAGTTTATTTGTTTTCTTCTTTTCAATTTGCTTTAATTGGTTCTTGAAGATCAATGTTAAGCTGATTGTTTCATGCATGACATTGTAAACATTTATGTGGTATTTATTGTACATATTCCACTGTGTTGCACTTGTCTTGTGTTTGTTTATTGACGAGTTCAAACCCCGTTATACTATACCTTTTGGCAAGTCTCCACTCCTCTTGAATGAAAAACTTCTTACTCATAACTATCACCTCTCAAATTCAAAATCATCTAGTCATCGTTAACAATAAGATCACACTAAATAAAGAGTTTTCTGCATCTCTTTTGCAAAAATGCAATCACTAAATACATGCAAGATGATTTCCTCATATCTCTGGCATCATATCTCACCAAATTTGTTGTAGAGAGAACTCATTAATTACTTGAACTCAATTATTTGGTTTTATTATACGCGAGGAACGAACGAAAAATTTGACAATATTTTTCCCTAGGAATCAAACTTAACTTCTTCCAAATGATTTGTCCTTAAAAAACTCATTAACCACTTTTACATTATACTAGGAAAATGCTAACCGGTGCCCCGGGGCACTGGTTAAGGAAACAAATTTAGTAATATTTTATTGAAACTTGTGCCCCGGGGGCACCGGTTAGCATTTTCCTAGTAGTATGGGTCATGCTAACCGGTGCTTCCGGGGCACTGGTTAAGGAATCCAAAAAAAGAAAGTTTTAAAATAAACATAAAACTTTTTAGACTTTTATACTAAATCAGGAGTGCATCATTGTGATTAATCCATGGTAATTCATTCAACCAAAAAATTACAATTGTTTAAATATATGACATTCTTAAAAGATTTGTTGTCCTTTATATAAAACTTTCTCAATAGTTATTTTAATTATGGGATTATAAATTAATTGTATCATTTGTCATTGTTGGTTTGAACTTAGAAGAGGATACTCGGTTCAAACAAAAAATGATGAATTTAATGTTAACAAATTAATAATCAATAAAATTATGTATTTAATGTTTTTAAACATATACTCTCTTATTATATCCTAGTTCGACAGACATACCGACATTGCTAATTGAAATTTAAAGAGTCAAAAGCTTTTAACGGTATAGGTAAATATTAACTGAGTGTTGGGCTTAAATACAAAAAGGAAAATTTGAGTTTCAAAGAGGAGAACACAGCTTAGAACGAAATGAAAATGGGAAAGTAGCAGGTGCAAAATGATTATGAGTATGTAAAATGTGATTGCAATTTAAAATCAATCATATTAGCTCCATAAGACCATAACTAACAATGCTATTATTCACAATAATAATTAATTGAAAAATAAAGCAATTAATCCAAACAAAACAAACCAATCAAGATGATAAAAATATAATTATCTATTGTACAAACCGGTAAATTAATTAACTATGTGAAACAAAATGACAGATAGAGAAGTAAAAATTTGTTGTATGATTTTTAACACTACAATAAGAAGAAGAACGTAGTTGTTGTTGATTCGTTCAGCAGAATTGCTCCTTTCGATACTTTGCCATCATATCATACAGTTGTTTGTACTGTGCCGCTCTTGATTTCTGCAGGTAAGTTAAGTTAAGAGAGAAAGAATTAATAATAAGCATTGCTCACTTCAATTCAGTTCTCCCATATATAATATAATTGAGAGATTTGTTTGAAGAAAAAGTTACTTACCGGATTCATTTCCACTATAATAGGTCTAGGTATTATCGTCAACTCTCTAGGCCGTCCTCGTCTTCCCTGTCTCTCCTCCTTCTTCTTCTTCTTAGAAATTTCTGTGTTTTATTTCATCATGATCATCATCAAAATATTAAGAAACCAACCAATTAATCAATTATATTGGTGGGGTGATGCATGCATGTATGCTTAAATAGATATGAAATATATAGCAACAAATTACTAATTAAAACAGCAAAAAAAGACTTTGTTTACGTACGTACCCTTAAATAATTGCTTTGGATCCTTGGGAGGAAGGTCTTGCAGCGCTTGTGAGATTTCCATTGGATCCATCCAGAGACTACTCAGTTGAGTTCCTTTAATAAAAAATAAAATAAAATCAGAGCACAACTATGTTAACTTTATTTTTTGAACTGCAAAATTTTATTATAGGAATTGGAGTGTACAAGAAATACAAACTAAACCAAACAAAAGTGAAAAACCAACAAGCAGAAGCCCTCCAAGAAAGACACGCCCAGAACAACAACGCACATGGAGAAACGCACACACAACCCACCACCGAAGAAACACCGGCATGCGCCTCAGCACTAGATGAAGACCAAGGCCAGCTCACCGCAAGAAACAATCACCCGGGTTTCAAACTCATTCGTATAATAAGCAAGGGAACTATAGTCGTCTTATGGAGGAACCATTGCCACGATAATCGTTGAATATGGTCCAGAAACTATACCTGTGGCAACAATAGAATTTTAAAAAAATGCGATCATTCCGAAATTTCCAAACCGCCCAGATAAACGCAAGCCACACAATCACGTACCCTCGTTTTATCTCTTTATTCGACCCACATCCAACTAAAAGGCAATGAGACATCGACAAATCCGCAGGTAAAACAAAAACCACACCCAACCAATGGCAAACCGCATACCAAATGTCCGCCGTAAAATTACAATGTAAGAACAAATGAGTAGCACACTCCACACTCCGATCGCAAAACACACAATTATCCTCCTCGGCCCTTAAAATATGTCTTCTAAGTAGATTATCCTTCAATTCGTAAGAATTCTATTTAAGAGAAGTTGCGACGTGAATGCACTAACCTTCGAGAGAACCACACCCTTCCAAATATTATTAAAAGCATATGTATCAACCGGGTTTAGAGTGTTAGCCGGCAATAACATATCATCAAGTGAGATATACAAAGATTTCACCGAGAACCCTTCCTCAATATTCGGCCTCCATTCACATTTATCAACCGCTTCAGCGATCACAATGCTACCAATCACCTCTTCTAACTCAACCAATAACACCTCCTCCCACATGCGATCACAACTATGTTAATTTAATCATATTCATGATAGTAATTAATAAACCCTAATAATTGCTAGGCAGGACGTTCGAACCCTATATCCAGCAATTCCATCACCAAACATTCAATTAATAATTTCACAAAATTCAAACCCTAGCTAATCCACGCCACAAATAATAGGAGAAGAGAGAAGATAATAATAATAATAATAATAATAATAATAATAATAATAATAATAATACCTTGAGCAATGGTAGATATATAGGGAGAAGCAACGAAACGCGATGGAGAGAGGGGATATAGAAAAGAAGGAACTCTGAAAAGATGATCAAATAATGAATGAATATCGGCAAGCTTCATATATTATTTTAAATATATGAAGCTTTTTATATTAGTTACAAGAAAGATAGTTTTTTGATTTTGTCAAAAATAAAAAAAAAATTTGTTCTTATTTACAATTTAAATTGAAGATGATTTTGTTAAAAATAAATATGCCTTTTTGTATTTTATTAAAGATCCACTTTTGTATTTTATTTTTTATTAAAAGTTTTAACATTCAAATAGAGCTTTCAAATATTCGGGACCGGCTCCGTGCCTTTGAAGTAGTCTGCAAACTCAATGTTTGAGTAAATCTAGTTAATTGCACAACTAGTTTAAGGGAGAGTTCGTTGTATCAAGTAGCTCGCTAAGCAAGCTATCTCTGGCTCAGCGAGAACTGCACTTAGTTGACAATTTTATTAGTTTGTTAGAGCTTGTTGTTGGTTGTTACACATTACAACTTGTATAAATAAGCTCTAAGCATATTGTAAAGTTTAGTTGATTGAATGAGTATTAGTTTATAAACAAGCTGATTTTAGAACACCAAACTCTACTCAACACCACAACAAATCAACAAGAACAACTAACTTATTACTCAAAATATCTCTTAAATACGTCTAATTAAAAAAAAAAAAAAAAAAGGGCTAACATTTTGAACTCAGATTCTCCTAAGTCCAAATTAACAAGAGTACGATCACTTATAATAATGTGATCTTTGAGTACATTGATACCACTTCCACACCACTCCAATAACTCAATCGTGTTGTCCATTATTGCACATGTTCATTATTTCACATATGAAGAATTGATACAATAATACAACTGTCAATTGTCACAAAATGCATGTCATCATATGCAAAACATTGACCACATCATATAATATATAGTAGTAGTTCAATAGTACTACATTCTTTATTTCATTTCTATCTTATTAATCATATACAATATGCCAAACTGGATGTGGGCACAAATATTAATTTTGTACGAAATTAGCTACATTAGTCTTATTTGTTTTTATTGAATATCAATGCAAAAATGTATAGCTAGATAATCTAAACTTGGATGAGAAGCTAAGTATCAACCATAAAAATCAATTATGTACATAAACATAGTACCAACTCAATCAAAATGCTTCATCTATGATTGCTTTATCAAATCCAAAGGATCTCTTCATTATAGCCTTCTCCATATTTTCCACAAAATTAAAATAGAGTAAATAATGACCCCACCGACAATGTAAATAAGTTTTAAAAAATAATATTGTGATTTCATAAAAAAGAAAACAGTACATAAGTGATTAATGAGCTACACTAAAGACGAATTGTTTAAAAAAATTGAGTTCGAATAATAAGCCAAAGAGATAGTAGCAGAAAAGAGAGTATTAATGAATCCATAAGGTAAAGTAATTCAATTGCCAATCAATAACAGATTCACTACATTAATTTACACAAGTACTAGTCAACAAGTCTACTACAAGCATTGAGAAAATGCACTAATCAAACAGCTAGCTGTTGTTGTTTTTGATGAGAAGATTCATCTTCATTGAAGCATAAATGTACTTTTAATGATTTTGCTAAACTTAGTGTAGAATCTTCAAAAATTAGAGGTTGCATTTGTAGCATTTCTCTTTGAAGATGAACACAATAAGCTTGGAATGTGACTGGTGTTACATTTAAATTGAAACCTAAACCAAATAAGAAATCTAATTCAAGAAAATTCATTTCTGTTTTGGTGATTCCTCCAACTTTTGCATAGTAAGCATTGTTATAGCACCTGAGGATTATAAATCATAGACAAAAAAATAATAACATTAGGTCATGAATAATGTTTCATGATATAAAATAAGAAACAAAAATATGTAACATTTATTAATAATACCAATAATAATAAAAATAACAGTTGGCTTTGAAGTACATGCACATGGGTGGATTGATACATAGTATGTTTACTGGAAAGCCAGCCTGGACATAGTATTATTCACAAGAAAGGTAATATTCTTTTTAAAGTTTATTTTTTGTAACAAGATTCTTTTTAGTGTTTAATAGCTATAAAGTTAAAAAAACATATAATTGAGCTGAAATGTTTCAAAAAAATTCAAATAAGATCAAATCTTTCTAAATAATTTGAATTTAATTTCTGATTAAAATAATCAATGAATAGATATTATATATTATATATTTTTTTGGTCAAAATTTAGATTATCAAGATCATTTTTTTAGGAAGATTATCAAGATCATATTCCTTAAAAAATTGGAGAGCTAAAAAAAATACAAAAACTAAATAAATTGAAGTGTATGGTAAGAATTATAAAGTTTTTTTGGTTTAAACATGATATCCTCTCTACGTATAATCGTAAATTTTTTTAACATTATATAGTAATGAAATTATTACTATAGACAGTGTATGTTGATCAAACTTTACGTCGGAATAATAATAGAAGAAAGGAAAATATCTTTATTCTTCAATAATGGTTGAAGTGTAAATGTGTAACACCTCAAATTCAGGACAATATATATTTTAGAGAAGCAATCACATACTACACAAAAACAGAGGAAAAACAGAGCAACCATCATTCTGCTTTTATTTAATTAATTAATTAAATAATTCTACCAAACTATATATAGAATTCTTAAGCACAAAATAATTAAGAATCACATGAATTATGTGAACTCAAAGAAAAGGGTCACACCAAAAATTCATCACGGATCACTAAAGTTTCAGAATTTAAGCAATTAAAAAAAAAAGGAGAAAGTTGAATAGCACCGACAATATAAAATAGTTTACACGACATTTAATAAATATTTTGTATTTCGTTAAATCACATTGTTATCATAGAGTTAATTATATGACACGTCATATTGATGATTTCTTATTAGATGTATGCTTCTAAACTCTTAAAAAAGATTAAAAAAAATAATCAAAAATTTCATAAAAAAATAATGTAATATATAAACTTACACATCATCCATGAATTTAGCAGCTACCATGACACTAGTAATCAACAACCGATGAACATTGAAGGAATTGATAGGCAAAGAAGGTTGAGTTTGAGTGAAACGATCAAGGTAGACATAAGCAACAATGATGCAAGATGAACTACAATTTGCATACTTGAAAATTCTTTCAAGATAGCTTTGAATTGAGATGTTGGGTCTTGACAAACCATGGAAAACAGAGATCTTTTGATGTTGATGTTGATGTTGTTGTGTCTCATCATTTGATTCAGCAACCCTTTCAAGAAGTGAAGAGAGAAAATTTATCAACTTTGGCATCATTGGACTCTCTAGTTCTGCCATGGATAGTAAGTAATATTACTAAGTTTTTGTTTAACAAGTTTTGAAATTTTGATGTGGGATAACTATGTGTATATATGGTGCACATAAGGCCAAAGCCTATTAGGAAAAGTTTTAAATATAATTATATATATAGATAGAGAGAGAAAATTTATTTCTCATTTTGGCAAGTTTAAAAGAGAAATAAATTTCAGCAAGAGAATATTCACTATGTTCGGCGGTAGATACTCCAGTCTTGAAAAAAAAATTGATTTAGAATTGTGTCCAAATAAGTATTTTTTGTATCATTTGTTCATTGTGTCCCAATACATTTGATTTAGATTTGTATCCAAATAAGTATTTTTTGTTTTACTTAAATTTGAATGTGATAACTTATTTTGACAATTGTTATTTCTTGAATTTGATAACTTATTTATATTAAATCGTCAAGATCTATCTAGCTGTTTTCTCATATATTTATGTTAGATTAATATTTAATATTAGTTTATGAATATATAAAGAAATAGGGAAAAAAAATTAGGAACATTTACATTATCATAATATTTCCTATTCTCATCATTTCAAAATATTTATGTTAGTTTTACTTGTTAACAAAAAGAAAAGAGACTCTTGAAATGAACAATTATCTTTATTATTATCATAACCAATGAAAAGTACAAAATAATTATTTTATTATAATTTCTGAAAATACATAATCCACAACTAGCATTTTATCCCACAAAGCAATCATGCCTTTAGAGTTTTGCATATACTATACTATATGATAATGGTTTAATACTATAGGTAATTAGAAAGACAGTAATAAATAAAATTAGAAATTGATCTTAAAAGATAAACTAGATATATTCTAGTATGATACATAAAAATAAAAACATTTTAATATATTTCATATACTCTAAAAAACTATAACACAAATTATTAGAATATAAGTGGATCTCCACACCTCTCAAAGGTGGGTACTTTTGTTGATCCAAATAATGGCCCTAGTGATTTAAATTATGAATTGCAAGTTGGCATATAATAGTGGTTGATTGTTTGGATCCTTTTCAAAGAAAAGTTTTTTTGTAATTTGAATTGAGCAATGATTTTTCATTTCCTCTTTAATTTCAAAACTTGATTTGCAAAAGAGGGAAGGGTGGTGCGTTTATTGTTGGTTTAATTAATGTCCCTTTCTAATTTGAAAATAATTTCTTGTGGTTTATATATTCATATTCATATTCATACTCTTCATGTGATTACATGTGAAGAATTTGTGAGTGTATAGGGTAAGGGTCCCACGATTCGAACGAGTTTGCATTGCCATTGCATGTGTTTAGATTCTAGTACAAGTGGGTGACATGACATGGATTTGTTATGTTGGTCCACAACATTGTAGACTGCTTTAAATTGTTCCTACTTCCTTCAATACTCTTTAAACAAACAAATTCAGACAGATAACAAGTGCTTTGTCTTCAAGATTGGTCCATGTGACACAATCAATTTTAGTGTTTGAATTTTTTTTGGTTAGAGACATACACGGAACGAAGTGACTAATTTCTTATTAGATTGGAGATATTTTAAAGGAAATGATAGCTGATTTACATATATAAAGTTTCTCTATATTTAAAGTAATAATTAAATCTTCGACTCTTAATTAAAGAAGGTTGAATCCCACTTGCTCAATCATACAGATTAATTATAGTGTTTGAATAATATAATAGTGTAAGGGTACTAATTAATCTTAATTAAGGCTCTAGAAGGCACCAAACTTTTATTAAATTTATATATTTTACATCTGAAAAGATGAAGATAAATGATGTATTATACATTACTATCTTTGTAAATCTTGGAAATTATTGTTTTTTGATTTATCAATACCTATATATAAAAGATACTAAGTTTTGGTGTAATTGTTTTTCCTTTATTTAATCTAAATTTTATTGACAATTTTATCTTATCTATTTTATTTATAGTTTATCTCTATTTTAAAATGAAATAATTTTTAATAAATAATCATACAAAAAATACAACTTCAATTATTCATATAAAAAAACATACAGGCACATTAGTTTAAATAAAGTGCATATATAATGCATACTAGGATCTATATTGACCGTAATAATTTTATCACACAAGTAATAACCAATCTCAACCGTTAATTTAAGATCGAAGAATTTATATTTTAAACACAATTTTATTAAATAAATAAATCTTAGTCGTTAATTAGAAATCAAATGATCCAAATTCTTTACGACATTCCGCTGTAATTGTGACTTGTGAGGAATCCCCGTTACGTTCCACTCTCACTCACAATTACTAAGGGAGGTTTTATGTTGATTGTTACATGCATGACATATCCATCACTTCTTTTTAATTAGATAATATAATCAATGA
Organism: Trifolium dubium; assembly: GCA_951804385.1. NCBI lineage: Eukaryota > Viridiplantae > Streptophyta > Magnoliopsida > Fabales > Fabaceae > Trifolium > Trifolium dubium. The sequence goes on along the minus strand of OX638063.1, from coordinate 612,236 downwards.
TTTTTATCTTATGTCTAATCTAATATAAGTTTATTTATGATACTTTGAAGAGCGACAACATTGCATTCCCTATGATCAACATGCTAACACAAGAAAAGCAACTTAGTATAAAGAAAAAACAGCTAGCATTGAGATGTATTTTGCCACAATAAGATATGCATAATCCAGTTGGAATATATACTACTAATTGGTAATATTGGCTTTACATGCAAATAGAAAATATATATAGATAGACATGAAGCTTTTGCAACATGACACCCTTTTTGTGGATCTAATCTAACGTGCTACAAAAGTAAAATAGTGTAATATTTGTGACAAACATTGTCAACCTTTGTTGTCTCATTTGGTACAACCTATCTCTTCCACTCAGCACTCCAGGGAAAAAGCAATTATAGCTTGAAATTAGATGCTTGCTAGTGAAGAAAAGTAAATAATCTATTGTTTAGATGCCTTTGGTTAATTTAAAGCTTTTTAAATATATATAATCTTTACTATCAAACTACTGTTATGTTACTTATTATATATAAGCTTCTTTTGCAATTTTCACAAATATTTAAAAAAAGTTGCAATATAGTCCCTATGATATAGCTCAATTGATAGGAACTATGAGATTTTCCACTTAATCACTTTTAAGGGATGAATTTCTAACTATTAAATTACTTGAAAAAAAATGGTAATATATAATGTCTCCATTTTGTGTACAATAGTAAAATGAACTTGTATCTTATCTTATCATTTCAATAATAATAGTGCGAGTTGTTTAAGGGTTGCATTTGTTTTTACCAACCATGCATAAATTGAATAACAAAATGTTATAGAGACCAACTAATAGTACTATTGAAACTAAAAATAAGTTCTTTAAAAATAACCATAAAAGATGCTCTAACTTTAAGATAGTAAGCTAGTGTAGTGTACCAATTCAGTTGAGTCACTGATCACAACAGGATTCTAATTATGGTTATCTTGGTAATAGACAAGTATGGAATATACATATGGATGTACACACATGAACCAACCAACAATTTCCTAAGAACAAAATAATACATAGCGTGTCAGAAAGAGAACAAGATTCTATAGCCACCAACAAAGTTATATGTTGGATTAAAGTTAAGTGTAATCTATCCGTCTCAAAATATAAGAGAAAAATAGTCAAATAAAATTGATATATTTAGACCAAATTTTTAATCAGATACATCAACTTTTTTTGACCAATTTTCTCTTATATTTTAGAACGAATCGAGTATAAATTATACTGCCTCAAAAAAAATGCTAATAAATCTAAAATCTTCTAAATGAAAATAACACTTTCATTAACCACTTTTGACCATCACTAAGATATTTGTTACGATTCGATTGATATATGCACATTTTATTTTGTATTAATCCTCTACTTTTTAGAGAAAAATACCCTAGTAATCTAGAATTTGGTCGGGGACAGAAACCATAATTAAAATTTGATAAAGAATTGTTCCATCCATGAATGAATCAAACTTGAACTCTCCTTAACAATTGGTCTTTGATGAGAGTTCATTAACCACTTGATATACAAACATCTGATTAAGATATGCACATTTTACATATAGACTCTTTATAATCATTTAGTAATGGTCCAATTACAAAAATAACAAAATCATATTTAAAAAGACACAACTTTTATAGAAAAAATACAAAAGGATGGTCTCAGATCACATGCATCAGAAGAGTCAATTCCTATTTAGAGCAAAACATCGCAGTAGCATAAGAGAATCAAGCACAGTAGCACACTTCATATAACTACTGTCTTGACCAGCTATATAAATAAGTGAAGAAAAAGAATATAAAAAAAAATTCCCTTATGTTCTAGCAACCTATTTTCCACTAGTCAAATGAAATATCAAAACATGGATACCAGACTTCATATTGACATTGACTAGTAGACACCAAAAATAATTTAAGCAAATGGAAGTGATTTAATTTAATCACACATGTTGATATCGTGTCGAACACGGACACTGAGACACACCTTCAATTTAAAGTGTCGCTCCTACAAAGGTATCACAGGCTACTATCTAATTGGCTGAACAACACTTGAGAGTCATCAACATCCTTGTTTTCACTGTCAACAATATCACCGATTCTTTCAATTGTGCTTGACAGTTCGTCTTTGCCAATGAGTGATGCATACGCTTCATCTTTATGATATCCTGACTGCCTCAACAACTCGATTAAAACTTCGGCACTCTCTACGTCGTCTTCGTTTCGACAAAGCTTAAGGAATGCAGCCAATTTTGTTGGCTTTGGTTTCCAACTCGTTGAACAGCCAGTCATAAAAGCCTTTTTTAAGCACGACAGAGCGTCTGAAATCCTCTTTTCGGCAATATGACCCTCAGAGAGAAGCTCCCATGTATTTGAATTCGGACATCCTCCACCTTCAATCATATGCTCAAAGAAATTAAAAACTTTATCTGATTTGCCATTCTTAAGATACCAGTTTATGATAGCATTTGCTATTCTAGAATCATCGGATGGCCTTACCAAAACCCATTCTTCATAAAGCTTTTCCGCACCCTCAATATCGTCCATTCTTAGGAGAGAAGAAATAACAGCATGGTATCCCAAGTTTGGCATACTTGGAAATAATGATTTATAGTTATTCCACACGCGATAAACTTCATCCTTGTTTCCAATGCTTCCATACAAACTCAGAAGATAATGAAAAGGTACTCGATCTCGACCTAATATCCTACCCTCGACCTCTTTTAAGCACTCTTGTGCTTTTTCAAACTGTTCCATCTTAATGTACATTGCAGCCATTGTGCTAAATGAACTCCAGTTAGGAATAATGGTAGGATCCTTTAACATTTGTTCAAACGCTTGTTCCATCTTTTCTATTGATTCTTGAGATCCACAAGAAGATAACCAGATATTATATGTATATATATCTAGTTGTATGTTCTTTGCTTTCATTTCTGAAACCAACATATCAACCTTATCATAATCCTTAAGGTTCAAGTAGAGAGTCATCATTAAATTAAACGGTAGAGAATGTATTAAGTACCTTTTACTCCTCATCACGTCGAATAAAGATTCCGCCTTCTCTTTCGACCTAGAATGAACATATGCACTCAAGAGGGCACCATATGTCCTCTTGTCTTTTAAATATTTGGACAGGTTCATAAAATAACCTTCTGCACTAGAAACTCCATGAACTCTTGCGATTAGATCTAACTGAATTGCAGCGTCGCTTGCAGATATCCTAAACCTCTCTCGTCTATTGTTCATCCATTCATATACCTGCAAAATATGTGCATTAGTTATTACTTTCATAAGATCGTTTGTGGCTAATACTACAGCCTTATTTGAGGCAATGAAGTATATATAATCAAAAACAGTGAGTGATGTTATACTTTCATACATTTCAAAGGAAGCATGCCATTTAATCAAATAGTAAAGGAAACGGACTTACAATCAACAAAGAATTGACAAGAGGATAGTATAAGAATGCTATTACAGATTAGGTAACTGAATTTATAAAATCAAGTGAATTATATAAAGGTTTAATTACTCTGTAGGCCTTTGAACTATTTGGGAATTTTAAAAAGAGGTTTCTGAACTAAAAAAATTGTAATCAAGTCCTTAAAAAAATATACTTTTTTGTAATCAGGTCATTCCGTTACACTGCCAACTATCGTTACTACTGTTTTTTTTTTTGTTACAACTATCCTTGCTACTTGATTTCACTAGTTCCCATGGACTAAAAAAGGATCATGTTATTGTTGTTAAACTCCAAAGTCTAATGTTAAAAATAAACACCTGAATGAAGACTTCATCGCACGCAATTGCAAAGCTATATAACAAAATCCTACACTGTGAATTTCATGAATATTTCCATTCAGATGCTATTAGAAGCTGTGTAACATCTACTAGTACTACACATAAAGAACACATCCTAATATCCTAAGCATAATAGTACAACACCAGTAGTAGAATAGTCACAATGAATTAACTCGAGACCAACACAATTGCAATTTGAAGTGTCCAGTGACCCATGTAATACACATTGTTCCTGTCTCTGACACCGACACAACACCAACACATGTAATTCATTGAATCATATTATTTTCTCAAAATTTTATCCATGTTGACGTGTCAGCGTCTCTATTGTGTCCGGTGTCTATGCCCGTGTTTGTGTTTCATAGACAACAATTACTATTTTTAAACTATCACATTAAAGAATATAGATAATGTTGATTTACCTGAAGAGCTCTGTCATGTTTTTTGTACTTTCTCAACTCTTTGACAATTCTACAAAGTTCCCATTTAGTGATAGTGTTGGCTTCATTATCCCATTCATTCAACACAGAAGAAGAACCCAGTTCAGGATTCTTCATCATACAAATTCTCTTGTAAAGAGCTTTCCATTTCAAAATGGGACTTGGTTGCTCGTAATCAACAGTACCGTAATTGTGGATTTTTGATATGGAACAAGTCACAGAGATTGATCTTCTTCTTCTTCCACTGAAACTGTAACAACAGACACTGACGACCCTTTGTTTGAAGAGAAGAGTATTGGAATAGCAAAGAGAAAAGTTTTGGTTTTGCAGAGAAGATTGAATTTGAAGCGGCGTAGTAGTCATCATTCGGAAATAACTATGTATGAAGCTTGTTTGTTTGTTGCCGATGATATTTTTTTTTTGAAGATAATAATGATGTTTGGATTTGAGATAGCAGATATGATATTTGGGCCAATGCTTCTATTTACTACAACAACTCAAAATTTCGAATGTATTTTCTGAATTTTTTTGCTGTTAAAATTAATATTTAAATTATGAAATAAATCTCTGGCGGCCCAGCTATCCCATCCTTCAATCGAGTTTGAAGTACCTCTAATCTAACGAAAAGAATAGTTACTGTATTTTGCAGTAGACACCCTGATTTCAACCAAAAAAAATTATGAGAAGTTGAAAAAATATATTTCAAACTTTATTAGCATGAGTAAAAATGTAAACCCAAGAGAGATAATACAATGTCGGGGAATATGACCTTTCTTCACAACTTCAACAAATGTTGAAATTGAACTATTGATATCCATAGGGTCCATATTACACATGAGGTCTACAGTATATTTATAGAAAATATTAACTTGTGCCCTTAGACCTTGTTTGCTTCGGGATTTTTGGTGGAGAGGGGAGGGGAGGGAATATTTTAAATTTGGCCAAATGCATCTATAGGTCATTTAAGTTTTTGATTTGTACCGCATAGGTCTTTTAAGTTATTTTTGTAACACATAGGTCCTTTAAGTTTTCAGTTTGTAACACATAAGTCCTTTAAGTTTTTTTTGTAACACCTAGGTCCTTTAAGTTTTAAAAATGTAACACATAGTCCTTTCAAATTATACTCATCATGTTATACAAAAAAAAAACTTAAAAGGACTTATGTGTTACAGTTTTAAAACTTAAAGGACCTATGTGTTACAAAAAAAACTTAAAGGACCTATGTGTTACAAACGAAAAACTTAAAGGACCTATGTGTTACAAAAATAACTTAAAGGACCTATGCGGTACAAACCAAAAACTTAAAGGACCTATGAATGCATTTGGCCTTTAAATTTTTGTGTCTGGTTCAACTTTTTAAAGAGGGGAGGGGAGCCAATAATGAATTTACTTTTTTATGTTTAATCATATAAACTCAAAATAAGAAATAAATTATAATGGATATGTTAGGAAAAAAAATCTAAAGGATATATAACAAAAAAAAATCTAATGAGTAGAAAACTTAAATTTTTTTTGTTGTCAATAAAATAAAACCTAAATTTTTAATATTCCAACAAAGATAATTTAGGGTTTTAATAAAAAAGTGTGGGTAATTTTGTCAACATAATAAATTATATTTTCTCTCACTTTACCTCGTTAAAAATTCCTCCCCTCACCTCCCCTCCCCCTCAGTTGAACCAAACAGGGCCTTAGGCACATATTAGGAGACTAATGTAGAAACATTCTCTTAAAACCTGTATATTCACCTTTTTAAACATTAAACTTAGTAAAAAAAAAAACTTATATGACCCTAATATATAAATATGTGGGTTTCTAAATTAAAGAATCTAGATCGAGAACAATAATTTGGTGGATTTAGATTCTATGTTGAATAATATTTTTAATTTTCCTAGTTTTGGTTCAGTTGTTTTGGGCGTTCCTCCTCTTTGTAAGTTTGTTCCTCTTATTTTTAATTTTTCTTTATACTCTTTATAATTCATTCTTTGCTTATAAAAAAAAAACACTCAAGCACCTTTGTGACCATCATGAGAAGGGTCAAGGGATCCTCTCCCACGTGATTTTCACGCAAGGGATTAATGTGAATATCCTAGTCTTTCGATCCTCTTTTTAGAATATGATCACTTTGCAACAACAATGGAGAAGATCCTCTCTCGACGATCACTAAGACATTTGTTATGACTCAATATATATACCTACAAATTTGTTGTAAATCATATAAGGTGTCGTTGGTGTCGAATTTTTCAAGTAAGAATGTAAACACTTGAATTGTATTGTTCTATTTTTAGTATGATGAAAGAAAAAATGATAACTTCTCACTTTTGCATAATGCATACAAATAAAATATTGTTGCAGCTTGGCTAAGGATCCAAGGAAGTAACAAACACATGTATAAACAAAATTCTACTTAAAAAGACACAAGTTACAGAAAAAATAAGCAAGATGGCCTTAAATCGCATGCATCAGATGATGAGTCAATTCCTCCTAGTTATTAAGAGCAAAACATCAAAATCTACATCCCTAAGCTAGCACTTGATAAGCTATAGAAGCATCAGAAAAAGAATATCAAAATATTTCCCCTACATTTTAGAAACCCATTTTCACTATAGTCAAAATAAAAATGAAACATGGAGACTAGACTTGATACTGACCCTGACTTGTAGTAGACTGACTCTGACTCGAGGACGCAAGTCATAATTTAAGCAAATGGAAGTGAATTAATGTAATCACATATGTTGATGTCATGTCGGACACTGACATGTGTCAGTGTCCGACACACCTTCGATTTGAAGTGTCACTCCTACATAAGTATCACAAGCTACTATCTAATTGGTTGAACAACACATGAGAGTCATCCTCCTCCCCCTCCTTGTTTTCACTGTCAACAATATCATCAATTCTTTCAATCGTGCTTGACAATTCGTCTTTGCCAATGAGTGATGCATAAGCTTTGTCTTTATGATATCCTGACTGCCTCAACAACTCAATTAAAACTTCGGCACTCTCCACGTCGTCTTCGTCTCGACAAAGCTTAAGGAATGCAGCCAACTGTATTGGCTTCAGTTTCCAACTCTTTGAGCCACCCGTCATAAAAGCCTTTTTCAAGCATGACAGGGCGTCTGAAATCCTCTTTTCGGCAATATGACCCTCAGAAAGAAGCTCCCATGTAGTTGAATTCGGAGATCCTCCACCTTCAATCATATGCTCAAAAAAATTAAAAACTTTATCTGATTTGCCATTTTTAAGATACCAGCTTATGATAAGGTTTGCTACTCTAGAATCATCGGATGGCCTTACTGAAACCCATTCTTCATAAAGCTTTTCTGCACCCTCAATATCGTCCATTCTCACGAGAGAAGAAATAACAGCATGGTATCCCAAGTTTGGTATACTTGGAAACATTGATTTATAGTTATTCCACACGCGATAAACTTCGTCCTTGTTTCCAATGCTTCCATACAAACTCAGGAGATAATGAAAAGGTATTCGGTCTCGACCTAATATTCTACTCTCGAGCTTTTTCAAGCACTCTTGTGCTTTTTCAAACAGTTCCATCTTAATGTACAATGCAGCCATTGTGCTAAATGTACTCCAGTTAGGAATAATGGTAGGATCCTTCGACATTTGTTCAAACACTTGTTCCATCTTTTCTATTGATTCTTGAGATCCACAAGAAGATAACCAGATATTATATGTATAAATATCTAGTTGTATGTTATTTTCTTTCATTTCTGAAACCAACATATCAACCTTATCATAATCCTTAAGGTTCATGTAGAGAGTCATCATTAAATTAAACGGCAGTGAATGTATTAAGTACTTTTTACTCCTCATTACATCAAATAAAGATTCCGCCTTCTCTTTCGATCTAGAATGAACATATGCATTCAAGAGGGCACCATGTGTCCTCTTGTCTTTTGAATCACTGGTCAAGTTCAGAAAATAACCTTCTGCACTAGAAACTCCATGAACTCTTGCGATTAGATCTAACTGAATTGCAGCGTCGCTTGCAGATATCCTAAACCTCTCTGGTCTATTGTTCATCCATTCATATACCTGCAAAATATTCTCATTAGTAATTACTTTAATATGATCATTTGGCTGATATTAAGGCATTATTTGAGGCAAGGAAGTATATAATATATAACCAGAAACAGTGAGTGAAGGCATACTTCTAATACAAAAACTGATCTCGATAATACATATACTTTCCCTCCTATTATTCATTTCCTGTTTTCTTCTTTGAATCTCCAACCACTTATGTTTTTACGCATTTTCTTTACAGTCTCTCAAATTAACAATAACTGAAAAGTTAGATTGTCAGGTTAAGACAAAATTTTCACATATTTAAACTAAACAAAAATCCTTAAGCTCTCATGTTACAGCAGTTAACTAAATTGTAAGACGACATAAAGGTCTGCCAATATCCTTGCTACTTGATTTCACTTGTTCACATGAACTAAAAAAGGACTCTTCTTAAACTCCAAAATCTAATTCTAAAAGTAAACACCTGAATGAAGATTTCATCACATGCAATTGCAAAGCTACATAATAAAATCCTACACTATGAATGTCATGAATATCTCCATCAGATGCTAGTAGAAGCTGTTTAACATCTACTATACATGAAGAACACATCCGAATATCCTAAACATACAACATTGGTAGTAGAATCATATTCATGTCATAACGAATTAACTCGAAATGAACACAATTGCCATTTGCAATTTAACATTGAAGAAAATCAAGCCAGTCAACACAATACTCTCACAAAAACACATTCTGGTTGAATACATTGAATCATGTCATTTTCTAAAAAAATTATCTACATGTCCGTGTCTCTCTCATGTCCGGTGTCTGTGCTTCATAGACGGCAATTACAATGAAATAATAGTGTAAAAAAAACTATATACCAATTAAATCAATACTATTTTGAAACATTAGAGCAAGTAACATATTAAAGATAGATAATGTTTACTTATTTACCTGAAGAGCTCTATCATGTCTTCTATACTTTCTCAACTCTTTGACAATTCTACAAAGTTCCCATTTGGTGAGACATTTGCCTTCATTTTCCCATTGATTCAACACAGAAGCAGAACCCAATTCAGGATTTTTCATCATAGAGATTCTCTTGTAAAGAACATTCCATTTCACATTGGGTCTTTGCTCATAATCAACAGTACCGTAATTGTGGATTTTTGATATGGAACAACTCACAGAAATTGATCTTCCTCCACTGTAACTGTAACAGCAGACACTGACGACCCTTTGTTTGAAGAGAAGAGTGTTGGAATAACAAAGGGAAGATGAAAGAGAAAGAGAAGAGTTTTGGTTTTGCAGAGAAGATTGAATTTGAAGCGGCGTAGTTATCATCATCATAATCTTCTTCTTCTTCTCAATGCATGTGATGTGATGTGTGTGACAAACAAAAAAGGTATGAACTATGAAGGTTGTTTGTTGCAAAGGTTGTTTTTTTGAAGATAATAATGATGTTTGGATTTGAGATAGATGAGGATGTTTGCAAAGGTTTTTTTCTTTCAATTTTTACAAAATATACACATTTATATTTATTTATTTTTATGAGAATTTTTTTAAGAGAATTATCTTCCGGCGGACACTTCATATTCAAAAAATGTTTATAAAGATACTTACGTATCATTCATTAAAGAAGTTAGTGTGTCAATGACAAGAGTTGAATTCATCTACGATATGAGTCAATTTTTTATCAATTGAATCAACTCTCATTTGATAGTATATATGTAATATAGTAATATTTCTTTCTAACAAATACGGAGTAGTAATTATTTGTAATATTTCTTTCTAACAATGTGGAGTTCACCTATGTGTAGTGTGGATGTAAGAGAAGCACTAGGACTTTACCATGCTCTCCATTGGGTTCAGGAGTTACATCTAGAAATAGTGGACTTTGTACTTGACTCGAAAATAGTTGTTGATTATTTTCATAAAGGTGGGAATGATGTCACAGAATTTAGAGATGTTATAAGAGAATGTTATCGTATTTTTGATATTAGCTTTGAAAATTCTCATGTTGAGTTTAATAAGAGACAAGCAAATGAAGTCGCTCGTGCACTTACAAGGGTAGCCACATTGAAAGCTAGCTCCAATGTTATGTACCTACATGCATTTACTAATTGATTATGAATAAAATGCAATAAGCACCTTTGAGTCAAAAAAAAAAAAAAACAATCACAAAAAAATTAAATCAATGTTGATAAAGAAAATGTTTCTCTAGATTCAATTTTGGTGATTAATTGGCATTATTGAAATTTTCAAATTTGTTCTTTTTTGGATCATGGCCCCCTTTATTCACAAAAAAACTCTCTTTAAACCCTAATTTCACATTACAAAATCTTTCAAATTTGTTTTCATATCTCAAATTCATCATCAATTCCCAAAAATTTTAATGATAAACAATATTAGAGTTTTTGTGTATAGAAAATTGATGATAGAACTAAACTATTTGAGAGGAAAATAATAATAACCTAAATGAGAGAGACCAAAGGTATAATACAATAAAAACTTAAGAAAAACAATACTACTTGTCAAAAGAAATTGATGATCCGTTCTACAGTTAATCGTTTGGTTTTTTATTGCTATTGCTCTTTTGGAAGATTTGGTGAGCCAGGAACAAAGTGCATGTTTGAGAAAGAAAAAAAAAACATATACAAAATACAGGCTACCAAGCCACATATCAGTAGATGTCATCAACTATCGAATACAAGCAACTATCACTAGATGTCACAATTTCAACCTGACACAAACTTGCTGTATCACTCTCCCAGGGGGTCACTAACACCTTCAAAGCCAACGAATTTCAAATAGACTATTGAGCCAGACAAAGGATTATGAACAGCCAGGCCAAATTTTGTTGACAACAACATTGTTTTCTAAATTTCCATGGACATACACTTTGGGCTCTTTAACCTGCAAAGGGTCAAAACAGGGATATATAAATTTAGAAGGTACATCGGATTCATTGTTTGAACTGGTTGTCAATACAATACAGCAACTACTCACCAGTAAAATTGGTGGAAAGCCATATTTAAAGCGCATTCTTGAGAAACCATCTTCAGTAAATAGACACTTGAATCCATTGATCACCGGATGTTCGCTGTAAAAGACCGAGAAAAGGATCAGATTTACGAGAAAATAGCTAAACCAGTGCACTGAATCGTGAAATCATATACAAAATCCCAGACCTGTCGAATATTAGACAAACTCTTGAAATATTCTTATACCACGTAGTAGTATCTTAATTTATGAAGTAAAATCAGTTTGTAATCTGAAAATATCTTAGACTATCTCCTAGGATTAGTTTCTATATTATTTAGGTATTATTATAATTGGTTTTCGGATTTAGATTTCAGGGTCTATACAGGATCTTTCATCATAACTGATACGCCAGTTAATAGATAACTCACTTTATTAGGAAAGTAAAATTTCTCTGCTGAAACTCTTGCAACTTGATTTCTTCTTCTTTAGAATACCTGCAGTAAAGGAAAGTCGAAATGTAACTTAGTATCAGAAAATAGTGGAAAGTAAATTGTTATGATTGTTGCAAACAAAATCAAAAGAAGAAAAAGAAATGATAAATCTTCAATACAGAAGATGATAAAGGCATGTCTTCACTGGTTTACATGAATGATTATTAATTTATTGTAGTCAAACATAGTTTGGATCCTTGCAAGAGTTAACAAAAGCATGTATAAAGGAAAGACACAAAATATACCTCCACGGGAAATCACTTTCACAAAAGCGAGATATTCCATTCATGGCAGAAAATGTATCAATATGAACCAATTGTTCGTTAGTATCACTTTGAAAACCTGCCACAAAAATATATATAATTAAAAACAACAAACTTGTACATGACTCTCCTATCAATAATTCTTTAGCATTCAAGATATCATTTCTTTTCTTGAAGTTTTCATTTTGTAATTTAAATGACTATGTTCATCAGTC